>PVLD010000737.1:0-103708 GCA_004027595.1 Dinomys branickii | reverse complement strand
GGGGCGCTTGTGCACTGTCCTGGGGCTCAGGGGCTCCCACCCTGGCTGTGGCAGAGGCTCCGGCCTGGCCCTTCCCAGGCTGCTCAGAAGCCCCCAGTCCTCTTCACTGAGGAAACCTGCCTCTGCCCCTGCTTCTAAGAGTGGAGGAGCAAGACCTGGGTGTCTGCCTCGAGCGCCGTAACTGTGCTAAGCTCTGTGCTTGCTGCACTTGTGGCGAGGCCTGAGCAGAATAGATTCTGCCCCTGGAAGCAGCACAGCTGCCTACATGAGATGCTGTGTAGGGTTCTGGGTAGTCCCAGTCTACGGAGTTGGCTTTATTTCTTGGAGCTTTCAAATGCCAAGAAAAAAACCAAGCCAGTAATTTCTGTATGTGGTCAGAAATGGCACAGTGTTGCAGGTCTGATTAAAATCTAAGAACAACAGTTTACCCCCAGTTTTTGGAATGCCTAGTGGATGGTCAGTGGGACCTCTTTCCTTGGGGGCGCCGGCTTGCACTGAGGAAGGGGCACGGTGCACTGTGTGCATGTGCGACCGCCTACCTCCTGTGCTGGATCCGAAACCAGAGAATCCGCTGCTCTGGGTCCCAAAGCCAGAGGTCTGCTGGGACAAGGACCCGAAGGTTGGCGCGTTCTGGCTGGCGAGGGTGCCGAAGGACGTGGTGTTGCTACTGCTCCCGAACCTGAGTCCCAGGTAGAGATAGATCGTGGGGAGGTGGCCTCTAGGTGCTAAGGGACCACGGCTGGGCGGCTTCTGGCCTGTAAGCCTTGTCCACTGTCACCAGTCTGAACTGCATGGCGCTCATGATTTAGGGGGACAGAAAGAAGGGACCCTGGCCCCGAGCAAACCTTTATCTGGGCTTCAGGAGGGGACATCACAAGCATGCGGCACGAACGCCAACCTAGTCAGGCCTGAGCTTCTGTCCACCCCCTAGACACTGCAGCTTACAGGGGCCAAGCGACCTCATGCTTCCTGCTACCTCTACCACCAGCCCTCAGTGCTGGCCAGCACTGAGTACTTCCATCGACCGAGTGCCCCTCTCTCCCTGTCTGTCTGCAGCTCCTCTGGATCCTGGGTCTTTCTTCCTGTTTGTCTCTCTGAGAGTTAGAGTCTCACTACGCTGCCCATGCTGGCCTCAAAGTCCTGGGTTCAAGAGCTCCTCCTGCTTCAGCCTCCCAAGTGGCTGGGACTATAGGCACGCACTGGTGCATCTGATGAGTCTGTGTCCTCTCAACGATGAGGCACGGAGTCTTACACATAGCATGGCTAGGCCAGCTCCCTGTGCTCTCCAGGTCCTGTCCACCCCAAGTCCTGCCATCTGGTCAGGATCCAGGGGGACAGCTACCCAGTCAGGCTCTTTTCTGGTAGTAAGGAAAACAGCCTGTTTCAGCGGCCTACCTGCCCACCCACCTACTAACACACCCAAGACTTCTAGCTAACAGCCCTGCCCCTCTGGCTCTGCCCAGCACTGGAGAGCCATCGTCTGTGCACAAGGGCCTCTGTGCCGTCTCATGTGCACGCTGTGGGCCTTGTGTGTGGCAAAAGTGCTGTTTCCCTTTTGTCAGCAGATGGAAACCTTGGCGGCCAGGCTGTGCCCCCTGGGCCCCCGGGTCGGACCGCCTGTGCTATAGCAGTGGAGGAGGGGCACGGGTGGCTCGCACAGGGAGCCTGGGGCCCTGGTCCCCCGCCCCGGGGGCTTACCCGAATCCTCCTGCGCTGGCAGCTGCGGTGCCCTCTCCGAACACTTTGCCTCCCGTCGAGCCCAGAGGGCTTGTAAAGGCTGGGGCTGAACCGAATGCTGGCACCCCTCCAAACCCAGGGGATCCCCCAAAAGTAGGAGGGCTGCCAAACACTGGAGCAGCACCGAAGCCACCTGAGCAAAACAGAGGCAAACAAACAGAAATGGGGAGGGAGGAAGGAGGAGACAGGAGAGACATTGAGCAGTGAGAAACCAAATCAGAAGAGGAAAGAGAAAAGGGAAAATACAACTTTAGAAATCCACACCCAGCTCCAGCCAAGGCTGCGTGCACAGACACAAGCCACCCCCAAACCTAGCCACCTGCTCCGTAGTGCCAGAGGGCTGGGGCTCCCCAGGGCTTCCAGAAGCTGCGCTCAGCAGCCCCTGCTCCCCGCCATGTGTTATCATCAATGCCCACTTGGCCAGGCTTCGAGCTTCGTGGAACCCGAGTCACAAAACTTGAGGCTCTGAGCTCCTCTGGGGAGATAGGTCACAGGAGGGCGGGCGAGTGCAGGGTGCCCGGCCAGGGCTGCATGGCCCACACCAGCGCCCCTGTGCATATGCACAGCCCTGTTGTAGGCCGGCTCTGCACAGTCTGGGAGCGGCCCCCACTGCTGGGTAAGCACTGCAGTCAGCTGCTTCTGCAGCAGAGGAGACCCAGTAACTCAGTGTCCACTGCTTCAGCCAATGTGACGCTGCCGGGACTTAGGGAAGGAGCAAGGCCCCTCGGGGGGTGGGCAGAGGGGGCTCCGAGCTATTCCTTCCTCTAAGAGGCTTATGCTGACCCTCAGGGCAGGAGTGTGGACAACAGGGCATGAGGACCACGCTGGCACGTGCGAGGAGCACCCATGAAGATGAGCGCCGGCCTGTGAACTACATGGCTGAAGGGTGTCATAATGCCTAGTGACCCCGAGGACACGATCAGACTGAGTAGGCAGTGACACCATCTTCTCCTCTTTCAGAATCTGTTGTCAGAGGTACCCATCTGCCTTCAGACCATAAGCCTCACACCACACCACAGGCTTCTCCTGGGACGGGGACACCTTGGATGGGCGTGGGAAGTTCACCTGTGATTCAATCGCCTGTGCACTTCGCATTAACAGTGCTCACCCCTGAGGCTTGAGTCTGGGTTAAACACTGCCTTCTAACACCGTGAGTGAAATTCCAAGCCATGGTAACAGAGCCCAGGGGATCACAAATGTAACAGGCTGGAAAGAAAGCGCTAAAACCCCCCAATTGAATTATTGAACACTGAGCACAGCTCCCATTACGCTTTCTTCCTAGAGACAAAGCACTTTATCTAGTGCTCGCACTCAATGTTGTTTGGACTTCTTGGTGAAAGGGAGTGAAAAATGAGAAGTCGCAATGATGCAGAGTAAACCGAACAAGAGAGTGCAGCCACACGTGCGCACAGAAAACACCCGAAACCACGCCACTGCATGGCAGGCTGGCAGGTGGCTCGGGACAGGGCAGCCACCCTGCTCGCAGATGGGGGGCCAGCCGCTTGCTCCTAATGTGAGAAAGAGTTCAGTTTTACTAGCTGATCAGAAGAAACAGAAATTTACCAGTAGTCAGCAATGGTAACTTTTTTTTTTTTTTTTGGTTGAGACAGGGTCTAGTCCAGGCTGGCCTTGAATGTGCTGCAATCCTCCTGCCTCAGTCTCCTGAGAGCTGGGATTACAGGGCATGCATTTACTGCTGGCTCACTCTGCCTGAGGAGGGCGTGAGCCCCTCCAGCAGTTTCCTCTAATCCCCCCCTTAGGCCTTGTCTGATTTTGGTCAACTGCTAGGACAGCTGGGATGGAGCAAGTCCGCGTGATTCCCAAGCCACCCCTCGCCTCCCTTCCCTGCCTGCCTCTCCCATGGCACTGGAAGGGGTGGGGGTGTAGACCCCGGGGCCGGGCTGGCAGCCAGGCCACGCCCTGCCTGCCTCATCTTCCCTCATGCTCGCCCCGTCCTCTTCAGCAGGGTTTTCTTCTGAAGGGAGAACCGAGGCAGCCCCACATCGACCTGAAATCCCTCTTAAAGCCGGAAGGGCTAGGCTTGCTGCTTCCGGCAGCGTCTGCACCGCCTAAGCAGGAGGGAGGCTCCTGCTCGCTCCCATTCTGGGCTCCCTCGCTCCCATTCTGGGCTCCCTCGGCCCAGTTCTAAAAACTCTCCACCCATCTCAAGTGTCTGAAAGGCAGCTCCTGTCACGAGTCCTCAGGCCAGGGACTGTGTCACACAGGAAGAATACTACCAAAGAGGGGGGAAACAGACTTTCTCTAAGAGCAAAAATTAAAAGCTTCAGATCCCTAAATCAGTTGGGATGTCATTGCAGAATACGGAACCATGCAGAACAACAGAAGAGGTAAAGAGAACAGTCAGGTTTTGCTGGCTAAGGAGCTACAATTTCTCAATCAAATGTTCACAGTTAGCTTTTTACTGAGGATTAAAAGCCTTGTGGTGCTTTCATTTTTAAACCACGGAGTGCATGTGCGTGTGCTTGGCAAAAAAAAAAAAAAAAAGCTACGATGAAGGTATGACGTTGGTCTTGAGCCATTTTAAGCTTGAACAAAGAGAACCAAGAACCGGCAACTTGAGACCAAGCTATCCAGCCCCAGGTCTGCAGTGCAGCCTGGTGTACACATAAACCAGGGCACTGCCAGTTCTTAGAGGAGACACCGAGTTCACCCCACCCAGGTTAGAGCCTTGGGAGCATCTGTCCTCCAAGTGTTCTGCTCACCCAGAACTGCCTGGAAGAGTTGCTTTCTCAGCCAATAACACCCCTGCCCTTGACAAGTCTCAGCACACCATGCCATTAGCAGGGCTACAGTGCAGACCCGACACAGGCTGAGTACAGAATCAGGGCAGCTAGGGATGGAGAACCTGCTCTCAGGTCTGAACAGACTGCTCTTCAAGATATTTAGTTGCAAGCCTGGGACATGGGACTGCAGGAAAGCACTCATTTGTTTTGGTGACCCTTCAAAGTAACACTGGGGGCTGGGCATGGTACCCCAGCACTGAGGAGGCTGAGGCAGCAGTACTGCCAGGAGATCAAGGCCAGCTTAGGTGACATAGTGAGTTCATGGCCAGCCTAAACTACATACCGAGACCCTGCCTCAAACAAACAAACCCACCAGGATAAAATACAGCTCTGAAAATGTGAAAATTAACTAGAGCTGTATGGTTACAGTATGTTAATAGTGTGTGTACATCCACATGTACATAGATGTTATGCTCAAAAGTCACCCCTCAAAAAGCACCTGGGGGCAGGAGATACAGCTCAGTGGCATAAGCACCTGCCTGGCAAGTGTAAGGTCCTGAGTTTGATTCCCAGTACCAGAAGAACAAAAACAAAAACAACCAAAAAGCACTTGGGATGGGCTGAAATGATACTGATGTAAGAAGTTAACGGGCACTCAGGATGCCCATTGATCCTGCAGCTCAGGACTCGCTATCGTTTATGTTTTATTGTTCTATAACGTCGGTTATTCTGCAATTTCTTCCCTAGCGAGGATTTCTTCCCTAAGAAGACGAAGTTCTCTGAGGAGCTGCATTTCCTACACTGTGTCCTTGGCAGCCTGGCTCAGAAGGGCTGGCGAGGTGCTAGCAATGTAGCAGTTGCTCAGTGAACGTCACAGTACCTTGGAGCACAGAGCAAGCTCTTCCATAGCTGCTCCCACTCCCCGGAGATGACCACCTGGGCTACCTCCTCCCAGAGGGCCCTATGTGAGTGGGTGCACAGGCAGGTGGCTATGAGTAATAGTGTGGGTACCTGTTTTATTTGGTGCAGAAAACCCGAAGCCTTGTGATGCCACACTTCCTCCTCCAGAGCTGAAAGTGCCAGCGGGCTTCTGCTCTCCGAAGGATGAGCTGGGAAATCCTCCGAAAGTCTTGGCCCCACTGTTTCCAAACAGGTTAGAGGTATCTGAAAGGCCAAGAGCGCATGCACATGGGAAGTCTGGTGTGAGAAAAGCCCTCCTTGCCTCCCAGCAAGGAGTCGGGAGACCAGGTGCGGAGGTGGCCTGGGACCTGGGAGCCCTGTGGTCTGTGTGCAGCCGGACCCTGAGCCCATCCTTGCTGTAGCACCTGGCCTGGGGCTTCCAGGCATGGTGCCATGGGCACAAAAGGGCAGAAGCTGACCCGAGGGAGAAAGCCTGGGGGCTCTCGGACGTCTTGGAGGGCCAGTGGCTCAGCTCCTGGAGAAGAGGGCCCGCTTTCTATATGTGAAGAGCAGCTTCAGGCCAGCTGAACCGGGGAAAGCAAGGACAGAGCAAACCAGCCCACAGTGGCTCCTGCATGCCTGCTGCTGTTGGGGCCGCACAGAGTGGCAGCGACACACGAGGACCTAGCTCCTGTCTCTGCTCTGACGGGAGTGAGGGCTGCTCAGCGGACTACTCAGGGGTGGACAAGATAGTGAATGTTTAAGTTAAAAGTTCTACACTACAACACACATTTCACGAATCCCTTCACTTTAAACACACTTGGCCTATTGGCGTTGCCGCTTCTGGAAGCAGTTCTGGAGTTCTCTTCCGTGTCTGAAGGAGATGTGACTAAAAGTCCAGTGAATACTGCTGCCGAGTGCCCCCAACGAAAGGCAGGCCAGAAAAATGGGACGCTGTGCCCTCCATCTCCTAATCTGGCACCTGTCACTTCTGGCTCTTCCTAAAGTCGAAGTGACTATGAAAGGGAAGTGTTTTGAATCAATTCACGACACCAAAGCAGCCATAACAGTGTAACCAAGGACAAAAGACACAGGAAAGAGGCTGCCACACCTGCTGTGGAAAGTGGCATGGACAATGGGATGAGTGCCTGCGTGCACTCTCAGGGAGATTCCTGGCGGTGTGTGTTTCTTTCTTTCTGTAGTTAAAAAAAAAAACCCAAGAGCCAACAAAACGTTCACCATATTTTTTGATCATATCATTTAGAAGAGGCCAGCGAGGCCTTCCTTTTGACTTCCTCTTTTTAAGAGGTTCAGTGAAATCCTTGACCTTTCAGATGCTTATCTAGTGGATTGCTGTGTTCCCTCAGCTATGCACTGAATCTGCTCCAAGAATCAAGGGAATAAAGGAAACCATGAGACCCCCAGATGGGTGAGTTCTATTGTTTGCTGCAGGAATGCAAGCCTGATCAGAAAATATGTAAACACCAAAGTCACTGAGACACTCCAAACAGCACCCCATTCACCAGCACTCCTAGTCCAGGAATAACTTGCATTTCCCAGCATGCCTGGGTAGAGCTCTATGCCGAAATGCAGTGTAGGCCCAAAGAAAAGGGGCCCGACACAGGATGACTTTTCACAAGCAGTGGAGAAGTGTGTGTTGCCAAGTGTGAAGGGCAAGCATCTGCATGTGACCAACCTCTCCCAGCCCTGGCACTCCTGCTGAAGGGCAGGTGCCTTCATGGTCACTTTCGATGCCACCCCCCTGCTGCCAGTCTCATCCCACTGGACGTGGTCACAACAGGGCTGCCACAGCGCTGCCTCTGCCTGACGAGGAGGGTCTGGCTAAGGAGCCCATGCTGACGTGCCAGGCACTAGCAGCTGAAGGGCTGGAGACAGCTTCTCTCCCTTCTGCCTGTTCTACCACTTGACTGTTGACCGGGGGAGGGACCCCAGATGCTCCCTGAGCAGCCTGATCCACCCTGAACACTCGAACCCAGGGTCACATGTGATTCTCTGCATGGCTGCATGCGTGACAGTGGATAGGAAAAACAGGATCCCTGGTCTCCCCCTCATTTGGAATTTCAAGAACCTGTGCTGTCATTTTCCAACATTATGGCTACCAATGCAAAATTCCAAATAACAAATTCCAGTGCAAGGCTGATCCGATGCAGCCTATGAAGTGAGGGTGACATGATGTGAGTGGGATAATACCGATCAGGTGACTTAAATTCCTGAGATGCCCAAGAGCACTATGAAGTGCTTGGGCTTCTTTCCACGTGACAGAAGACTACCTGGCCACGAGACAAGCATGTCAGAGGGTTGTGAAGGGACAAGGTGCCTGCCCCATGGTACTTGGAGACCACTGCATCAGTGGAACAAGCCAGGCGGAAAGACGCACTCTGCATGAGCTCACTCGTGTGTGAAACCTAAAAAAGCTGGTCTGAGAGGTTGAGCAGGATGGTGGACACCAGGTGCAGGGAAGAGTGGGGCTGAGGGAAGGCTGACAGGTGCTACGTGACAGCTGAGATGCTCAGATGTTCTGTAGCCAGGAAAGTGAGTGGAGAAAACAGTGATGTGGTGCTTGGTTATTTTTTTTTTCATAGCTAAAAGAAAGGATTTTGACTGTTCAAATCAAGGAGACAGGTTTACTGAGTGGACATTACACAATGTATCAGAAACATTTCTGTTGCTGGGACAAAATCCCTGACAAACATAACCCAAGGAGAAAAAGTTGATTCTGGCTCGTGGCTGCAGAGGGTTCAGCCTGTGTGGACCAAGAATCCAAGCGCAGGAAGGCTGGGGGGGGTGGTGCGGCTCCCCTGATGTGGCCAGGAGGCAAGGACAGGGCACGAGGTGCGGAGGGAGGGTCTGGGCCCAGACACAGCCCCCAGTCACCTGCCCGATGTGTACTTTCATAATCGAGGCATTTCTCAGGTCAGACAGCAGCCAATCAAGATTACCTATCACAGACTATGTGTCCATGTACCTAAGTAAATCAACACAGCCCAGAAATATACAGACAATTTTATGTAACTAGGGAAACAAAAAAAGAGAACACACTGTCTTTTAAGATGTCTGGAGTATACTGTGGTAGAATGAAGCTGAGCTTTGCAGTCTGACCTGGGTTAGATTACCTAACAGCTGTGTGACCTTGGGAAGGACTTAACACAGCACTGGGACAGTACTTGTGCCTACAAGGCTGGCTGGGCCCACACAGGGAGACGTGAGCGCAGAGCACCTGCGGATGGAGGCTAAAGGACAAGGCCCGGTGGGCTCCTTCAGCCCCTCCTCCTCCCGCACTACAGTCATGTTCCGTGTAAAAAAGCAGCACGGCCACAGGAAACCAAGCCTTTCCCATTTTGCAAAGACACCCAGGGTCACCTCCTGCTGCTGTGATGACAGCAACCTGCAGCTTCTGAGGAGCCTACAGGGTGGAACGCCCTGCAGTCACTCTAGCTGTTCTGACCCCAGCTGGCACCAGCGCCTGCTTGCCATTGCAAGTCACCGGTGTGCTGCTCGGTTCCCTCCCGGGGGTTCCAAAACAGCAGACTCTGTCTTCTACAGATGACTCAAAAGAGCACCTCAGCGGTTAGTGTCTCCGCCCTGTGGATGACCAACCTAAAAGTAAGAAAACATCTGTATTTGCACAGCCAACACTTCGGGGGTGATGAGTTCGGTAAACCGGCATCTGCTCTGGGTTTTCCTCTGCTGGCATAACATGCTTGACTGCAAACCACGCAAACCCACCATCAGGGCTGATCTGGTCTCACATACACACAAGGGAGGTTAAATCTGATGTTGACAGTGCCAGAGACTGGCCTGTCTGTCTTTGTGCAGGACTGAGGTCACTGAACTGGGGACTCTCCAAGACACTCTTTGATGGGACAGCTGTGGGGGAGCCTGACTGGCCCGAAAGGTGGTCAGCAAACGGTTTCGTTGGCCCTGGCACAAATGCGCCTTTCAGGTCCCTGAGGGAAAAGCACGTGGTAGGGAGGCCGCAAGTCCTTCTGGGCGACAAGTCCCAGGGATGCTGTGTCAGCACCGCTACGCATCCACCTCAGTAGCCTCCGGGGATGAAGGAGGCAGAAACCCTGCGCAGCAGTGCTTGTGAGGCAGAGCAGGCCGACTCCCAGTAGTGCCCACATCACTTCACCCATGGATGATCCAGCAGTGAGAAAGCGTCTTAGTTGTTGCCTTAGTTACTGTCCTTGTTGCTGAGACAAAATACTCAACACCCAAAGTTAAAGGGGAAAGGTTTACTTAGCTCACAGTTTGTAGAGGTTTCAGTCCATAATAAGCTGTCTCCAAGGCAGGGTGGCATGGCAGAGAAATAGTCATGGCAGGCAGAAGGTAGCAAAGCAGGCAAGGGATATGAAAGGCTTTTTCTGTCCCTTATATTGCACCCAAGCTACCAGGATTAGACCGTGGACTGATTTAGTGATCACCCACCCTTAATCCCAGCATCACACTCTCTAGGTTCAGCCACCTCTGAAAAAGTCCCACCTATGACTGCATGAGGCTTTGGGAGGACACCTAGACATAAACCCTAACAGTCATGTCATGGTGCACAGGACTTCTCAGGCCAATTCCAGTGGCTTCATGCCAAGGCAGCCTGTGGCATAACTGTTGCCAAGGAAACTGCCAGTTTCCTACCTGTGCAGGGACCTCCACCTATAAGGAGCATGTTCCATGACGCAAAGCTTGGATCTCTTTACTGCCAGGCCCGAGAGGGTCAGGGCTCAGGAAGTGACCCTGACTAAATTCTGGTGAGGTACTTAGCAGCCCTGTGACCTCTGTGGCCCACATTCCCTCCTGGACATGGGGACAGTCTCTGTTGAAAGAAGTGATCAGCCCATGTTACAAAGCAGCTGGCACACAGTCAGCAGCTGATCAAGGTCGGCTCCCTCTGGCTGATGCTTCGGGAAGCAATGGAACCACACACCATGGGGTTTTGAGAGGGAGAGTTCTCCAGGCCCAGCCCAGGCTCCGGCAAAGGCAAAGGATTCACCATCCCTGCAGGGGAGGCTGGGAGGTGGGTGCAGGGGGCAGGGTGAGCCATGCACATACACAGGATGAGGGAGAGGACAGCACTTGATAGAGTGGCAGAGCAGCAGGAACAGGCTGGGGAGGGGACTTAGGGCTTCCCAAGAGTGCTGAGCAGCAGTGGTGGTGAAATAAAAGCAGCTTAAAAAGGCTTGATTCGAGATGAAATTCCTGACCATCCTGGTCTCTTGACTGAGACTGGGACAGGCAGGGGCGTGCAGATGGGCAGGAGCTAGAGTGCGCGGGCATACTGCACAGTGGGAAGAGAGGAGGAAGGAGGGAGGCGGGAACAGGGCTCATATATCATGGGGGAGGCAGCGCTCACATGCATGGGCGTTGTGGTCACTCAGGGAGGAACAGCTGCCATCTGGGACTGCAGCAGCACCAGGTACGATGGTGAGGGTTGTGCCCTGCCCCTCGACTCCCCCAATCCTGCCCTCCACCTCCCCACTTACCTGTGCTTGGCCCTAGGCTTAAACAGATTTGCCCTCCTTCACTATCAAATTTTACACTTTTAAAATAAAATAATGGAAAGCTGCTACCCCTTCGAATTCATTTATACTTCCCTTAAGCATAAGTGTAAACTGTTGGCTGACAATCAACAGCCAACATTGAGGAGGTGGTCAGCAGGTACCCGCTTCAAACACGTAACCCCAGAGCTAGAACTATATACATGGTGGTACACGCTCCTGTAAGCATAGTTACTCAAACGGCTGAGGCAGGAAAATGGCCAAGTTTGAGGCCAGCCTGGTAACCTGGTGAGACCCTGTCTCAAAATAGAAAATAGAAAAGGACCTGGGACACAGCTCCGTAGTAGTAGAACACTTGCCTTCCCGGTAGGTGCAAGGCCTGGGCTCCAGCCCCAACACCGAAAACGACAACAATCCCATGAGCATTTGCTTGAAATCACATGGAAAGTATCGGAGACAGTGAAGGGCCAGTAACTGTTTGCTCCTCCTGGTGCAGAAGCAGTACTGGCTTGTAGTGTCTTTGGTCTCCATGGTGTTGCTTCAGGCCACATGACATAGTTGTCCCTGCCCATAGTCTCGGGAGAGAGGTGAAAGTTTGAGTTGTGGAAGCCAGCGCATGCCAGGTGCAGCCAGCCCTGGGAGAAGGACTTTGACAGAGAGCTGGGCAGCAGAGCTGGACTGGTTTTACAGGGATATAACATGCTTATGCTGTTAACAGAACTGGCCAGCAGCAAACCTCACAGATTACACCCAACATGAGGCAACCCCACTTCTAATGAGCAGGCTATCAAGTGCTCATTCTATGCCAGATATGTCGGCTGGCACATCACAGCTGATCTAGTTGAATTTTAGACCTGCCACTTCCTGGGTGTGACCTGGAAGGACAAGTCAAAGTATGTACTCACGGAGCCCTAGTGTGCTACCTGACAGCTGCGAAACTACCCACACGTGGCTCAGTGTTCCTGAGCCCCATTTCTGCATGAACCTGTTTTTCTTTTACTTATCAGGAATTCTGCTCAGGAGTTCATCCATAGAAAGAGCTTTTAAAACTGTTAGACTTGATTTCTAAGATGTCTTCATTCCACAGTTCTAAATCCCTGCTTGCAGGTGCAGAGCTGAGGAACCAAGATTCCTGGTTCTGTAACTGCAGGAGATAAGAGGTGTGCAGCCTTCCATACAAAATCTTATGTCTTACTGGGAGGGACAGGGACATAAAAAAAACTCATTCTTGACCTATGAATTTAACCCCAGACACGTCACTACTCGGGGAAACCCCCAAAACGATGAGGGGCGTCAGCTCAGGGCACATGTCCAGCTCACACAGCACAAGCCACTGGCGGCACCGCGGAGTGAGCGCACGGAAGGGAGAACGTGCAGTGATGATGATGGCACCTGCCCGCCAAGTGCGGTTCCATCTGTGGCCCGGATCAATCTTTTTAAAAAAGACATTTAAAAATTCAGATAGATTTCTTTTGTTTCCAATCACGAATCACCAACTCAACAAAGAATCTCAAAACTGAGCTGTAGAAGTGCTAACACATAACAGCTTCAGATGCAAAGAAAACAAAAACGTCAGTGATGTGAGAAACACTGAAAGCCTCAATTCTACGCAGCTGGACCTCACAACACATTCAGACACGGCTACTCCCTCCTTTCTGCCTGTCTGCTCCAATTCGCTTCAGTCAGTTCAAACTGAGAAACAGAGTGGGCCGGGCCTCTGGAGGAGACGGAAGAGCTCAGTGCGCTGCAGCTGTCTTCCCGTGATGCCACCTCACAAAGAAGCCTGGACACAAAAGCCAAAGCTGATCACACCACTGCGGGGCACACACTGCAAATGGACCTTCTAGTTCTTGTTCCTCCCTTTTCCTATTTGTCCATGAAGCTTGGATAACATCACAAAGACGACCACGGCACTAGGGGGCCAAGGGACTGGGAAAACTCTGATCACTTACTTGGGGTGGCTGAGGATCCAAAGCCCCCGCTGGTCGAGCCGAATGGGTTTTTGTTGGCTGCATCCTGGCTGGGTTTCCCTCCAAGGCCACTGAAGAAACCTCCGCCCCTTCCAGTGTTTCCAGGCCCAAACACGCTTCCGCCAGAAGTGGATGATTGCTGAAAAACAACAGGGGCAGGAAGTGGGCCGGGATGACAGGTTATTCAGATAGCAGGCTATTTCTGTGGAGGAGGGGTTGCGGCAGGTCCACACGCGTGGACAAAGCAGGGCGCAGTGATAGCTCTGGGAGGTGCACCCCAACACCTGCGTTCTGGATGGGGGCTTCCTCCACATCTACGGTTCCTAAGTGTGCGTGGTCTTCGGGAGGTGGGGACTTCCAGGGCTTCTCTGCCCTGCTGCCTGCTCTGCCTGACAGTGCCAGGGCAGGAAAACCAACCCCACACAGGAGCCACCAAATGAAAAGTTTGAAAACATGCAGACGCCATTGTGAGGACCACTTCTGACTCCTCTAGTGTTGGGCTGAACTCATCAGCAACTGGCGATGAGTGATTTGGTCATTTCTCCCCCTTTGTGCACCCTCATTTCATAATGACTTTCCCAGCACTGCAGAAAGCTTAAATTAGCCCATTGTTGAACTGATGACCATCGCTGAATTCTGGCCAAGTCTGCAAACTTTATACTCGAGGATGCTGCTAACTCAGGGCACTCGCTGACTCTAAGTGTACACAGGCAGCGCCACCTGACTTTGGCTCTTTTGGGACAGCCGGCCCAGGGCTAGACTGGAAGCTGCTGTCATCTGTGAAGCTGTCATCCCCCTAGCTGCTGATGTGAGATGGGCTTCATAGTCAGGTCGCTGTGCTCCCTGACAAGGGGGCAGTGTGGTGCTGCTGGGCCTGGGGTCATCAACTATCCACCTCAAGGTGCTGAGTGAATTAAATGAGCCTAGCATGTGACTACACGCTCAGGAAGGCTGCTGCTCGGGATGGTGACACTATATCTGACCAAAAATGGTCAAACCTTTCCTATGAGCTTGGCACTTTTCTTAGTACTTCACAAGCAGTCTCTTCGTCCCTCAGCCAGCCACCTCCAACGCTTTCCCAGTGCCTCCCACCTCCACTCTGGTCTAAATGAGAGCACCCACCCACCTGCAAACGTTAAAAGACCTCCCTGATCCACCCTGCCATCCTTCCCTGGTCATCTGTGACCATCCTACCCTGGTGCAGCACAGACACCTGTCTTTTGTGGCCTGAGTATGACAAACTCACTTTGGCTGTGCAGCATTGTACTGAAGGTCCGTGACGGCTTCTCTTTTTTCTATAAACCTCTTTAAAAACAAAGTAGTTGACTACACCCACTTACTGATAACTGAGAGCTTTCTAAAACTAGGAATCCAATCATAAAAGCAAAAGACATAATCACCAGTGAAATGTGTTTTTGAGGAGGGAAGCCATGATCGCCAATGTGTGCACAAAGAGCCAGGCCTCTGCTGACATCAGGCAGCCGACACACCGGAAGCTGCCAAGAGACCGCCACCTTGCCCTGTGACAACCAACAACTTCATAGGGCTCAGCCCACATTTAACACTGTGATGTGACAAACACTGGCTATCCAGAGACACCAGCAGTGACAACACACTTGCCAGAAGAAAAAGTGGACTGCTAGTTTCCACAGCCTTTTCAAAGGGTCAGAGGATTCCTTTCCTTTTACTTGAAATAGGCAATAGATTTTACAACTTAAAAATTATACAAGCCCTCTGAAATATACAGGAAATTCAGTAGTCCTGTAGCACTCACTCCGCTGTCCAACTTCTCTCATGATTTCCTTCACTTCGGATACTAAATTTATTTATTTATTTTGTTTTTGGTATTGGGAATCCGACTCAGGACCTTATACTTGCCAGGCGGGCGCTTGTGCCACTGAGCTATACCCCCAGCCCATCAGATACTAGATTTAAACTTCACAGATGGGGGCTCTGCTTTTTCAGCTTCTTCTTTGCTGAGCTCCCACACCTGGTGCTCCTTGAAGTGTATTTCCATAAATCTGCCATCATTTTGGACTCTGTCTCTAGTTCCAACATCTAATCACCTGCAGGTTGGCTTCTGCTGATGTTAGCAATCAGTCTGTGGTTCCTGCCCCTTTTCCGGTGCTTCTGTCCACTTCTGGTCGTTTCTCTCTCTGCCTGGACATGCACATCTGGGTAACGCACCGGCCACTGAGCAGTGCTGCCTGAGGAACTCACTCTCCCTCCCTGCACGAGGAACTCACTCTCCCTCCCTGCACCAAGAGTTCTCCCTGTCCGCGGGCTGGGCGAGCAGTGGCCCACTCTGGTCCCTGCTGTGGAACAGGTGCGGATAGGAGGCACCGAGCTATCTGCATTAGCTCAATGCTTAGGGTTGTTTGCGCAACTGAGCCTGGAGTCTGCAGCAGCTGGACTGCAGTGGTCATTCTGGGTTCCACAGCTGAAGGAGGATCTAAGGTCCTGGAAGCTCATCCTGTTTTTAAGGTGGCTTTTACTTCCTCTTCCTTAGTGTAAGGAAAGAATGGTGGGAGGATATTTATGCCAGGCAAATTACTGTTGAACTTGCAAATCTTTCAGATCTCAATCTGATTTGTATTTTGTTTGAGACAGGGCCTTGGTATGTAAGTCACACACTAGCCCAGGCTGGTCTCAAACCCCAGGCGATCTTCCTACCTCAGCCTCCTGAGTGCTGGGAGGACAGGCACTCATCACCACGCCCAGCAAGCTGATTTTTTTTTTCCTGATCAGTTACAATACACTGTTTTAAAGTATAAATCTCAATGGCTTTTAGTGTATCATTATCAACGTCTAAACATTATGATAAAATATACGTAACATAAAATTTGCCATTTGTAACTTTTTTTTTGTCTTTTGAGACAGGGTTTCTGTATGTAGTTTAGGCTGGCCTTAATCTCACTTTGTAGCCCAGGCAGGCAACATCGAACTTGCAGTGATCCTCCTGTCGCAGCATCCTGCATGCTGGCACTGCAGGGGTGCGCATCACGCCTGGCTTACTTTAACCATTTTTAAGTGTTCAATCCAGTGGGATTAACTGCATTCACAATGCTGTGCAACTATCACTATTTCTAAAACTTTTTCATCACCCCAAACTGAAATTCTGCAACTATAAAGTACTAACTCCCAATTTCCTCCAGCTTTAGCCCCTGGTAGGCAAGAAATGAATGTACGTACTCCAGACAGCCCTGCACAGCAGAGCCCTTCACTCTCTGTACTTCTAAGTCCCACTTGTCTCACCGAGCACACTGCCTTCAAGGTTCGTGCTGTAGTAACCCACTAACACACACCTCCCACCTGCTCAGTGTCCTTCTGCGGGTGGTAGGTGCTGGGGCTCCACCTCTTGACAGCTACGGGCGATGCTGTGTGAACTCCAGCATGCAGGTCTCTGCTGGGCCCTTTCAGCTCCCCTGGACACCCACCCAGAAGCAGTCCCTGGGCCACCGGAGGAACGCTGTGCTCAGGGTATTGAGAAGGCACCCAACTGCATTCCTTGCTGGCTGCAGTTCTACCCCCCACCATGCAATGTAGGGCTTCCCATTGCTCTGTGCGCTCACCAACACTTGCTGCTTTTGCTGTGAAGGGGTATTTCACAGTGGTTCGAATTTTTATTTCCTTAATGTGTAATGCTGTGATCCTGTTTTTGGTGGTGATTACTGTACTGACCTATATCCACAGCCCATTTTATGTTGAGACAGGGTCCTGCTAAGTCTCTCAGTTGCCCAGGCTGGTCTGGAACTTGGGATATCCCTGTCTCAGCCTCCCAGAGTGCCAGGGTTACAGTCCTGTACCACCACTCCAGGCTGCTACTGATCATCTCTTCTTGTGCTTTCTGGTCAATTCTTTTGCTTGCCTCATTGCTGCCAATAGCTTTTTGCCCAGCTAGATCACCTCAATCTTTAGCAAGTCCTCTCTTCCACCTAGCCAAGCCCAGAAATAGCACTAGTTCCCAAGGCTGCTCTACCACCGTGCTCCCTACCAGAGTTGCACTTCAGTTCAGGAAGGCGTCACTGCTCTACAATAGTCCTCCAGGGCACACTGTCGTTCAAAGAAGGTGCAGCAATAATTCTCATCCCACCTGGGGCATCCGCCCTTCCTCCCCAGAGCCTGGAGAAAGAGGCCTCCAGGGGATGGGGGTATAGCTCAGTGGCATAAGCACTTGCCTGGCAAGTGCAAGGTCCTGAGTTCGATCCCTGGTACCGAAAAAAAAAAAAAAAAAAGACACCTTAAATTCCTTTAGGGCTGGGGATATAGCTCAGTGGAATAAGCGCTTGCCTAGCAAGCGCAGGGTCCTGAGTTCGATCCCCAGTACCGCAAAAAAAAAAAAAAAAAAAAAAAAAAAAGAAAGAGGCCTCCAAGGGCAACCACGAAGGCTCTTTCTCCTCAGAATGTTCCTCTTTGAAGTGCAGCTGCCCGCTGTAGGAAGAAGACTAGGCTCAGGTCAAGGTCAGAGTGCCCACGCCCCAGGATTCTGTCCTTCTAGCTGGGAATGTAGCTACTGGGGACAAAGACCAGGCTGCACCCCCCACCCGAGTCCCTGACCCAGAGCATCTGTCTGTAGTGAACAGCTGTTGCAGGCGCTAGGACTTCTACAGACTTACACAGCACCAGGTAATTCCTATACTCACGTTCTTAGTGTTTTACTGGGAATGAAGGTTTTCTGTTCTGTTCTTTGTGGTACTAGGGATTGAACCAAGGGCCTCACACATGCTGGCCAAGTGCTCTATCATTGAACTAAACCACACTCTTTTACAGGGTCTTGCTAAATTGCCTGGGCTGGCCTTGAACTTGTGATCCCCATCTCAGTTTCCCAAGTAGCTCGGATTACAGCTATGTGCCCTTGCTGGTTGCAGTGAAGGCGTTCTATGTTCTTTGACTCCAAGCCAGTCTGGTTTCCTGGGGACTCCTTACCATGTGAAAACTCATTTTCACAGTGTCTTTCCTGCTGTCAGTCTCAGTCCAAGCACTGGGGATATGACAATGAATAGAAAAGGTCCCTGCCTTCATGAAAAAGATTTTAGTTTGAATATTTAGTCCCTTACAGGAAGAATGGATGGTTTTTAACAATATAGAATTTACAATATAAAAGGTAGCAATACCTTTTAATCCCTTTGGCCCGTCATGCCTGTTAGTTATCCGTGTTAATGTAACTGTTCATTTTCACAGCTAGATATATTCAGCATTATTGTAGAAATAATACAAGTTCATCTACCCACTTGAATGTTGACGAAGACTTGGGCTGTTTCATTTTTCACTGTGGTAACAAGGCTGCTATGAATACTTCCACAGCCTGGTACATACACACATGAGCTTCTTGGAAGAACAAAGCTAGGGTGAGGCTGGTTTTCACTGGATGGTACCAAGCTTGTCTGAGGTGGTGCAGCACAGGTATAGACCCTTTGGAGCTTTAATTTATATCACTAACAAAGTTAAACATGTTCCTGTGTACTGGTCCTATGTCTGTCCTCAATTTTTTAATCTTTTTTTTTTTTTTTTTTTGTCTTTTTGGGACAGGGTCTTGCTATATAGTTCAGGCTGGCTTTGAGCTCACTTTGTAGCCCAGGCTGGTCTTGAACTCACAACGATCTTTCTGCCTCAGCCTCCTGTGTGCTGGGATTATAGGTGTGCACCACCATGCCTGGCTTGTTCTTGATTTTTTAAATGTGTTCTGACTCCTCCTTCTACTTGTTTATTGTGGTAAAATATATACAACATAAAATTGCTGTTTAGCTGCACAATCGAGTGCAATGGCACATGGTGCTGTTCAGCAGCTTCTTCTATGATTTGTCTTCTGCCTGTTCTCTTCCTATTGTTTTTATTATGTACACAAAGGCAATGAAAGTGAGAGCTGACTACACTCTGCCGTGTGACCACAGCTGTGTGTGAGGCTCAGCGTCCAAGCTGGCCGGCACTTGGTGCTCCCTGAGCTCCCGCAGGCCTTGTCTGCACTGCTCTCACAGTCCCTGCTAGTACCGAGTGCTAGTACCTTAGTCACTCTGTCTGCCCTTGACCCCCTGGGAAAACTGGTAAGTACTACAGCCAGTACTCTAGCAGTGGGCTCCTTTCACCTATTGGTAAGCCTGGGGCTTCCTCCATTTCGTTCTGAACAGGAGCAACACATTTCATTTCTTTGCTTTGCAGTTTTCCAGCTATGTAAATACAGCACAATTTATTTGTCCATTCATCTCCAATAGATTGAAGTTGTTTCTTGTTTTAGCTACTAGGACTACACTGCTATGTGCACTTTTCAGTATCTTTTGGTGAACAAAGGCACTCCTTTTTGCTTGGTTACCCAAGGTGGATCTGCTGCGCCAATAAAGACTATATGTTTAGTTTTGAGGCTCTACATGGTTTCCTAAGGATGTGATGTGAACTTACACTCTCTGGACACAAGCTTCTAGTTGCTCTACTCCTTGCCAATACTCGGTATCATCTGCTGTTTTAACTGTAGCAGAAAATGCTCCCCCAGCCATTGTACTTTAGTTGCCCCAGTGATAGTTCCTGTTGCAGCTCCAATTGCTTGTCTCTTAGAAATGGCCAGTCACTGGGATGTATATTGTGAGAACCAATCAAAGACAGCCAAATACTCTATGTCTACTCCCCGTCCCCATCCCATAAAGACCTCCCTCCCTGGGCCTTCAAAGGCCTGACATTTTGAGGAACAATTAATTCCTAGTCAGTGTGCCTGTCCAATGTTAAAAAAAACCTGCCTCCAAATCCTGGCTGTCGTTTCAGTGTTTCTGTTTGCTTTTGCACAACTATTTTGGTATAGGTGTACATATCTTTTTCTTTTTGATATGTAGGAATTCTTTATATATTCTGAATACAATCACTCTGCTGGTTAGATAGGCTATAATTTTCCTTGTTTTACTCTAAAAGTAAGAAGGCCATAATTTTGGTGGGGTCAAGTTTTTCTTTTACTTGAAAAACATCCCTTAGGACTTCCTTCAGGTTGGATAATAAGAATTCCTTCAGCATTGTCCACCTGCAAGACTACCTTGATTCCTCTCCATTCTTCAAAGGCATTTCTTGCTGGGGTAGAGTCCCCAGCAGACAGGCTCTGGCTCCTGGCTTTCCTGGCCACGGTGAGAAGTTCGCGGCAGTGCAGCTGTGGCTCCTCAGCAGGGAGCCCGCCTCCCCTCTGCCTCCTCTGGGTCTCTTATCTTGGCTTTTCCGCACTCTCTCCATGCCCGGCTGCAGCAGAATTTCTTCTTGTGTGTTCTGCTTGGCACCTGTCAGTCTTCTGAATCTGTGGGTTACTTATCTGTTCGTTTTAAAATTTCTGTCTTTTTCTCTTCTAATAGTGCCATGTTTTCTCTCTTCTCCTGACCACTGATTAGATATGTATTAGATTTTCTCTTTGAGGATTTCTATTCTCTGTTGCTATTTTCCATCCTTTTGCCCTCCATCATGCATGCCAGATAACCTAACTTCTAATTCAAGGGTCAGCAAATTTCAGGGACTAAATCCCACCCACCACCTGTTTCTCTAAATAAAGCTTTACTGGCACATAACCAGGCTCGTTCACTATAAACTGTGTGGCTGCTTTTGTGCCAGCCACACAGCTGCACAGCAGACACACTGTAAGTAACCCACTAGGTCTGCAGCACTCACTCTTCAGACACTGCTGCCCTGTACAGTTAGGTCTCAGCTGCCCTTAAATACATCCACAACACCTTCAGTTTGAATTACTACACTACTAACTTTCTTCCCAGAAGTGCTACTTGATTTTCAAAGATGCTACAACACTTGTAATTTCCTAATCCTAACTGGTATTTTCAAGTTTGTCTTTTATTTCTACTAAGTGTGTGAACTGAAGTGTTCTGCAGTCTAGATTGTCTCTGCAAACGTATTTCTGAGATTTATTCTGGCCATGGTTATAGTTCCGTGTGAAAACGGAATTGTGGAAACTGAGGTCCTCCACAATCACCCCTAAGAATGACATGTGGCCTCAGGAAAGTCCCCTGGCTTTACAGTGGGACTGGGCTGCCTCTGCCCAACTTCTGCGGGGACCACGTCACAATCCATGCAGGGAGTGAGCCCTGTGAATCAAGCCCCGTGGGAAGTCTTGCTTTTGAATTTCCTACTTTGTGCATAGTTTAGTGCTCTCTGTCCCTTTGTTCCTGGGGCTATTAAATAAAAATATTCACATTTTCTCAGGTTACTAAAGGTCCTGAAGGCAGAACTAGGCTACACTTCCTCCAGGCTCCCATCTTCCCACTGACTTGGCTTGGTAAAATACCTGCTAGCTTATCAAGGCTTTCTATGTTTCACCTAGTATTTTCTGCTGGCTTTGGCAGTGAACTTGGTTTGAAAGATGAGGCTTCCATTACCAGGAACTAGAAGTCAGAAGTTTCATTTCCCTCTTTTTAGAGTAGGGCGGAGCCCATCTTCAAAGGAAACAAGAGCTGATAAGAAAACCTACTGAAGAAGTGCAAGAAACATCATGCCTGCCCCTTACCAATTCCTCTTCAGAAGCGGGCACTGCTCTAAGGGCTGCTGGTCTGAAACAGCAAATCCCACCTCTCTGGGACCTCAAGGTCCTCAGCAGCCACCCGAGATGACCTCCTGAGCCAGGCCAGGCACACAGGGGACCACAAGCTGCATGCAGTGCAATAGCTCCGTTCGCCAGCAGGGGCCCCTGAATTAAGAGTTCAGCAGGGCCATGCATGTGCATGTGCTCTCCACTGCACACGCTTCTCTTCCTGTTTCTTTTTTTTCCAAGAACTTTAAAAAGTATAAGGCTTAAGGATTTAGCCTGGTAGCTGCTGGCCTAAGAGAAGAGGCAAAGGAAAAACAGGAGAAGCAAGGCCTTCCCCGCTGTCCCCAGAGGACTGCCACCATAGAAGAGTTGGTACAGTACTTGGGTTCTCTCTAGTCTGAGATGGACACTGTATGTCTTTCAGGCAGTGAAGAGGTAGCTAGGTTTGGACACAGTGAGAACTGATGATATTAAACCAGGGAAAATGGCCAATATTGACACAATGCAGAGGAACATACACCTTTACCTGGCCAAAGACGGTCCCGCCAGTACTGGCTGCCTGACCAAACACAGAGCTGGTATTACCAGATCCAAAACCTAGAGAACAAAAGAAAACATCAGTTTAATTTGGATGAGTCTTTTACAACATAAAGCATCCTTTTTTTTTTTTTAAATGGTATTCGGGTGTGCAAAATTACTCCACAATAAGTCAACTTATGAATAAAGCTCTCATATAAGCTATGCAATGCTCCCATATGCTCTTGGTCACCCCTGGGTCTCGTACCCTGCCTGGCACACTGTTGATGCTAAGGCAGCAGCTGTTGCAATGTACTGTTTAGGGAATAAGGACAAGAACAGAAATCCATGTATGTGCAGTATAGATTTCTCAGCTGTACCAATGCATGGTTGGTTTTTGCATCTGTAGGTGCAAGGCCAACCATGTTACCTTTGTCTAAGACTGTAAATTCATACCAAGCCTGAGTCCTCCTCTCTTCTGGAGGGGTTGGGAGTGGGAGGCTGAGCAGCACACTCTCAGAGCAGCTTCTCCCGGGCTCTTGCTCACCCAGTTTTCTCTCCAGTAACTCAACTCCCGCTTCCCCCTGCCTCTCAAACCCCAGGTCCTTCTAGGGCCACTTGTGCTCAACCCAGCTAGTATCATGTGATGGAGACGCCTGGCTGCACAGGGCAGGAGAGGAAGGTGCCTGCGTGATGAGGCGCTCAAGACCAGGTCAAGGTAGACATGTCTCAACGGCGCTGCCAGGCCTCGGCAGCCAGCCCAGCAGCTCCTGCACAGGTGCTAAATAGAAGCCAGTCCTTTTGGGGTGCTAAGGACACTGAGCTGATTTAAAGAAGCTCTTGACGCTCTGGCTGCAGAACACACAGCACTGGGCATGGCCAGGGCAGAACTTTGAGCTAGAACAAGGCTTCTCTCCACCTGTCACACTTCTGTTACCCATTCAGCCTCAGGGGGACCTGGAACTGTTTCTCTTTTCACCCGTGTCCTAAGAGTAGGATCCTATCTCTGTCAATAGGAAAGTGACTCCTTTCCAATAAAATGAGCCACTTTCAAATATATTACTGAAGAAATTAGTCAGCAGCTACTCATAATCTTGTCTGCCAAGAAATCTCTGATCTTTGTTTTCTCTACAGCCTAACAGCTACCCAATTCCCTTTTATAAGAGAATGCCAAACCTAGAAAAGATTTTCAAATATCTGCTCATTGGCAGCTTCAGAAGTGAAGGTAGCTGTTAAAATTGGAGACATAAAAGTAGAGCATAAAGTCTTTTCGATCAAAAATACTAGTAAAATGTAAAAGTTTTTGCTGTTTTAAATCACAACACTGGGAAAGACAAAAAAAGCCAACTTCTCAAACATGAGGCACTATCAGCAGGCAAGATGGCCTTGGGGAACAAAGGACCAGCAGCTTTTCCCAGGCCCGCACACAACGCGGCTAGAACTGAGCTCTGCCCCTGAAGGCAGGACAGCTTCGGACACAGTGCCTGCTATGCACAGGCCAGCCACTCCTGCGGCCTTGGCTAAAGAGGCATGCGTTTCTCCCATGGCGCTGGCACTGGCCACCCAGCACAGTAGAGGGTTTGCTGAGGAGGAGCACAGCAAGGCCAAAGATGACCCAAAAGCCCCACATTTTCTTCATCTTAAAGGTTAGGTTTTGCTGCTTTTCATTTCAATTACAAAAGTAATGCAGGCCTACTGCAAATGTTTCAAAGAGCAGAGAGAATGAAGGAAAGGCATTTTGGGAATTCTTACCTGAAGCTTGACTAAAGCTAAAGCCCGAAGATGCTGCTGTGGAGGTAGTGGCTGAGGCGCTTCCAAACACAGAGCCACCCTGCCCAAAGCTGGGGCTCTGGCCAAAGGCTGGAGGGTTGCTCTGGCCGAACAGCCCCCCTCCAGTGCTGGCAGAAGACTGTCCAAAAGAAAAGGAGCCAGGGCTGCTGGTGCTTGATGAGGCCCCAAAGACGCTGCCACTGGTGGACGCAGGGGTGGAAGTAGCAGACTGGCCAAACGCAGGCACAGAGCTAAATCCAGGTTGGCTGAAGGAGAAGCCACTGGCTGGGCTGCTGGTGGCCTGTCCGAAGGCGGGGGCCTGTCCAAATGCTGTCTGGCCGAAGATGGCCGGGCCTGAGGCACCAAAGGCTGGGCTGCCAAACCCGGAGCTGCTAACCTGTGGTGCTGCAGTGGCCGTGCTAGCTGTGCTGCCTGTCTGCTGCCCAAACAGACTGGGCGCTGTGCTGGCTGCCACTTGTCCAAACACGGGGGTGCCAGAGGGGGCTGTGGCTGTGTTGCCGGTGAGCTGGCTGAACGCTGAGCTGGCGCTGGCAGCAGATGGCTGAGGGAAGATGGAGGAACCGGAGGTGACAGTCCCAAACACAGCTGCCTCTGCACTGGGGCCTGGGGCACTGCTGGAAGCAGGGATAGAGGTCACAGCAGTGCCCGGTGAGTCCACGGCTGCAGGACCCATGCCTGGGGCTGTGGCAGCAGCCTGTCCGGGTGCTGTGAAGCTAGAAGCAGGGGGTGAGGTCTCTTCCTTGATGTCAGGATCCCCAGGGGCGCTGGGAGCAGCCTCTGCAGGAGGCCCTGGAAGAGCAGCACTCGGGGCTGCGGGGCTGGGGCTGCTGGCTGTGGGCTGTAGAAGAGCGGGCTCCTTCCTCACAGGCTCAGAGGCCTGCAGGGCAGCCTGGGGGGTGGCCTGTGGCTGCACGGGAAGTATGACTGTGGAGGCCAAGCCCTCACTGCTGCCTGGCTTCTCAGGTGAGGCTGGTGACGAGGCCTCCTCTGTGCTCTTTCCAGAGGACATAGGCGGGGAGGGGGCAGGCGCTGAGCTTAGGAGGCCACCAAAGGACAAGGTGGGAAACGATGCCGGGAGAGGAGTGGCTGATGTCACCGCTGGAGGGGTGGGTGCCAGTGCAGTGTCACTGGTCTGCAGGTTTCCAAATGAAAAGACAGTCTTGCTGCCACTTAGTGATGCCCCGCCAAAGCCAACAGCACCAGAGGGTCCACTGGAGAGTGGCAGGCTGCCAAAGACCCCTGCTGAGGAACTGGCTGTGCCTGTGCTGGTGGTGGCCAGTGGTGCTGCAGGGTTGGTGGTCCCAGCAGAGGTGGCTGGGGACTCTGCAGGCTTCCCAAGCACTGCAGAGCTATTGAAGTTGAACCCGGAGGCCGTGCTCGAAGTCTTGGTTGGATGCACCCCCACCAGGCTCGGGGCGGGGGACTTACTGGGTGGCTTCACAGAGTCCTCCACTGGGCCCACACGCAGGCCTGAGAAGCTTCCTAGAGTCTCTCCGGCCAGAGAGCTTGGGAACAAAAGCTCTCCCAGCTTGCTTGGCGGAGCTTCCAGCTTGCTAGTGGCAGTGGGCAGCGTGACCCCAGAAGGAGCCCCAGGCCTGTTGCTGGAGGCTGGGGGCTCTCCTGGAGAGGTGGCAGTAGTTCCTCCAGGAGTGCTGGGGGACGGAGCGAGTCCTGAAGAAGGGGAGCTTTCGGGGATCAGCTCAGAAAAGGGTTTGCTGCCCCCACCGAAGGAGAGTGCATCAAGCTGGTTTGAGTCTTTGGTGGGGGATGCTGTCCCTAGCAAGAGAAAGAAATTAGGAAATTGGTTGGATTTAGTAAATCCACGGGCTGCATCTCACACCCTCAACCCAGAGCCTCTGGATCTCCCAGGGAGCAGGGCTCGACTGCAAAGGGAAATTCTTTTATTTTTTTATGGGCACAACATGTCAATCCCCAGATAAGCATTATGTTATGCACTGACTAGGGCTCTACTAAGCTATTTTATCAGAGATTTTGTCTTGAGTTGTTTCTGGTTTTGGACTGCTATCTATTTAAGTGTCGAAATGTTCATATAGAATTACTATTTTCTTTTCCTTATTTTTCCTGGCAAGTACTGGAAATGCTCTAACTCTCAGTCCTTTTTATTTTTTAATTTTAAAACAGGGTCTTGCAAAGTTGCCCAGGCTGGCTTTGAACTTGTGATCCTCCTGCCTCAGCCTCCTGAGTATTGGGATTATAGGTATGCACCACCATGCCCAGATCCCTAAGCTTTTTTTTAAATCTTAAAGAATAATAAAAAAGATACAGAATTTCAAAACAAGGTTATATATATATTCCCCCCCTTCCTTCTTTCTTTTCTCCTTTCTTCCATCCCAGTTGTTCTTTCCTTTTGGGCACTTTCTTTCCCTTTCACAGTATTTATTGTGCCTTTCAAATTTTATTTATTTTTTCAGGTTCTTATACTAGGGAGACAATATGTTGTTTATACATTGGGTCTGATTTATTTCACTTGTGAGTATGGTCTCTAGTTGCATCCATTTACCTATAAGAGTTTATCCCTATGCTTTTTAACAGTGACTTTGTTCCTCTTCAATTACTTTATATCACGGAATTATTCTCCCTCTAGAAAGTGAGAAGGGAGGCGGGAAGGTGGGCCAAGAGAGTTCTGCCACATCTAAACAGGCAAAGGTTGAAAAACAGTTTAAGAACTTCTGCTCTAGAAATGCATGAACTCACCAATGTTTTAAGGAGTGTGCTCAGACCAGGGTTAGTATGTCTGCTATGCTCTTAGGCCCCTGGTCTTCATTCAGAATTTAAGAAGAGTCGATGCCACCAGGAAATTCTACCACATAGGTGGGCACAGAAAGCACCTTGGGAATGTCTGTCAGTTGAACGTGGTGGTGTACACCTTGTAGTGTCAGCTACAACAGAGGATGAGGTAGGAGGACCACTTGAGCCCAGCCTGGCTAAGAGCCTGCCTCATAATGTACTGAAGAAAGAGGGGTGGGGTAGGGATATAGCTCAATGGCACAGCGTCATTGCAAGTGCAAGGTCATGAGTTTGAGTCCTAATACCACCAAAAAAAAAAAAAAAAAGTGTTTTGGCATTTTGGGGCCTAATTTGGCTCTTTGTGTATTGTGTGTGTATGGGACTGGTATTGAACCAGGCCTCAAATATTGTAGATAAGCATTCTACCACTGGGTCATATCCTGAGCCCCAAAGGTTTGCTGAATGAAATAATAAAAATGGTCACTATATTATTTATAAAAGGAACATCCTGGAAATAATCAGTACAGTAGCTGGAGGATTAGACAGAGTGTAGGATACCTACAATACAGAATCATGACACAATTAAAAATGACATTTATACAAGTCTTTCAATATTGGAAAATTCATACCTGATGGTAAATGAAAGACAAAATTCCCAGAAGAAAAGGTAACAGAACTGGTGGTGCACATCTATAATCCTAGCACTTAGGAGTCTGAGGCAGAAGGATCCCTGTTACAGTTGATACACTGTGTCAACTTGGGGCTTCTGGAGGTTTGGCTGAGTAACTCAGCAGTTGTAGATCTTGGGGTGAAAAGGACATGTCCTTACCCTTCTGGGATGTTGTTTATTGTGTTAATTTGGGAAGTTTAAAAGGTTAACTATGTGATTCAGCAGGAAGCCAGGGTGCTTACTTCGTATACATCCTGAGCCCGTGGAAGAGGAGGGCATGGAGACTGTGTGAGAGCTACACGCCCCCTCGGTGGGGGCAGGCTGTTTACAAGGTAGAGGAGAGAAAGAGGCTGCTTGTTTGCAATTCCACACATTTGCTGGTTGTTTGCTGCCCTGAAAAGTTTGCCCTCTGCCATGTGCCACTCTGCCTCTGAAGCAGCCAAGTATGGACTGAAACCTCCACAAACTGTAAGCTAAATAAAACTTTCCTTTCTTCATTTTGGGTGTTGGGCATTTTGTCTCAGCAACAAGAGAAAAGTAACCAAGACAATCCCCATGAGCTCAAAGCCAGCCTGGGCTACATAGTAAGTTCAAGGCCAGCCTGGACTACTGAGTGAGATTTGTCTCAACCCCCTCACCCTCCAAATTAGAACCATAATTACTAGAAGAACGAAGTGTGATTCTAACATCTTTTTGTATTTCTATATTTTTCTCAAAAGGAACATTATTTTTACAAAGAAATGCTTGCTAAGTAAAAATTTGTGTATTGTGTGTGTATGGGACTGGGATCGAACCAGGCCTTACATATTGCAGACAAGCATTCTACCACTGGGTCATATACTGAGCCCAAAGGTTTTGATGAATGAAATAATAAAGATGGTCACTATATTATTTATAACAGGAACATCCCGGAAATAACCAGTACAGTAGCTGGATGGTTAGATAGCTTGCTAAATAAAAAATTTTTAAATAAAAATAAAAGATAAAAATAAAAAAGTCTAAAATTACAATAAAGAAAAATGGGGGGCAAGCAACAAAAGGAAAAGAAAAATTGTTCAACTGAGAATAGGAAGGTACTTAGAAATATGTATTGTTGCTGGGCGTGGTGGCACATGCCTATAATCCCAGCACCCGGAAGGCTGAGGCAGGAGGATCACTGCAAGTTCAAGACTAGCCTGGGCTACAAAGTGAGCTCAAGGGCAGCCTGAACTGCATAGTGAGACTGTCTCAAAAAGACCAAAAAAAAAAAAAACCCAAAAACAAAACCAAAAGAATCCAGGATCAAGTTGACTCTCCTATAGGGACATGGACGCGCCCCAAGGCCCTAATGTGAAGTGACATAAATCAGACACATGAGCTTAAATACCACCTGGTTTTTCTTACACGAGAAACCCAAAGTATAAATCAACTGAACAGTGAAAACATACTCACTGATAGATCGTCAACAATATGCATGTTTGCTGCCATGTTATCAGGTAAAACAAGCTCAGTGTTATTTCTGTCTTACTATGTCTGTCTCACCCCACAGAACCACTGTACACATTGATGACATTTTAAGTTATGGACAGAAGAGACAGAGTAAGAAGGAAATTTTTTTTGTCTTTCTGAGACAGAATTTTGGTATGCATTTCAGACTGGCCTTGAACTCACTTCATAGCCCAGGCTGCCCTCAAACTCATGGCACTCCTCCTGCCTCAGGTTCCCAAATGCTGGGATTACAGGTATGTACCACCATGACCAGCTTGAGAAAGAAATTTTTATTTGTATGTTAATATTCAAATTTAAAGCATAGCATTTACTTCCCAGAAGTAAATCAAAAGGAAAACCCTGTCCGTAATTACAGAAATGAAAAAAAATCTTTCACATCAGATTCTTTTTTTCACCTCAGATTCTTTTTTTTTGGTGGTACTGGGGATCAAACTCAGGACCTTACGCTTGCCAGGCAGGCGCTTATTCCATTGAGCTATATCCCCAGCCCCTCACCTCAGATTCTTAAACTGAATCTTTTTCTTTTGCAGGGCTGGGGATGGAACCCAGGTCTTGTGCACGTTAAGCAAGCGCTCACCACTGAGCTACATCCCCAGCTCTTTGGACATTTCTTTCCTGGACATATTTTTAATGCACATTATCAACACCAAAATTAAAGCAGAAACTGTAAGCAAGACCCAAGAATATTAAACATGTCACCATACTGTACAAAAATCATCTGTGGGTGTTCAGAGGGAGCACAAAAGTAATGCTGTGCAATGCAGACTGTACCTTGCGTGGCAGTGAAATTAGATGATGGTGTTGGTACAATGAGCCCAAAGTTAAAGTCAGTCCTAGCAAATGGAAAAAGAAAAATTAACCAGAGACAAACCCAAGGCACAAAGCCACCCTTTCAGTATTTCCCTTGCGATTCACTCAGCCTGCCCTCGGAGATGAACTACAACAGGGCGAAAGCGCTTCTCTCCAAGGCGCTGGGGCTGCTCTAAGGTCTCCCGCAGGGCCAGGCAATGTGAGGAAGGGGCAGCTGGGAAGGCCCTGGAGGGAGGCCAGAGGGCTGGCTGCGAAGTCATCCCGGGGAAAGCACACGGCAGTAGTGGGAACACTGGGAGTATGAATAGGAGCAGAGGCTAAGGGGACGGCCAGCCTTGGGCAGGAGTGGAAGAGGGTCTGGAAAGACATGAGCGGCTGGAGTAGGGGGAGCTTGGGACCCCACGCCAGGTCCAGTGGCACAGCAGGAGAGCGCCACATCATGAAGGGAGATGCTGGCTAGAACAGGCCAGCAGCACCAGCTCTGCCCCTGAGACCAAGGCAGAGCCCAGTGATCTGGGTTGGAAGGATCTGTTCAGAACATTCCTACCCTGTTCACTGTCTCTGTGCTCCTCCTCTATGTGCTCCTTACACGTAAGGGACAAACCTCGCAGTCAAAGGAGATTCAACACAAGCATGGGCCAGAATAGACGAGTCACCGTAACAATGGATTTTAGACTAAATAAGAGTTTTAAAATATAAGGGGTCAAGTTTAACAAATACAGTGAGGATTTCCTCCCTCCCTCCCCCCTCCTTCCTTTCTTCTCTCCTTCCTTCCCTCCTTTTTTCTCTCTCTTTCTCTCTCTCTCTTTCCTTCTCTCTCTCCCCCTTCCTTCCTTCCTTATTCATTCAGTCATTCATCCATCCATCCATTTATTTATTTATTTTGCAGTACTAGGGATTGAACTTAGGACCTTGTGCTTGCCAGGTAGGCGCTTATTCCACTGAGCTATATCCCCAGCCCCAAGATTAGATTTTATTACCCACTGCTGCCCTCAAGATGGGGCAAGTGGGCTGGGGATATAGCTCAGTGGAATAAGTGCCTGCCTGGCAAGTACAAGGTCCTGAGTTCAATCCCCAGTACTGCAAAAATAAAAAAAAAAAATTTAAAAAAAATTAAAAAAAATAAGATGGGGCAAGTATTTTATCACATACAGAGAACAACTCTGTCTCTGCTGGCAGGCCTCAGTCTTGATGGTGAGATTTACCTAGTTAGGGCAAGCCAACCTGCACAACTTCAGGCATGCTTTACGACAGGGAGGGGAGTAACCTTTCACAGAAGGTTAAGGTGCATTATCAGTGTGTGCAAAGGAGTCGGCATCCTTGGGATTGACCTGCTCTGTAAAATTTGCTTCCAATTAACTTTGGAGAGTAGAAAACTGGATGCACAACAAAGAATCCAAACACACAGAGGTTCCTCCCCCCAACCCTAATGCCCTTTTTTCTCCTTCCTCCTATGTTAGGTGAAGGAGAAAGAAACGCGAACACCCAGGAAAGGGACAGCGGCCAGAAGACCTCGGTGAGAAAAGCATGCTGTGTGTGTTCTAAGGACTCGAATACATGGCTTTCTGATGGTGAAAGACCTGTTGACATGTTCTGACCTCAGCCATAGCCTCACTGCAGCAGTGTGGGAATGGGGACAGGGACAAGGATGCTCAGCAGTGCCTGGCCCTTTCCACCCGAGTGTGTGTGTGTGACCTGGGAGGTGTAGAACACACTCTCATTTTATAAGATGGCTCCATTTTACCCATATGGCCATCCCTATATTTAAAAACAAGTAACAGAACTACATTTCCCATCTCTGCAGAAACCACAAGTTCAAACGGTTTTCTCTTTTGTTGTACACTCTGAGCGGTACAGCTAATCTGAGGGTCATATCCAGTGTCCCAGGAGCATCAGGATTAAGCTGTCTCAGTGTAACAAACCAGACCACCTGCAGAACTGACCACAGAGACCACAGCTTGGACTACGGAAAGCTTCTGGCTGACAGCAGAAGGTCCAGCTACCACCACTCTTAGCTGCATGTCAGCGCAGGGGAAGAGCTATGGCCAATGCTCTGAAGCAGAGCACGCATGCACGCACCCACAGAGCCCTGCTGGATACAAAAGCTGGGAAGGCAACATGTCCATTACTGACCCTGATGGTGCGAATGAGAAAGGCTTGCTGCATTGCCCCATGGCAGCAGGAGTCGAGGTCACCACTGTGTCTACTCTGGCTGGCCCAGGCCCTGTAAGGAGGGAAAAAATCTTTTAGAAGTGCTATCCTGGTTCGCAATTCCTGGCAGCTCAGCATGCACACTACTGTCCAGAGCCCCTGCCCAGAATTCTATGACCTTCAGGTGCCCAGGGAGCAGGTGTGCAGTGGACTTAGCTCTACGACTTGGAGCTTATCTTCTGCTCTGCCAGTTAATTCCTATTGGAGGTGTGTCATGCTCTCCTTTCCAGGAAAGATATTAAACAATGCCAGTGCAGCTCAAGTTTAAAGTTATGAAAGTATAGTCTTTTAATTTTTATGTTGTAGGGAAGTGCTTATACTGTAAAACCAATTGATATATATAGGCACACACATACATGTTCACATACACAGGTATATATAGCGTAGTTTTAAATCAGTTCAAAATAACATCCACTGGAGGAATGTTGGGCCTAGTGGCACATACCTATAATCCCAACACATGGGAGGCTGAAGCAAGAGGATCGCCATGAGTTTGGGGCCAGCCTTGACTATGCAGAGAGTTTAAGGCCAGCCTTAACTACACAGTAAGACCCTGCCTCATAAAACCAAAAAAGCTGGGTGAGGTGGTGCAGGTCTATAATGTCTGTACTTGGGAGGCTGATGCAGAAAGATCACCATGATTTCAAGGCCAGCCAGGGGTACATACTGAGTTCAAGACCAGCCTAGACCACATTGCAAAATCTGGCCTCAAAGAAAACAAAAAACCCAAAAAGCCAGGTGTGGTGATGCATGCTTGTAATCCCAGCACTTGGGAGGCTGAGGCAGGAGGATTGGCATGAGCTCAGGCCAGCCTGGGCTACATAGTGAGTTCAAAACCAACCTGGATCACATAGCGAAGCCCAGTCTCAAAACACAGAACAACTTCCTCCAAAAAACTCCAAAACAACAAAAAGCAATACACTGAAGGAAAAAAAAAGAATCCAAAGATAAGTAGGTTAACATGCCAAACATTTCTGAGCAGTGACTTCATGATGAGCTTCATACTGTATTTACTGCTTCATACTATATTTTCCAGATGCTTTTACTGCTTCACACTGTATTTTCCAGATGCTTTTACACTTAATCAAGGAGTTTTCTTTAAATTATAGAAGTATCATGAGATCACTATAGTTGAAAGAAGTATAGGAAGTTGAAGTGCAAACCATCACCTTCCTTGGGTTCAACTTCACTCTCCTTGCTAGTTTGAGGTATAATTCTCAATGTTTTCTCTGTTGCTCTATGGGAGAGGGTGTTGAAAAACTGTATTTAAAGAACATCCCATAAAATAAAATGCCCAAACCAAACAATCAAAGAACAAAATATGATTTTATTTTTTTGGGGGGGTATTGGGAATTGAACTCAGGGCCTTGTGCTTGCCAGGCAGGCATTGTGCCGCTGGGCTACATTCCTAGCCCCCAAAATGTGCTTTGTTTAAATGAATATGGGGTAGCCGTTAGTAAAAAGCAATGTCAAGCCACTGGAATTCAACAGTGTGCACAGTGTATCCAAAGCCACCGTGTCTGTGATCATGAGCTGCGAAAAATCACCCCAAATATCAGCAGAGTCTGGGGAGAACAGGCGAGCTGCGCCATGAGTCCTGGGTGGCCACTGAAAGGAGCAGGCAGATCTATATCAGACCCAGAGAGATGACCAGGGCATTTACCGTAACAGGGTGGGGCTAAGGGACGCAGTTTACAAGATCGGTATATACAGGGCCTGCCTGCTTTTGTTTAGAAAACAATGAAGTAGCCTCACGATATACATAAAACCATTAAGGGTTATTATCCCTGAAATACGGAGTTTACAGGGGAGCTTTCATCTTCTACATTATGGATCTCTACAACACAGGTTCTTCGCCTGGATATCTGATGGTCTCTTTCCTTCCTTCTTCCCTCCCTCCCTGTCCCTCTGGCAGAATTAGGGATTGAACCCCGAGCCTCGTGTGTGCTACACAGACCTCTTACACTGAGCCTCACCACCAGCGCTGATACACGGTAGTTTTATAATACAAAAACAATGAAAGTATTTCCATTATCGACTAATAACTACTAAGCAGAGTTTTCAGAAATGCTAAAAAAGACACTTTCTATAAACTCATGATTTTTCAGGGAAGATCTCCTCCCAAAAGAAAAGTGCTGTTTTTTAAAACCCTGATTCTCTAGCAATGAAAGCACAGGCGCTTGGCAACGGAGGCAGTCTCTGTGTCATCACTGAGGGGTAAACCGCACAGCGTCCTTATGAGCTGCACGCTTGCCCATCCGCGCACAAGCAGAGCCCCTCACTCCAGGGGGAAGGGCTCACTGATGCAGTCCTTGAGAAACATCAGGACACATGATCTTCCCCTAAATGATTTGACCCCTAATGATTTGACCCCTAAACGATTCAAGCTTTTGTCCCTAGCTGATAGGTGTTGGGTGTGGCTCTGCATTAACATGTATTTTAGAATCCAGTTCTGGCTTACACAAGAATGGTTTTCTTCTGAGGGCAGGGAATATTTACTGACAGTAAACTCGACAGCTAGTGAAAAAGCTCTGGACAGTGGAGAAAGTCAGAATCACTTGTGTGACTGAACAGCAATTGTGGGATAAGGCCGTGACTGTGTGTGGTTAGCGTTTGGACACAACCTGCTTGCAGGCCCACTGAGAGTGTCCATCAAGCTATAAGCCAGAGTCCTGCACATGGCTCTGACACAGGCTGAAGGCCACATGGTCACTGAGGCCAGGACTCCTCCTAGTTGAATGAGGGGCTGCAGGAATGGAGCCCAGAGTGGACATCAAGGAGGACCCACGTGAAAAGCAGCGCTTCAGGCTCTCTGAGGGAACACGCTCACAGTTACTGTAAAAAGCCAGTCTATGTAATAACATTTATGCTTGAATGAGCACTGAGCGAGGCTGTAAAGCCCTAAGTCTTGCCACACTGATTTGTTATATAATATCTGCTCTGAAGCCTTCCACTAACAAATCCATTTTCTGTTTTACTGGCTTTTGCACTGTCACTGTGAGCCAGGGAATTTTTATTCCTTTTAGAGGAAATAATGCAACACTCCTAAACCTCCTCAAAGGCAGAAGGCATGCTATTGCTCCTTCCTAGGAAAACAACTTGAAGAAAGGTTTTCTCCTGCCATTCTTAAGTTTTTCAAACTCAACTCAAAATTTCTGAAGCTGCTGAATGGCTCACTAATGTCCTAGAAATTTTTCATCAGAGAGGTCTTTCCAATATGACCTCTGACCTTGATTTCCCGTGCTGACTGCCTCAGTGGCCCAGAGCAAAACTTATTTACATGTTTCTGTCATAAAACAAGAACGCAAACTCACCTGAGCCTTTATCAGCAGCTGACAACTGACTGGACCCTGGCGTGGGCCCAGGTGGCTTCAGGGAGTTCATCAGAGACCCCTGTAACAGAATACAAGAGCATATTTCTGGTAAACCATGAACCCCAGTTGGACTGAGGGAACATGGGAAATGTAAATGTAAAAACATAAACTATATTCATTTAGCTTAATTACCAAGAAAAAAAAAAAGAGAGAGAGAGAAAAGAAAGCAAGTCTCAATTTAAGTCAACCACTGGCAAGACCACCCTGGAGAACAGAGAGGGTGAGTCTACCTGTGCTGGGCCTGTCCAGCTTGGGGTTGTTTTCCCAGTGCTTAGCACAGCGCCTGGCTCACAAAAGGTATGGGGATATTTTGCAGATGAACAAGTGAACGAGCTAAGGCAGGAAATGTTCCAGGCCTCCATGAATGTACAACAGGTTTTGGAAGCAAAACTGAGTTCTCCATCTCCAGCCAATGTTCCTGCACTCATCAGCCACAGTTCATACTTTGCACGTCCCCCAGGGGCAAGTGCTATATCCTTGGGAGGTGGGACTGAAAATATACGGTAATGTTCACATTTTTAAAGAAATGAATTACAGTAAAAGAAACAGGCTGGGTATCCATCTCAGCAGCACAGTGCCTGGCAAGTTCGAGGTCCTCAGTTTGACCCCCGGTACCTCCCTCAAAAAGAAAAAAAGCAACAGTGCCATTAACCCCCTGCTTTGAACACTGATCCCATCATTCTCGTCACTTTCTGTAGCAGCTCTGAAGTCCTCCTTCCTGAGTCTTCAGCTGTGCTGTCCTGGCTGCCTCATTGTCGGGTACACATTCCAAGTATTTCCTTTCACAGTCATTCTGACTCTGGGGAGGAGCTGGAAGTCACACAGTGACAGATCCAGTGAATAAGGTAGAGAAAGTCACAGTGCCGTGTTTGTGTGGCTCTGGCTTTCTGCAGGATCGTGTCCAACAGCAATGTTCACTGCCTTTCTGATCACACCTCTGAAGGACGTGAAAGAAGACTTCCTGAGAGCTTGAGAAAATGGCAACAATGACGCTGTGTGTACTGAGGGGGGTCAATGGCAGTGTCTTTTATAGTAAGTTTTTAAAAAAAATTTAAACATTCACCATATAATGTCATTTTAGGCCACAGCAAACTAAGGAGCAGCGTCACGTTTGAGAACAAACTCACAATGGGCAAGCTCTAATGTTCAGTCTCAAACCCTGAGAACACAATTTAAAGCAACTCATCTCAGCGAGCATGGGAGAGTGGCAAAGGAACCAGGTTTCTTTTCTTTTTTTTTTTTTTTTGTGGTACCGGGGATCGAACTCAGGACCCTGCGCTTGCTAGGCAAGCGCTTATTCCACTGAGCTATATCCCCAGCCCTAAGGCACCAGGTTTCTTTACAAGCTTCGGACTTAGCTTGGTCCACCTTCAAGCTATCTCCTATTATTTTTTTTCTACACTGTTTACAACATGGCCTATTTTTAGTAGTAGACACTGCTTAGCAGTTGGGGGCCTGGAGCCAGATATAACATCAGTGAGATCAGGCAGACTGGGAGAGACAGACTGAGGGAGCGAGCAAGACAGTGCAGCCCTCAGGCAGACAGCCAACAGTGTGGTGAGGTCAGTGGACAGGTCAGGCCCAGCACCCGCTCCCCAGTTATGAATCAGGTGAGCCTGCAGCAGTCGCCTGGGCCTGGGCTGCATCCTCAGGGAAGTGCACAGCAAGGCCGCAGCCTGGCTGTGATGTGTTCAGTGAAAGTGAACTGTCAGCCAAAGTGCTCCGCCAGAAGGAGAGAATTCTAAGGTGAGGTGACTGGTGCGGAATGTCCATAGGCCCATGACAACAGAGTGCGACTGACTGCTCTGTTTAATAGTTCATTATGAGGAAAGGGTCACAGTGCTCTATCAGGTGTGTGGCTCATTTAAAATAAGAGGGGACTTGCTAAGAGTTTCCCACTACAATGGTACAGGGCTGCTGATACCACCATCCGACAGTACCTGCTTGGCGTGGCTGGCAGCCACCGGGGCCAATGCCGGGTGAGGTGTTTTGGAGGTGGAGTATGGCACCAAAGACCTGAAAAACACAAAGCAGCATGAGGAGCACATCCGTCCCTAGGTCAACTTTCTGTCCAATAAGGGATTTTGAGGGCGGCAATTGGGGGCAGAACACAGATGTCCACAGCCCCAAGCAAACTCATTTGATATTCTGCTGACTGCAGAAGAAGTTTTTTAAAGGAAATCTAGGGTTTCAGTACAAATGTCTAAGTGGTCATCTTAAAATTTATTTCTATCCTGTAATGGGAACTTTAGAACTAGATTTTTTTCTTATTTGGAGAGTAGTCCTCACCACCCACCACTCAACCATGTTGGGAACTGCAAGCACTTTTCCAGCCCTGGAAGAAATGTTCAGCAGGTCCTGTGGGACACACATGGTTTACTGCCACATACAGCTCAAGAGAACGACCCCAAGAAGAGCCGTCAGCCTCCCATGGCAGCAATCACCAGGACCTGAGGCTCCTGGCTGGGGTTCCAAAGATTCAAATGTGCCACTGCTCCGTGCTCAACCCACACTTTGGGACGGTACAAAAACGAGGTCCGACATGCAGAAAGACCGTCTTCCGTTCACTCTTACTACTCGCTGCTGGAACTGCGCTAACTCGTGGGAAAACCACTTGTCAGTAGGACCACAGACAAAAGTTCTGGCTTGTGCTCAGCCCAAAGCTACTTTGACTGGTAGGTACAGCACGAGCAGCTGTAGGACCTGGTTTTATTTGTTATAACTTTCTAAATTTAGAATTATCTTTAATTTTCTAATAACAGATTAACCTGGAGCTTGGTATGATGGTGCATACCTGTAATCCCAGAACTCTGGAAGGCTAAGGCAGGATTGAAGTCCAAGCCCGGTAGGATGACTAAGAACTCAAGACTTGGGCTCAAAATAAAAAATAAAAAGAGCTTGGGCTCAGGGTGAAGGCCTTGAGTTCAAACCCCAGTACTTAAAAACAAAAGACAACTTTAAAGAGGAACGATAAGCCAAATTAACAACTTATGCACACGCGTGCGCGTGTGTGCACACACACGCACACGCACACACACGCGCGCGCGCGCACACACACACGCGCACGCGCGCGCGACTCCCTAGGGAACAACACAGGATTCTTCCCCACAGACTTCATTAGATGAGAGAAGAAAAGCAGACATTTTCAGTGAAGCCACACCCAGCCTGCCTCTCCCGGAGCTGGCAGCAGCTGTAAGGTGCCCTCTCCGCAGGCCCAGTGCCCTGCTCCCCGAGCCTCCGCAGGGGGAGAGGAATGCACAGCACCACTGCTGGGACCTGAACACCTCTAGCAGAGAAGAGCAGCCTTGCCAGAGAAATACTGTGAGCCTGTGGGACTCACAAAGTAAAGCAGACTCTTACGTTTTCTTGAAGATAAACAGGAAGAAAACTAGAAATAAAAACTAAAGTGGTCATTTATATAAATCTTGGACAATTTTTTATACCCCAAGTTTAGTTATGACGACAGTAAATTAAAGCAGGCAAGTATTTGAATGAGTATAATGATTGTTCTATTTACTGTGGTAATGCTACAGACCTCCTGGGAATCCTAAATCCCCAAGCACAAAATTAGGGTTTTCAGTACCTACACATTGGACCACGTGACCCCGCTGCAGAGAATGCCAGGCAGAGAAACCTGCAGACAGACCAACTGGTAAACTACATCCAAGAAATCGCTACCCTGACCTACAAGGGCAAACAGAAGAGCACAGTCTACTCCCAAGTAAACATGCTCAAAGGCTTGGCACAATCACAGACAAAACAATGGAAATCAATAGCCAGAAATGTTTGCAAAAGGGAAAAGCTGAACTCAGGAGTCACCATGTTTTGGATGCTGTTGGAGTAACAACCTTCCAGCAAGATGGAGCTGAGATACCAAAAATTCATCTTGACACTGTGCTACAATTAAAACAAAATCAATGCCAAGAGAAAAGTGGCCGTTATGAAATGGGGCTGCTAAATTGTGAAGCATTAAAATGTTGCACAGGGGATTTTCCTACTGGCCTAGATGATGAACTTTGGTAAGGTAAGTATTATTCCTATTATTATGAAAAGGGTCAACTACTCATTCCTTCATTTATTCCAGCTTTTAAAGAGAGAGAATTATTGCCACGCACAGTGGTGCACACCTGTAATCCCAGTACTCTGGATGCCTGAGATAGGAGGTTCACAAGTTCAAGTGCAGCCTGGATAACTCAGTGGGGTTCTCTCAAAATAAAAAGGGGCCGGGCGTGGTGACGCACACCTGTAATCCCAGTATGCGGGAGGCTAAGGCAAGGGGACCAGTGCCAGTTCAAGGCCAGTCTAGGCTACAAAGTGAGCTCAAGCCCAGCCTGAACTACATAGTGACACCCTGTCTCCAAAAAAAAAAAAAAAAAAGGCAGATGCAGCTTAGTGCTAGGGCTCTGGGCTCAATCCCCAGCATCTTTATCTTAAAATTTTAACCAATCAAGCCCAAGCACATATCAAAAGGACAAAAGGGTAAGAATACATCATCACCAAGGAGGAGTTTAACATTCCAAGACCAATCAATATGACAAATCCTCATCAAGAGAATTCACTGGGAGAGATAAGAGTCTTCAAGAAATGGTGCTGGGGGCGGGAATGTAGCTCAGTGGTGCAGTGCCTGCATGGCAAGCATGAGGCTGAGTTTGATTCCTGGTACCAAAAAAGAAAATAGTAAATTAATTTAAAAAAAAAGAAAAAAGAAAAGAAATGGTGCTGGGAGGACTAACATGTAAGTTCAAAAGAATGAGCATATCCGCACACTATGTACAAAGATGAACTCGATCACACACCTAAATACAGGAGCTAAGACTTTAAATCTCTTAAACACAGATGTAAATCTTACGGCCTTAAATTAGGCAATAGGTTCCTAAACATGACACCTAAACCACAGGAGCAACAAGAGGAAAAACAAACTGGATTTCAAAATGAAAAGTTTCTGTGTCAAAGGACACAGGAGGAGAGTTAAAAACCCAATAAATGGGAGGAAGAAAAAGACGAGGATCTGATTTCAGAACATTAAACATCAGCAGTAAAAAGAAAAATGACCCAATTAAAACACAGGCAACGGCTCTAACCAGACATTTCTCCAAGAGAAATAAGTGGCCAAAGTGCACAGGAAGAGCCACTCCATGTCCCCAGGGTGGAGGGAGACGCAGATAGAAGCCACGGTGTGAGAGGGAGGTGGCTGCCGCCAACAGCATGTCAGCTCAGCAGGGGTGGCAAGGCTGTAGGCAAAGTGGCACTGGCATGTGGCACTGGCACTGGGAAGTGGCACAGCAGTGTTGAATGGCCAGAGCCACACTAGCACAAAAAGCTAGAGAGTGACCGTGTGGTCTGGCAGTTTCAGCTCTAAATGGAAGCTGAGTAGAAGGCAAAATGGGGACTCAAAAATGTCCCCGTCGGCCCTTTGCGCGGCCGCCACCTCCTCTGGCTCTCCAACAGCCTGCTTGCTGTGCGGCCACAGGCCCTGGGCTTGGAGCTGTCTTCCTCCACCTGCGCCCTGGCTGTGCAGTCTCCACACGCAGGTCACGTCTTGGAGACAGAGCTTCCTTGGCTGCCTCCCTAGAAGCGTCACTCACCTCCAGCAAGACCACATCTTCCCCCATCTAACACATTACGTGTCTCACTAGTTGATTGTGCTTACTGTATCTCCACAAGTGGGGAAGGGCTTTCGGGCTGCTTTGCTAACTGCTTCATCTCCAGCCCAGAAACAGCATGATGGCACACAGCAGATGCTAAGTCTGTGCTGGAAGAATGAGTGAATGAACGCCAGCATCTCTGAAGGAAGGAGGTACCTGGTGTGCTTTGCTAACAACGCATGAAAAAACAAAGCTCCCCTTCTGCCCTCATGTGGCCCCATCTCTTCATCTTCTGCCCTCTAGGCCTTGCTTGGGCCTGGGCTCTCACACTGCGCTTCCTTGTCTGGAACGCTCCTCTCTGCTCTGCAGCTTCTGATGATCTTTCACCTTATCTGTGTCCAGCTCTTGCGACCAGACTTGCTTGCTGACCTGCTCTGCTCTTTCCCAGCCCATCCTCCATGCCCAGTGCAGCTGTGTGACGTGATGGGGGGGTGGTGGTGCGGGCTGGGGGATCCAGGCAACCTTCCTGACCACTGCTGTGGAAGTGCAGAGTCCTACCTGGATGTGCAGGTGGGGTTCTGACCTGTGACGCTCACTGCTGTGCCTGCGCCCCAGGGTCTGAGCACCACAGATGGGCTAGAGCAGCGTGCATGTGCTCCAGGTAAACGCCATCCACAGCAGGGAGCTGGCCAGGAAGCAGGAGGGTGGAAGCCGGTGGAGAGAGACACCAAGGGTAGGAAAATGTGTGCCTACCCTCCCAGACCACCCAGAAAAGTGCAAAAGCAAATACTTCAAACACACTAGAAATCTACTGCCTTAGAGGATCCAAAAGTCACTTCACACCAAGTGTACTCTCCAATCTTTACTATAGGAGAGGTGGGAAATCCTAATTTTCCTTGACTGATTATGCTTGGAGTTTGTCAATTACTGAATAAATGATTATTAAGAAGGAGTTGTTTCATCACCGTGCTGGGCACATATGTTACCTTGGGCCAATCTGGTAGAGTCTAGAAGAGAAGGTTCTTTGAGATGCCTCTCCAACTTGTGTCTGTTTGTGTCAGAAAGCAAACCCAGAGGCGCCCTCAGACAAAGCCCTTATAGACATCAGCTCTGATGAGGTCAGAAGGGAGACGAAGCCTGAGAAGGATGGAGCACAGCCCCCAGTGGCATGTCTTGCTTTACTGGCTAAAATACCTCAGATGCTAGGCCCTCGTCCTTAACACACCCTGCACCTCCCCCTGTGCACCGCTCTTCCAGTGTCCGTGCCTCCATATGGCGGAAACACAGTTCCCAGAGCTAAAGCACAGCTCTTTCTTTGCACAAGTTCACCACAACGGCAAGCACTGCCTTGGTCTAGTCAGCACTCTAAGGCCCGAGGTCACTACCAACTAGGAAAGCAGGAGGCTTGTTTTGTCGCTGTCAGTGTGGCCCTGAGACAACTAGAATATCCCCAGAACAGGCAGCACTGGCACAAGGGCCAACCTGGGGAAATGCGAGGACAGCAGGCTGCTGAAGCAGCGCTGTGGTCAGAGGGAAGACAGTGAGGCAAGCGGGTCTGCTCCGCGGGGTGGGCGGCATGGAGTGGACGTGTGGCAGAGGAGCTGCCGGACACTGACTCTTGAGACACTGCCTCTGAGCACTGTCCAGCAAGCCAAGGCGATGCCCCTCAGCTCGTCTCTGGCCCAGGGAGGCTAAGAAGTATAAACGGACTGTGCTGCCACAGAGGCCCTGGGCAGAGCAGGGGATAGGTAGGCAACACCGGCTGTGTACTGCGCAGAGTGGGAGGTGGTGCCTTCATCCTATGCCCTGGCATGGGAGGGAGGCAAGAGGGCTCCAGGAGCCATGCCCGGCCGTCACAGGGGATGGGGGAAGTGGGAGGTCTGCGACACAGGAGCTAGCTGTGTATGCACAGAGGCAAGGGGAGTTAAAGGGCAGGGCGAGACAACCCCAATCACCAGTCTCCGAATCAGTGGGTGGCATGAGACCTCTGAAGTGGCTCCTCTGGAACCTGAGAGCATTGAAAACAAAAACAAAACATCAAACTACACGCCTAACTTAATAGCCTAACCCAGCCGGGCGTGGTGGTGCACGCCTGTCATCCCAGCATTTGGGAGGCTGAGGCAAGAGGACCACTGATGAGTCTGAGGCCAGCCTGGGCAGCACAGTGAGTCCCTATCTCAAAAACATAAACAAAATGAAACAAAACAAAAAGACTAACAAGTCCTGCCTGGAGATGTACACACAAGCAAACAGCAAGCTGAGGGCACACCGAAGCAGACTTCGAAGGCTCAGGAGCAACAGGCTGCTGCAGCTGGGGAAGGGTGGGCCGGCCGTGCCTGGGGACACAGCAGTGCTGCACCCTAAAGGCAACTCCTCCACACTGCAGGAGGACCCCTGGCCCTGGGGGAACACAGAAGGCGCCAACGTACCCCACAACTGCAGCAGGAGCAGTGGGATTATTCTTCAGCTCCTGCACATTGACCACCTGAGGCACATTCTTCAGAGTTGATTCAGTCAAAGTGCTGACAGCTATGGAAACAGGAGAGAGATCATATTAATTCAGTAAGGAACCTAACTTCCAGCCACGCAGAAATGAATGACCAGGAAGGACATGATCTGGAGTGGGCCACAGCCTCACCATGCAGGAAACCAGTAGGCACCTGGTCTGTGGCACCGCTGACAAAGTCACACAGCAAGGCTGTGGAATGCAGTGGGGGTGCAGGATGCCCCAGCCCAGCTTTGCTACAGCCGAGGTGAGGCACCTACTGCGCTGTTGTGCACCCTAGAAAGGGCAGCTTCAGGCTCAGTCTTCCACCCATTCATCTGTCTCCCTTCCTATGAGCTCAGTATGCTGCTGGTTTGTGCAGCTGCCTAAGGAGTTGTTTCTTCTTTAATGGACTTCATGACTTGGTGAGACAGACAGACAGACAGACACTGGAGGCAGAGCTTGCACAAGAATGACAAGGGCCGAGGCCTGATTATGAAACAGCAGAGACAGGTGAGGCCTACTTGCTGTATTACCAGTTTAGAGTGTATTCCACAAACTCAGGGCATTCTGTAATGAGTGACTAAGAAAGCCTGTGCTAGGCTCTTGGGCCTCTGCTAACTCTGCCCTTGGCAAAGGCGAATGCTGTGTCCCAGGCAGGGCAGTGACTCTGAGGGTACTCTTATCCTTTCCTTCACAAGTGACAAGAACATGGTGCCTATGACTATATGCACCCTGCTGCATGTTCAGAGGAGCCTGCACCATAGAAAATTTTGTTTCCACTATGGTAAGAGTTCCACTCGAACTCTTCAGTGTTCCTCCTGCCTCAGCCTCCCAAATGCGGGGATGACAGGCATGCACCACCATGCCCGGCTGGGTTAGGCTATTAAGTTCGGTGTGTAGTTTGATGTTCTGTTTTTGTTTTGATAGCACTCTGGTTCCAAAGGTGCCACTTTGGAGGTCTCACGCCACCCACTGGTTGTGGAGACCGGTGATCTCAGGGTTGTCGCGCCCTGCTCTCTAACTCCCCCTACCTCTATGCCTAGAAACAGAATTTATCATCACCTCCCACTGAGATCAGAGTATTCCCAAATCCTGGCTGACTCCTAAACGTACAAATAATCTGCCAGATCTGGGGCCTGGCTGACGGCTCAGCGCTGAGACTGGGCTGGGCCCACGTAATGCAGAGGCCGCCAAAGAACTTCATTTTCTGAAAGCTCACAGGTACCCTACGAAGTTATCTTGTCTTTCTTTTTCAGTGTCTATTCAGGTGCCTTAGAGGAGTTTTAATATCGGAGCATTTCTTAAAGTCTTTTTTCACTGTTTAATGGTAATTCCTTGCCTAACTCAAGCAGTCATTTCTCTTTAATCTCCCTGAAGTGAGAACATCTGGTTTAATCACTTTTGTGACATGTTAGCCTGGTGCAATGGGCTGTCCTGAATATCATCAGATCTGTGTGCAGATTCTTAGCCTCCACCCACTGAATGCCAGCAACCTTGCCGTCTATTTCAGGAAAAGCAGAGGGAAGCTGAGAACCACCAGCTTGTAAAATCAGTCACTGGGCTGGGGATCTAGCTCAGGGGCACAGCGCCTGCCCGGCAAGCACAAGGTCCTGAGTTTGATTCCTGGTACCAACTGAATAAATAACTAACTAAAACCAGTAATGAGTGATAACTGCAGTCCTGGGAGACAACTATCCACATTATGAAAACCCGGTATAGACAACCTGTATAGCCACAAACCACGGACAAAACCTTGGTTCTTATTCGCACATTAGAGGTTCCACCTATAAAGGTTGAATTTACCATGTTAAGGAAAAGCTGTTCTGAAGCAGAAGGAGAACAGGGCTGGAGTTTGGGTTCTGTTCCTTACTTTTTGGCTAATTCTTACTTCTAATTAACCTTATGCCACTGATGTGCAAAGTGAGCACACTAATGCACACTGTTCTGGGGTTGATGGGAACTGTAAGATACTGTGAAATGTTTCCAGTATTATTAGATGACTTGGCTACAAAGATTAATTTTAGAGCTCACAGCAAACATCAGTCAGAAATAGGGATTATCAACATGACCCCAAACGCTACTGATTTCCCAGGTGCCTGCCAGGAGGCAGTCGGAGCATATCTCCTTGGAAAGGAAACATTCAGACCCAGCGTCTGCCTGCCAGGGTGAGGGCCCTGAAGCTTTCCCTTCTGAGGGGCAGAGGAGCCAGCCTGCTTTTCCTGCCTCCTGCAGCTTGTGGCGAGCACTCACCTGGCGACTGACTGGCCATCTGTCGTCTCAGGGCTGCAGCGGCAGCCGCCTGAGGAGCGGCAATGGGGTGGGAAGGCCCAGGAGCACCATGCTTCACGGTTTTCGTTGCCAGCATTGTGCTGTCAGCCCCTTGAGGAACAACTTTGCTAGCAGATGCAGACACTGAGGGGAAAGGAAAGATGAAGTGAGGAAACGGGGAGCGAAGAGGAGCCCCCAACAGTTCCAGTGGTCAATTCCTCCTATCAGGCTGCAGGGAAGAGGCTGAAATTAACGCTTAAGTATTAACACAGAAAACTACCAGTGAGTGGAGAGGCCAGCACCCACATGATCACTTCCTTACTGATGTACAGGTGGCTGTGACACCAGGACACATCACTCCCCAAACCCCTTTCATGAAATCACTCACCTGGTCCTCATGTATGCATCTCTTCTCCACTTGAAGTCACTTCGACCTAGAGCCCTGACACTGCCCTGAAGGTCAGAGAGCTGCGGGTCCCTCAGTGACCTCGGCACTACTGCATTCTGGGGCAGCTGCACTCCAGGTGCAGCTGCAGGAGTCACCCCTCTTCCTCTGATAAGGACAATCGGGACCCCACACTAACACTCGCAGTGCGGAACCTGATGCAGGCTCTTACTCCCCGTGATCTTCCTTCCCAATACTCTCAAGGGGAACGTGCGCCTTTTGAGCCCTGAATTTCTGGAAGAGAGGCAGGCGTGCTGGAACACGATGGGGGTCCTATCTAAAGCATAGGTGAACTTGCTTCGCTGGTGAGAAACCAAACAGGCAACAGTTTCTCTCTCACTGTTGACTTACGTGGTGCTCCCACAGTGGAAGGCGAAGAGCTGTGGCTTGGGTGAGACTTGGCAAAAGGCATGGCCTGGGGCAGGAGGCCTGGCTGTATGGAAGACGTGCGGACCACAGGCGCGTGCCGGGGGCCCTGGATCACTGCTTCCTCGTCTTTGCAGGACGCACGCACGTCTTCCCCCTCCAGAGACTGGGAGATGGATGACGTGGAGCTTACTTCATCCAAGTCCTCATAGTACCTCTGTGACAGGAAGGCTGACCGAGACAGGCTGGCTGCAGAGATGCAACAAAGTGCAGTTTAGACAACGCACAGCAAGCCTGGGAGCCAGGCAGTGTGGTTCCCTGTTGAAGAGACACACCCAATTTGTCAAGTGATTCTATTATTATGTTTTTAAGTGGAAACAGCTGTAGTTGAATGTGAACAAAGACAGTCTGGGGTCTGTGCTCAAAAGGGGCTTTGAAAAACCGAGCTGTGTAAGACAAGGACATTTTTTTTTTTTTTTGTGGTACCAGGGATCGAACTCAGGACCTTGCACTTGCCAGGCAAGCGCTTATTCAACTGAGCTATATCCCCAGCCAAGACAAGGACATTTTAATGAGAGTTTAATGTCACGCTCTAAGTGCAACACCCAGAATCAATGCTATGTGCTAGGCCTGTGCTGCCCTATTTGGTAGCCTCTAGCCACCTGCAGTTATTTAAATTTAAAGTAATTAAAGATAAATAAATAACAACTTCTATTCTGTAGTGGTGCTGGCCACATTTCACCTGGTCACGGGCCACATGTGACTAGTGGCTACTATGCTGGGCAACAGATACAAAACATTTAGGTAATTTGCAGAAAATCCTACTGGACAGTATTGTGCTGAAGGATTCTTTTTTATATATTTATTTTAGAAGTACTGGGTATCAAACTCAGCACCTTGCGCTTGCCCGGCAGGCACTTATTCCACTGAGCTATATGCCCAGCCCTGTGCTGAAGGATTCTGAGGCATGCAAGCATGCATGAGGTCACTGAAACTCCATCTGTGCCCAGCACGTCACCGGCAGAGCTGCAGGTAACTCCTACGGGGGGCCTACTAGGTGCCATCTATCTGCACTGTCCATTCAATCCTTTGGCTCATCCTCCAAGTTAGAAAGAGCTGTTACCTGAGACCTTAACACCGCTATATAAGACTTCAAACTGTGCCAGGCAGAACTGGCCTTTGTCTCATGACCTCTGTCCCCTATGCTACACACGATTCTGTGAGGAGGAAAAAGGGATTCTGCAGGGTAGTTCAGGTCACTAGTCAATGACCTTTAAATAGGGAGGTGTGGAGGTTATCTTGGAAGACATAGTGGGGCTCAGTACTCTCAAGAGCCCTGCAGAGGCAGAAAACAGCAGAACAGAACAGCAGAGACGTGCTGGTCAGGCAGGAAAGGAGCAAGAGAGAACTGGTGAAGCTACCTCACGGGCAAGGGTGAGGTCCACATCTAGGGATGAGGACCCCAACTCTCGGCCTCGGGGATCTGTGTCCCACCAACGCCCTCCACCAGTCTATGCGGCATCTTCCCGACTTCAGGTGGGTGTACAGCCGGCCAGCCCACTCACCCCAAGTCTAGACCTCTATCCACAAGGCTGGGGCTGTCTGAAGCTGAGGACTGCCAGAATGGGTCAGAGCAGCTTCAAGAAGGGAGTGCAAACTCGTGCTCCCCTGGGGCCATAGTGTCCACCGTGGTTTCTCTACAGCTCTGGCTCCCGAGTGTTGGTCAGGACAAAGACTTTCCGGCCAGAGCTGGTAGAAAGCAGCACCGGCTCAACTACGTGACTCCCAAGATGTGCTCTACAAAGGCGTTTACTCTGGTGCTTATACCACTTGGCTCCTATGGGCACAGCAAGAACGTGAGTAGAAAACCAGAGCTGGAGAGCTCATTTGCCTGGCACATGGGTCTTCTCCCCACTGCAACTGACGAGAGGACACTTCCGGCACTAGAAGCCAGCCTGGGGGCATGGAGAGAATCTTACTCTGCCAGAGCTTCCATCATCTTAGGAAAGACAGAGCTGGGGGGGGGGCGGGCAGGCACACATGGCGACTACACTGACACACCACCCGCATGGCCACCTCAAAGACTCAGTAGGCCTTGTGTCTGAGGTGAGCTGCAGAAAGTGGTCCCTTTTATTGGATGCGGCACTGGACATAACAAGCACTGGTGGCTGGGCCTGGTGCTGCACATTTGTAATCCCAACCTTCAGGAGGCTGAAGCAGGAGGATCACTCTGACTTTGTGGCTACCTTAAACTACACATGAAACCCTATCTGAAAAACCCAATCCAAACCAACACAAACACTCTCCACTCCTCAAAACTAGGCAGTGTGTTAAGAAAAAGAACGCAAAAATTAGGAGGACAAAATAAAAAATGTCAGAATCCACAGACAGTGTAATTATTTCTACAGCTCTAAGTTTAAGGAAGAGTGAATAGACTATTAGAACGAATGAGTTTTTCAAGCTTAATGGCCAAAGTCAATATGCAAAAATAAAATGTATTTCTATAACCTGTATCCAACATAAAATTTTAAGCAGGGGCCAGGGATATAGCTCAGGGTCACAGTGCCTGCTTGGCAAACGTAAGGTCCTAAGTTTGATTCCTGGTACCAAAATAAAAAACCTTAAGGCAAAAAACATCTATCTAAAAAGAGAGTAAAAATTACTATTCTTAGAATAAATCTTAACAGATTTATTCTGTGTGAGTCCCCCACACAGAACAGCCTTGAGAAGGCTTGGTGTGGTGGTGTACACCTGTAATTCCAGTGCTCAGGAGGCTGAGACAGAAGGATTCCCATGAGTTTGAGGCCAGCCTGAACTAAACAGTGACACTGTCTTTAAAAAAAAAAAGAAGAAAAGAAAGAAAAGCAAAGAAAAAAGCCAGCCAGCCCCTGGTCTAGACTGCAGAACTTTCTGCGACACTGACAAAGTGTTTTGTGCCTGTGCGTTCCATCACAGCATCTACTGGTATACCCGTGTAATTATGCTGCACTTGAAGTACAGCTACTGGGACTACAGAACTAAATTTTTTATTTAACTTCATTACAACTTAAATAAGGTTCTATATTGGTTGGCATAGCTCTAGAATCCAGAAAAGGAACAGTGCTGAGTACTGAGTCTCATTTTAGGGTGGGTGAGATGGGGCTGCCTGACATGGGAAGTGACCTGTGCTCAGGGACGTGGAGCAGGGCCGGCTATGGGCAGGGAATGGCTGAGGGACCACTCACATCATCCCAGAGAAATCTGCTGTGCAGAGAGGACTAAGGACATGGCTCAGAGGGCTGTGAACCAGATGCTCGAAGGAAACCCTTGGCAGCCAGATGAGTGCTCGGCACCAGGGCGGGATGAGTGTGGTGGCTTCTGACACAGGGATAGATATGATAGGACATTCCCCCATCCACCCCCGGAACTCTGTATCTCATGACGCCGAAAGCACTGTGGCTAGCACCTCCCTCCAAGGGTGGGGAATTCAAGACCCTGACTTCTCCAGCACCATCTAGAGTGCAATCAGATAGGCTCTGCCCCCCAGTGACCATTCTGCTTGTCCTCGGGCTGGCTCCAGCTACACTACAGCAGGGACAGACTCTTTTCTCTAAGGCAAGTTCCATTCAAGCACAGACACAGTTCCCACCTCTAAGCACTTGGAGAACAACCCTGCTATAAACTCAAGTGCAGAAATATCTCCGTGAAGCTCTGGTTTAAACTCTGGAGTACTGTGCTCACTTTGGCAACACATATAATAAATAACTCTGGAGTACTTATCCAGAAGTAGAATGCCTAGATCAAGTAATGTTTTTAATTTTTGGTTTTTGAGACAGGGTCTTGCTACTGAACCCAGGCTGGCCTCAAACATGTGATCCTCCTGCCTCAGCTTCCAGAGTGCTGGAATTGTGAATGTACCCCACCATGCCCGGCTATTTCTAACCATGCAGCAGTCTTACACACCAGTTTGTATTCACACTGACAGTGTGCAGCATTGTAAATGCTTCTTATCCTCACCAATATTAAGTTTTTGTATTTTTAAAATAAGGGCTCAGCTGGGCATGGTGGCACATGCCTGTAAGCCTAGCACTTGGGAGGCTGAAGCAGGAGGATCGCTGCAAGTTCCAGGCCAGCCCGGGCTACAAAGTGAGTTCAAGGCCTGCCTGAACTGCATAGTGATTCCTTGTCTCAAAAAGACAAAAATAAATAAATTAAATAAGGGCTCAAGAATTTTTTGTTTTGTTTTGGGTACTGGGAATCAAACTTGGGACCTTGCACTTGCCAGGCAGGTGCTTGTGCTGCTAAGCTATATCCCTGGACCTGAATCAGAACACAACATTGTCAATGTTTTTATAATTCCCCAAATCATTTTAAAAAAATCAGATTTACATGTGAAGGAAAAAAGGGAGTAAACCTAAATGTCATAGTTGAGGCCATACCTGGCTTGAGAGAGAAAAAGTAATTTGTATTGTCCTTTATAGTTTTCCATAATTTTCCTCTATTAACTACCACGAAAATATACTAAGAAACAGTTATTTAAAAGTTTACTTGTCTGTGACCATTACTTACCTAACTTAGTCCTATGCAATTATAAAACAAAGTGGGTTATAACAAATGCTTTTTTAAAAAAGGCAATTATCTGGATAATTTAATGGCAAAAAAATTGTTTTAGTGTTACATGGTTTCTTTCAGCAAAATATTCTGCCAGTTCTTTCTGTTCTCTGTTGTACCGAAGGTTGAACCTGGGCTGACCGACAACTAGGCTGCACCCCGGAGCCTTGCATTTTGAGGCGGGGCCTCACTGAGGTGCCCAGTTGGGGCTGGAGCCTCCAAGCCTCCTGCCTGGGCCTCCCCAAGTGCTGGGATTAGACGGCCCAGGCCCAGCTCCTTTCAAGTAAAACATTATCACTGTTAATCTGGTTTTTTCCTTTTCTTATAAGCAAAGAAGGCTTTTTCCTCAATGCAATGTTAAAAGCAAGTCAGAAGTTGCAAGGCCCAGGAGCACCTCCCCAGCCCTGTGAATGGCGGCTGGGTGACTGAGGCACCGCAGACACCACAAGAGGCAACCTACTTGGAGTTGCTTCACCACAGATATATAAGCTGCTGCTTATGGCAATTTCCAGACTGAAAACAGACTCTGGGGACACTTTACTGATGTCCTATTAAGAAACAAGAGCCCCCCCTGCCCGCCGCTGCACCCCAGGACCAGGTACTGCATGGTTGCATAGTTTATGCTGACAGGCTTGGGGGCAGGGAGGGCTCAGGACCAGGTCCCTTTACCTGGAGCAGTGGATCTCACTGGTGGCGTCTTCCTCTTGGCCAGGAAATTTCTCAGCTGTGTCTGTTTCACAGGAGACAATTTACCTGCAAGACACTGACTCAGTTTTTCTGATGCCAGCAGCCTGAAGAGGACACAGCTAAACGGGCAGGGAGGGTACTTCACCTGGCACTCTGGGCAAGGGCTTGGTGTGAGAGTCGATGGTGGTTTTCAACAAAGCGTTGCTCAGGGTTTCCAGGTCACTGTCAAAGCTGAAAGATGACAGAGTTACACATGAACTAGCCAGAAGCTGGGAAGCTGTGCTCTGTGGGGCCTGAGAGCCTCCTACACACAAAGGCAGAGAGAGGTCAGTGTACATGCCACACACGAGCATGCCATCTCGTCGAGGGATGTCATTAATCTGAAGAAGACGGTGCTGGCAATACTGCACCCCACCCCAGCCAAACAGTACCGTCTGTTCTTTCCTTCCTCTTTCCTGGTTTTCTGAGATAGGATCTTGCCATGTAGCCCAGACTGGCCTCAACTCTGTGACCCTCCTTTGCAGAAAGCCACAGCAGGAAGGGCAGTTATGCCACACATGGGGCCTAAAAGCATAGCACATAGCCATGTTTGTGACTTCTGGGTGTGGTGTCTAAGTGCAAGGTCTGAAAGTCTCCACACTACAGCAAACAGACAAATTGTCCACTAAACCCCATTAGTTAATCTTCCTATCTTCCTTCCTTTGTCTTTTTGAGACAGGGTCTCACTATGCAGATTAGGCTGGCCTTGAGCTCACTTTGTTACCCAGGCTGGTCTTGAACTCACAACCTCACCCTCTTGCCTCAGCCTCCCAAGAGCTGGGATCACAGGCGTGCGCCACCACGCCCGGCCTATCAGCTAATTTCCAGGAAACCTCCTTTATTACTGCGCCCTGTTGTATCTATGGCTTTTCTCTTCCATTTTTCTCCCAGTACTGGAGATTGAATCAGGGACACTTTATCACCGAGGCATAGCCCAGCCCTTTTCGTTTGTTGAGACAGGTTCTCGCTAGTGTCCAGTGTGGCCCTGAACTCATGACCCTCCTACCCTCCTGCCTTAGCCTCCCAAGTATCTTTTCTTTCCTTTCTCTTTTCTGGTTTTCTGAGATAGGATCTTGCCATGTAGCCCAGACTGGCCTCGAACTCTCCATGCCTCTCCTGTGCAGCCTCCCAAGTACAGGGATGACAGGTGTGACAAGTCCTCTACTCCTGAGCGACACCCTGGCCTGTGGCACAATGTGTCACTCTCCAATAGCCCCAAAAGGCAAGACTGTCCTCCACATTAATTGGGCACTGTGCTTTCTTTCAGTAAGGATGCCAACAATCAAAGAGGGAGGGGTACCTGCCTAGAATCATTCAGGTTGAGAGCAGAGTCACTTTCAGACCCACATCTGCCCACCCTAAGCTCACATCTCTCCCTGAACGTTAAACCTGCACTCCTTCAGCACACAGCCACACTCCCCTCCCTGCACACCTGTGGGTGCTGCTCTGGGTGGGCACAGTCAAGGGCAGACTCCACTGGAACGTCTGGTTATAGAGGCGCAGCTGCTGCAGACTGTCCACCAGGTGATTCAGCCGCTTCCTCTGCTGGTTGATGATCTCCCGGTTGTTGGCTAGAGTGTTGAACAGCGTCTCTCGCTCTGGCACAAGCAGGCGCCTGTGAGTAGCCATGAGAAAAATTAAACACAAATGGTTCAAGTAAAGGGATCCTCTTGCCCCAATAAGACTAAAACTCTGACAGTAAAAACAGCAAGATGGCACACCACCGAGGGACAGATAATTACCAGAAAATAAAAGGAGGATGAAGGCCTCAAGAGGCCAAGCTGGAATAAGGGCAAAGCAGCTAAAGCAGGCAGGCCAGGGCTTCAGCAAAGAGAGTGACACTGGTCAAAGCCCAGGAAGCCTTGGGAAGGGAGGTGGGAATCCAGGATGGGGCCCAGGTGCTCAGCTGCACGCTTGGGGCATATTTTGTTCTATGTAAGTTATATGGGACAGACGGATGGACAGACAGGCAGACACACATACACATGGACACCAATAAGGATCAGGACAAAGGGCTCCCTAGAGGGTTAGGGGAGTGGGTCATTTCTTCAGACTGCTGTCACGATGCAGCGCCTATCCCTATCTGTCTTTGTGTAGCTTTCCTCAACTTAAAAGAAATCCTTCAGGATGTTGAGTGATTTTTTCTATTAACCTCTGAATGAGCACAGTCTGCGCTGCTGGGGCAGGCCATGCTCGGGCTCAGGGAAAGCAATGTGCCAAGGAGCAGGGCCAGAGGTGGGGACCAGCGCTAACAGGGCACAAGCTGGCCCTGGACCCCTGCCCTGACAGTGGGCGGTCTGCAGCCCACGTCCACACCTCTGCTCTGGGCTCTTTCACCTTCTCCAGCAGCACAGTGTGTCCAGCCATGCCTACTCTCTACACTGACTGTGGGCTCTCCCTAGGCCTGTCTGTGAGGGACCCTGGGAGTGTCCCTGCGCCCTGCGGCTTGGTAACCAGGCAGACAGAGCGGGCTGGTTCATGTCAGAGGAGGGCACATTGAGAGCAGGTATTAAAAAAGCCAGTGCTCTTCAGGTCTGACCTTCCCTGCCTCAGTTTAGCTCCTTCGGTTCCTCCAGAAAACATGCACAACGCCCGAGGCAAGTGGGGAGACTCCGCTTCTTCTCCAGCATCCCTCACACCGTTGTCATTACCTACGCGGATGCTTTCTCAAAAAGACAACTTAGGGTAGATAGAAAAGGGCACAGAAAGAAACGGCTCCTAACCCCACACTGTAGACACAGCTGGGAAGAGACTGACAGGTCTGCTTTTGATCTTTGCTCCATGTGCACCTTTGTAACAGTACTCAAAATGCTCTTTTATTTTGCCGTTCCCCATCTTTTGTCTATTGAGCCTAATAAAGCGACATAATTGTACATCCCGTGTGACACACAACACATTTTGTGTAATTTCTTGCAAACATGTGACTCGTTGGTTATGTGGTATTCTGTAGTAAGAAAAATGTGACATTGACTAGAATATCCCTAATTCTTCATAGTTATGCTGAATCCAAGTTTTCGCTACAATAAACTGTGCTACAATATAAATTCTGCTATGTATATTATTGTGACCATCACACATAATTTTTGTAACAAGTTTTACAAATGAAATGACTGTGTCAAAAAGAATGCGTTACATGAAGTTTTCCCACATGCTCCTTATGGTTTCTATCTAGATGGATGCGCACCCGCCCCCCAGTAGCTATGCTCCTGGGTGGGGCTCTGGGGAGGTGCCTGGATGGGCCCTGGGAGTGTGACACTCATCAGATCTCATCACTGCTGAGTTTACAGCCAATGCCAGGTGGAGAGGTGAGGTGGTTAGAAGTGGTGTGGCCTGGAACGACCTGTCTCCCTCCCACTCCCTTGGTCTCCCCTTCCTGGCACCAAGACACAAGCTGTTTTCCCTGCTACCCCCTTTGCTGTGCCACCTTCCCTTGGAGCCAGCTGACTAGGGGCTGAAACCTCTATAAACAGTGAGCCAGAATAAACCTCTTCTGAGGGTGTCAGGTCTCAGGGATGAGAGAAAGCAACTGCCATGTTCCCACATCATGGTTTTTTTTTTCTTTTGGTACTGGGAACCGAACTCAGGACTTTGTGCTTGCCCGGCAGGTGCATGTGCTGCTGAGCTATTTCCTGGCCCCACATCATGTTTCTGAAAAGCAACAACCAATGTCTACTGGTCGGTAGTGGCTGAGAGACTGCACTTACTTTTGCTTTTTATTTTGCTCCAGATGCCGATCCCACTCTAAGTCCAGGACGTCATTCACATCCTGGACAGCAAATTTCACGTACTGATGGAGGCGCCGGATTTCCTGGGAGAAACATGTTTCAAGGCAAATGATTCTTTTTTCTGGTAGCTTGGGGGGACGATGTCTCAAAATAGTCAAAATAATTTAAGTACCTCTACACTGGGAACCATAATGAACAAGAAAAACCTATAGGTCTATTATAACCACTAAAACATAATTAAAATGAAAAACAGAAAATTGGCTTCTTTAGCAGTGACAGAGGGGTGGCACAAAGGAAGGGAGGAACGTGGTGTCTGCCGCCCAGGGGGCATGTGCTTTTCCTGCTCCAGCTCTGGGCGGGCTCTCGAGAAAGCTAGGAATCCTCCACTGCACTCCGGTGCGCAGACAGCATATCCACATAGTTTTGCTCTCCCACCCATGAAATTAACTATAATACAGATGAAATTATTCCACAGAACAGCGCTGAAAATAATTCTATCTATTCATAGCACCAAGCATAGAAGTCATCTCACCAGCCAAAAGGGACTCACTTTTCAAAAACAACAAATGTATCAGCACCAGAAAAATTCATTTACCTTTATTAAAATTCTCACCTATTTGACCTACTTTATGCCTGCAATAACTCGGGCCACTGGTAACTTTCAGAGGTATGACACTTGACTCTCTAAAATTAAAAATCAAGATGAAGCACTAAGTTTACCAGTGGAGACCATGGACCAGATCCTGTGAAAAACTCTTGATACATGGGCAAAGATTTAATTATGCTGAAATGTATCTTCAAAATTATCTCTGAGTAAAGGCATATGTCCCAACTGAAAAACAGGCAATGCCATTTAAAAAGAGCCAAGCCAACTCAAGGAATGTGGCAGGAAGCTTAGCAGCAAACAGAAATTTGGCTCGGTACTCAGTGGTCATGGAATGCTCTTTCCCATGACCTTTCTGATGTGACTGTCCCCATGCCACTGACACTAGTGCTCCTCCTGGGCATCTCCCACTCCTCTCAAAGGGCATATCCCGAACCCCTCTTTTCTGAGGCTTGGCTGCACCCTCCCTGGCAGTCCCATGGCAACACACCTGCGTTCCATTTCTATGCCCTTCCCTGGCTGTCACTCATCCAGCTGTTGGGATTGTGCACTGCAGCAGGGAGGCAGCGAACGCAGGCTGAGTCAGCTGCCCAGGGTCAAGGCTGAGGGTTTATTAGTGAGGAAACCTGGGCAGGTTCAGTACCTCAGTTTCCTTGTCTTTGCACTCAGTACCTACCACCTACTATTATCTACAAACACCATGACAAAAGACAATTGTTCCTTCATGAACCATGCGTCCCCTGAAGCACTGTGCTTGCCTTAGTCTGGTAACAGAGCACCGGAGAAGAGGGCATGTGGGAGCATGAGAGGAGGAAGCGGTGTGAGGCCTCTGATGAGCGGCACAGGAGGCAGCAAGCAGGCCCAGCAGGGACAATGGCCGCACACACAGCAGCCGCCCACCATTCTGGGAAGAGGGTGCACTTCCCGCTACCCCACTATCTGGCAGGTTTATGGGTATGCGGGGAGCTGGGGAACAGCAGCCTGCGGTCTCAAGTTCTCACAAGCAGAAGGGACTCACCCCCCAAGACCCATGTCCAAGGTGAGGACACCCAGTGCTGCCTGGATACCTCCTCTCGGGCTTGAGACAAGTGGAATGGGGGAAGATGAGCCCCAGAACTGTGCTGACTAGGATGAGCCAAACAATGAAGACTCCAGCTGGCTACAGAGCAGTGAGGAATTAATAGCTAGTGAGAAAGCGTTAGCACTCAGCTATGGCACATGGGTGCAAGCCCTGGAGGAGCCAAATCCAGGTTCCAATTCTGACCTCACCAGCTGGCCATGGGCAACATGACTGCCCTGGCCTTGGAGGCTCCATTTTTGTATTTGTACAAGAGATCAGTAACTTCCTTGCATAGTAGCTAGTTTTGAAGACTAGGAATAATGCATAAAACACATAGCAGACAAGCTGGCCTTCCAGAAATAGTTGCTACTTTAAAGTGCCACTTTCTTTGCCACAGGTAAGAAGTGCAGCAGAGAATCAACAACTCCATCAGGGGCCGTGACCCAAATCCATGCTAGAGAAAGACAGCAGTAGCTGCCTAAGTGGCTGTGAAAGCCTTCCTAGAATGAAAGAGCTTCCCCTACCTGCAGCTGAGCTTCACTCCTGGGGTCCAGCGGTCTCTTGTAGAGCAGGTGGAGATATCCAGAGTCGTGGTTTCTCCCATCCTGCTCTCTGGCTTCTTCTACACCAGCAAAGCCCTCAAGCAGTGTGGTCTTCAGGGTGCTTATGTCTCCATGAAGAGACTACAGAAAAAGAGCAAGGATGTATTATTAAGACAAATGCTACAACTATAAGAAACAAAACCTGTCTGCCTGGATCAGAAATGTGGCGTTTCTCAAACACTGAGCAGGAGGAACATCTTATTCAGATGTCTGTTCAATTTTACGTTTGTGGAGAAAAAAAATTTTATTGCTTGGAAAAGACAACAGAGCTCTTTTTTCTTAAAAAATTAGTTTTTGTTCTTATGAATAAATATGTGTTCTGATGAGGGCAAGTGGGAAGCAGAAAGTGTACTGAGAGTGCCAGGGCTCTTCGAGCTGAGCACCACCCAGAATGCCCTTTCTGGAAAGTCACTGAGACTAGGACTCTGGAGAGTGCACTCACTGAACAGGAACTTGCAAAAATGCCTCCATCTCTGTAAGCTTTAACTCCCTGGCTTGTGAGGATAACAGTGTGCGCTGCACAAGAAGGTGTGGCATTCAGAGAGATGGTCCAGGTAAAGTGCTTAGCACAACGTCAGGCACACAGGAAGCAGTGACAATAATAACAGCATCTGTATGTAATCCTATTAACAACAGATACCAGGCCCATTTTTGTTGTATGTGCTCTAAAATATTCTGCTCCTTTTAATGTAACACTACAAAGATGACAAAATGCCCAATGGACCTAAGTTAACAATCATAATAAACTTTTATAGAGCGCTGACTGTGTGTCAAAAGGGTAGAAACAGTTCTCTCATCTTATAGATGAGAAACCTGAAACATGGAGTAGCAGGGTTAACTTGCCCAGTCACAGGACTGATACATACTTTTATGTCCAGTGGTCTAGTTTGGAAATAGTACATAACAATGGAATGTAATAAAAATTATTCTCTTCAAATTTTGGTTCCTTGAATTTTTCTAGGTAACATACAAGAATTTCATGCAAAAATTCAAAAAATTGCTATCTTTGGCATATATGGGTCAAGTCCTACAGGCAGGATGTGAGTGTTGGCTGTGCCAGGTGAACTACACAGCACACAAACACCAGCACTGGTCCCGGCAAGAGCTGACGCCCACCTCGGAGGAATAAGGAAGACTCTCTCCAAGTGCAGCTCCACCCAGGCCCAGCTCCATTCACACGCACCTCTGTGGTCTCTTTAATCTCCAGAAGAAAGGTGTGCAGGTCAGCTGACTCTGTCCGCAGCATCTGCATCTCCTCTGCGGTGCCCACCTGGAAGCAGGCTTTGGCGGTCCGGGCCTTCAGCTCCTCCAGCTCCTTCTGGAAGTGTGCGATCTATAGAAGCCACAAACAGGGAAAGGACTCCGTTTGAGTGGCACAGCAGTGACAGCGATGTCTCTGTGCTGATTCATGGGCAGGCTCCTGAGATTGGCCAGGTGCCACCACTAGGAGCAGCGGTCACACAGTAGGCTGTACTCAGGGCCACTCCGGTCTCGGGCAGAACTACTGCCAGGAAAAGCCTGGGGAACAGACTTACCTCCTCTCCAATTCCAGCCAGCACAGGGTCTGAATCTTTCCACTGATGTCCCTGCTTTTCTACAACAGGAGGCTGAAGTGACTTTGGCTGAAATAAAAGGCAAAAGGCTTATAAATGCTATAAGTTGCAGCAGTCAGGAAACCACTGCATCGTGCCTGGTTCAGAGTGGCACGTTCCTTGTGTAGAATCCTCTCCATTGCTGGTGCTCATGAACTGTAGTGAGTGGGTGGAGAAGTGAGGGGCAAAGCAAGGGTGTCCCTCTTGCATGGGAGTCACCTTCCACTACACAAGATGGACAGGAGGAAGCAACCATGTTGGGTAGGGTTGACTGGGGAGGAAGCAGAAAACCCAGAGTAAGGGGCATGGCCGGGTGAGAGCTGGGAAGCCCGCGCTGAAGGCTGCCCCCAAGCTGGGATGAGAAGGATGAGCAGTCAGGGGAAGTGGACTCAGGAGAGATGGGGGGCATTTCTCAGGCTGAGTGCTGCACACAGGCTTAATGAAGTCTGGCGGGGTGGGGCGGGGTGGGGCTGGACAAGGACAGGCTCAGCAAGGTAGGCAGGGCAGGTCATAAAGGCCACACTGACAAGGCTGAGCTCTTTTCTCACTGTCTTTGAAAGCTGCTGTTGGTGGTTTACGAGTGTTTGAAGGATGATTTAGGATTTAAAAGATTGTACTTGCTGCTCAAGAGCAGGGACAGTAGCAAGAGGCAGGAGCTAAAATTGGAAGAGCAGTCAGGGCTAACTGGATGAGAGGTGGCCCCAGCCTGACAGAAAACACATGGGAAGGGAGCTGTGAGCTTGTGTTGGGTGACATGCAGAAGGCACAGCACAAGGTCTCCCTGCCAGTCTCGGTTTGGGGAAAGCGCTATCCAGGCAACGAGGATCAGGATGTTGCTGGGTCGGGGGCCTGTGCAAAGCCTTGCTTGTCAGTGCTACTTACAGAGCGGGAATACTAGGAAGGGACGAGGTCCATGGCGGGACCAGAAAGCAAGAGCTCTGTATTAGCGATGTTAAAATTGTGCTGTCTTTTCCACTGCTGGTACACAGAGCAGTGAATATCAGAGTGGAGCTGGGCTGAACAAGCAGCCATCGAAGCAGCAACATTTATTTAACAAGTCGGAAGTGTCAGGCCGAGAACTATGCCTGGGCTTCTACCAAGTGTCCAGTACAGGTGTGGAGGACAGGTCAGTTAGGAGAACAGAGAAAATGAAAGGGTGTGATTCCTGTTCTTGAGCCAGTAACATAAATGTTAAAAATACATTACAGTACATTACCATGAACTGCCCTGGAATACAGTGAAGGCCACCATTATGGTGCGTCCTCATCGCTTATTCACTAGATTCTGCACCATGCAATTCTGGCTCTCTCCCAGGGTCAAAATGACCATGAAAGAAAAAACTTTAAATCAATTCAGGACATCAAGGCGGCCAGGACAGGGCAACCAATAACACTCATGAGAGGACTGCCAGAACTGCTCTGGCAAGTGGCAAGAATGATGAGATATGTATGTTCGAAGTAAGGACGAGGACTTGAGAAGGACTGATGGCAATGTGTCTTTCACTGTAAAACTTTTTAAATTTAACATTCACTGTATTTTTTGATCGCACTATACCCGCTATATGATTCCACTTAGGCACAAACTGGCTGTGCTAACCTGCTGTTAAAATGAAGACTGGCAAGGGCAGAGACAGAAGGGGACACGAGAGGAGGAGTTCCAGAGTCCCTGGTAAAGCTGTTCGTCAGCTGGGTGCTACTTGGCAAAGTGTGTTATAGCTGGTGCCAACTCACTGCACTGTATACACATTACACGGACATTTTCAATGTAAATTATAAATTAACTGAAATGCTGATAGATAAATGTCTTTTGCATGTACACTACAAATATTCAAGTTACATACTTTGGTATTTCCTGTTACATAGTCCTAATTACTACTTCCAAGATCTGAATCCTGAAACATGAAAGCTCATTTCATTAACACACGTGCTTAGGTGAGACAGGAATAAACACAAGCACTGCAGGACGAGCTGAGCTCACCTGAAGAGAGCTGGGCTTTGTCACCGGCGGGGTGACCCTGGCTGACTTCTGCACCACGGAGGGCACTGGACTCAGACTGCTCTGAGTGGAGCGCACTGTTGGCGAAAAACATCAAACAAGCAAGGTTTACTCCGGGGTTTCTGCACCACAACTCCTTCCCTCTAATCTAAGAACACAGCTGTCACACTGTTGCGCCTCTGCTTTCTTGACCTTATTCTACCCCAGTACCTCAAAGGAAACACTGACAACCACTACTGTTCTACGAAAATATGTTATAACTTTGGATGTGCAACACTTGGTTTGTGGTGCTGGATATTGAACCCAGGGCCCTGTGAATGATAAAACAAACACTCCACTTCTGGGCTAAACCGCCAGCTGGATATGAAACATTTTTATGAATCATATAAAACAGAAGTACAGCTGGGCGTGGCAGCACATCCTTGTAACCAGCTGCACAGAAGGCAGAGGTAGAAGGATTATAAGTTCAAGCCTGGTCAATTTAGGAAGACCTAGTCTCAAAATAAAAATAATTAATTAATTAGAAACAAAGTAAAAAACAGAACAAAATTGAATAGAATAGGGCTAGGCAGAGTGGTGCATGCTTGTAATCCCATCACTCTGGGAAGCTGAGGCAGGAAGAACACAAATTCATCCCAACCTGGGCAACTTTGTGAAATTCTTTCTCAAAATAAAAAATAAGATGTGGGAGGGCTGGGCATGGTAGTGCACATCTCTAATCACAGGACTCAGGAAGCTGAGGCAGGAGGAGGAACTACACAGCAAATTCAGGGCCAGCCTAAATTACACAGAGACCCTGTCTCAAAAAAACAAAACAAAAAAGAAAACAAAAGAAGAAAGGCCTGGGGATGTAGCTTTGTGCAAAGGTCCTGGGTTCAATCCCCAGTCCTGCAAAAATAAATAAAAATAAAAGGACTGAAATGTAGCTTAGGGACAGAGTGCCTGCCTCGGATGCATGAAACTCTACATTTACTTTCCAGTGGCAAAAAAGAAAATGAAATGCAACAGCCACAGTGCCTCTGATAAGACCTGCAAGTCAGCCAGCAGGCCCAGGAGGCTGCCTATCCGATGCCCCAGGGGTCTGCGTGCACCACCATGAACTGGGTCAAAGTTTAAAACCCAGTAACCAGACCAGATTCCCATTACCTAGAGAGAAGCACAGAATCCTCAGGACACTTTAGGAAGCTTTCTGACACGCCTCCCCCTGTGGCCTCACTTAGGGAAATTTTGAAACACACCAAACCCACCCCCAGGCCTCATCCCCAAAGACTGATGAATACAGCAGGGAGCAGATTCCCCCATAACTCCTATGTGCAGCTGGGACTAAGATCTAATACTCTAGGACCCTCAATCTTTAAGGACTGGGGCTGGGTATATAGCTCAGTGGAATAAGCGCCTGCCTAGCAAGCGCAGGGTCCTGAGTTCAATCCCCAGTACCGCCAAAGAATCTTTAAGGACTAGACGACAGTGGGGGCAGAGAGGTCAGTAGAAAATGAGATGATATACGTGTGCCAAGGGCTCAGGTTTCCCTTCTAAAGACTGAAAAGGTGGGGCGAGACCAACAAGGCTGAGTGCTTTGGATCACAGACAGATGTCTTCCAAAATCTGATGTCAAGTCCTGGCATCAGGTGACTCCGGCCAACTTTGCAAGGCAGCCCTTTCTTCTGAGCAACAGGTAAGGGGTAAAGATCTTAGGGATTTCACAGCTCAATGCATACTCACTAGTCACCAAAACCAAAGGAGCCCTAACTCTCACCTGGCCAGGTGCCATCGCTGGGACCTGAAGACAACCAACCTCACAGCTGAGACAGCCTGGCAAACACAACCTCAACCACGTGAGAAAGCTTAATGTCAGGACACAGAGAAACTGGCATGGGACTTGCGCTGCCTGTGGGCAATTCCTGCCCCACACCTTCACCTTGAATCTCATCGTGTGGAAACAATCAAACCCCAGCTCCAGAGAGACTCCAAACTACCGGCCTGAACTCTGCAAATTTCAGTGCAGTGGGACCAAAGTGTAATGTGAGGCTGTGAGAAGGGATAAAAACAATGCAGCATGTGATCTGTAATTGGCTACTGGGTTTAAGGAGGAACAAAAGTCATAAAGAATATTATTGAGGCCAGGTGTGGGGGTGCACACCTGTAGTCCCAGCACTTGGGAGGCTGAGGCAGGAGGATCGCTATGAGTCTGAGGCCAGCCTGGACTACATAGCCAGGCTGAGCAATGTAGTAGTGAGATGCTGTTTCAAAAAAAAAAAAAGTGCTCACTTCAGCAGCACTAAAAAAAAGAACATTATTGGCATGACTGTGCAAAGACAAATATGAAGTCTAGATTACGGGTTAAATTTCTTGGGTCTGATACTGTGTGGGTATGGCCTTGTTTTCAGGAGACAGAATGGAAGGGTTCAGGGGTGAAATGTTTTGTGATGTCTGCAGTTATGTTTCCAAAAAAACTGGCATGAAAGCGAGAAAGCACGCAGTGTAACAGCAAGCACTGCATCAAGGTGAAAGGCATACTGCTCATTATACAATTTTTGAAACTTCTCTGTAGTTTTGAAAGGAAAAAAGGCCAGGTACTTGTGCCCAGTAACACACTTCAGCTATCCTGTTTATAATTACTACCATTATGACCTTTAATAAAGACATAGAGAGCATGGCTGAGGGTCCCCAGAACCATGAAGCTTATGTGACCCTTGGCATCAGCCAGCTGCCTGAGACAGATGACCTGCACCTCTCTGAGAGAAGGGTCAGAGAGAAGTCAGGCAGCACGGGAGCTGTAGTGACCCCAAGGCTCACAGTACAAAGACCCCAGCATGCTAGCGCAAGGCGTGGGAAGTGAGGGGAAATCATCAGGTCCATCTGCATGAGCACGGGTTCTAAAGCCCCAGCACTGTCCATTTGTAAGTCATACCCGAGGGTGTGGGAGACCCCGCAGGCTTCGGAAAGATGGAGCTGGACGGTGCGGCGAGAGGCGTGGGATGACTGAGTGGTCCAGGAGAAGCTGGCTTGGAGGTGGACGGGAAGGACAGCATGGATGGAGCGTCTGGAGCACTGAGAACAGGAGCAGAGGTGGCTGCAACGGTGAACCTGCAAGTGGCCAGGCCCACGTGTCACAACAGCCAGCTGGAAACCCCTTCTCACTGCCCACAAGTACGGCATCACTGGGCACCTACAGCCCACACTGCGCCGCCGCAGGAACATGTTTAGCTGCTTGCACAGATCACTGATCATTTGATTATTTATGTCTTTGAAACAGGGTCTCACTATCATAGCCCAGGCTGGCGTCTAACTCGCCACAATCTCCTGCCTCAAGTCTCCTGAGTGCTGGAATTACAGATGTGTGCCACCATGCCTGGCATCTGATTATTTAGAGATGAATGATTCAATTAAAATGTCAGTTAAGTACTCTGCATGAAAAGTTCAGTGTTGATCATGACACAAAGAACTTACTCCCTAGTCTATGATGTGGAGTAAAAGTGGTGAGGCCTAATGAGGGCTCCCCTGTGGATGACTGCCTCCAAGAGGAAGGGGACCGGAACAGGAAAGTGGTCACCATCTTTGGCTGTTTCGGCCTCCTGGGGATGTGCAGTCAGCTCCCCCTCAGGAGCAAAGTCCTGCAAACAACCTAAGCCATCCATGAGGGCTGACCATGAAATGCAGTGGAGCGTGAGGCCTCTGGAGATGGCTGTGTGCAGCTTCACAGTGACAGTGTGGCCCCCACAGCAGGAATGAGACAGGCCAGTGAAAAGCTGCAGGGCCCAGGGGCACTTGGCCCTCAGACACCTGCAGTCTAGCAGGGCAGCAGGAATGCGATCCGAGCCAGCAACAGGACTGGCACCTACGGGAAGCTAGAGCGCGTGCCTAGACTCTGGAGTGTGCCGAAGGGCCATGAGAAGGCCCCAGGGACCACCAGGCAGGAATGTCGCCTCACAGGTCCACAAGTGCACAAGTGCACTGTGCTGGCTGCATGGAGAGCAGCCGAGGGTGTGTACAGGCGGGCAGCTGCCTTCCAGGGGCACACACTGGGTGCTTCCTGGTTTTAAGCAAGGGATAGCTCCTACCCAGGTAGCATGAACAAGCACAGTGAGAATTTAAGTGTCAATGTATAGTAAAAAAACTGAGCTAAAGATCTTTACATTGGTTGAATTTTAGCCATTTCAAGTATTATTTCAGAAAAAAACACCCCACTCACTAACTGAGCTCACAGAGACTCTAGCTCACCCCACTGTGGGAGTTGCTACATATCCTCTGTGCGTCCTGCAGAGGGTACCACGTGGGCCACTTACTTTTCACTCAGGTTCACCTTGACCGCAGAAGCCGCGGTAGGCAGGAAGGCGGGCTTCAGCCCTGTGCTCAGTGCAGCTGCATTAGGCAGCGGGGTGCTCTCCAGGGCAGGCTTGAAACCCGAGGAGCTGAAGAAGGCAGTAGCCGAAGGAGCCAGGGGCGAAGGTGCGGGTGTGGCAGCCAATGGGCCCTTGGACGGAGGTGCCAAGGAGAAGGCAGGGGTGGCAGAGCCCAGCACTGCTTTGGGGCCATCAGAGCCACTGGGATACGGAGGGGGCTCCCCAGGGACAGGTGCAGAGGTCTTCAAGGGTGAGGAACCAAAGGCAAACATGGCTGGGGTCCCCCCAGCAGAAGGCAGAGTGAAGGCAGCAGAGGGAGCAGCAGGCGACGCTGATGGAAGGGAGGCAGGGGCCAGTGCTCCTGAGGCGTCCAGTTTCAGTGGGGACTGGGAGGAGGTTGGGGTGGTGGGAGTACTTCCTGCAAAGAAAACCAAGAAGAGAAAGGAAGGAAAAAGTTAACACTGTGTACTGGAGATCCACAAGACAGTAAATAATTGAAGAGGGTCTATGGGGGGCTGGTGTAGTGGTGCACAGCTATAATCCCAGCACAAAGGAAGCAGAGGCAGGAGGATGGCTGCAAGATCAAGTCCAATCCAGGCTAGAAATACATAGCAAGACCAGTCCAAAATACATAGCAAGACCCTGTCTCAAACAAAACAAGGGGTCTATGGTTAAATGAAGCTGGAAGTGATACTAGTTTAAGAAGCCAAAAAGAGCTGGGCTAAGCTGGTGCTCAACTTTCCGTGGTCAGCAATCCATGAAGGAATGGGAGACTAAAGCAATGAAGTCTGCAGGGCAGGAGCATGAAGGTTCCACCTGCTGCAAACACAGACCCACTGTCACCACCATCCAGGCAGAGTAACACAAGCAAACCCATTCTAAGAATACTTACCTTACACTATAGATGCAGAACCAAGAACAGTTTGATGGTATAGGGTCTTCTCACTGAGCTGTATCTCCAACTCTTATTTTTTTTGAAACAGGGTCATATTATGTAGCCCAGAGTGGCCTCAAAACTCAGTGATCATTCTGCCTCAGCCTCCTGAGTGCTGGGATTACAGGCCTGTGCCACCATGCCTGGTCTTTTCTTATTTTTCTTGAGACAAGCTCTTGCTAAATTATTCAAACTGGGCTCAAACTTGAAATCCTCCTGTCTCAGCTTCCTAGAATGTTGGAATACAGGCATGTGCCACTGTAGCCAGTTTTGCTAACTTCTTCAAAGATACAAACATATAGATGTAAACCATTTCTATGTGTATTAGGTAAATATGTGCCAGAAGCTAAAGAAACACAGGCACTTTTACTACTGAAAACAGAACTGAACATCTGAAATCCGTCACTCTCTACTACTACCATTCAACACAGGAGGCTTGGAACTGCAGCTGGACGGAATCGCTAACATGACAAGCAAGAGCTACACAGACTTCCCTCTGTTCTGGGCTCTGGAGCTCGTCTGCATACGGCTCTTCCCTCCAGCCTTCTACTCAGCCTGTGGGCTGAGGCTCACGGGAAACCAGCCCTGGGTGTGTGCATCATGTCCTGCTTCTTACAAGAGATCTGGCCAGGGCAGGGAGGGACACCTCTAAAGGGAGCACCCTTCAGACAATGGGGTATCCCTATACAATACCCACAGTGCCCTACCAGCCACCTGCTGGGTTACTTGGGGTCCCGCTGCAGTCAGTCAGGCACCAGCACCTAGGCGGCTCTAGTTCTGTGTGTACCATGCTCCACCCTGGGAGCAGTAGGGAAACACACTCCACTAGTGTCAGGGTTACACTATGGGCTCTTAGAGCCACACAAGCAGAAAAAAAATCTTTCACACATGTACAGGATTTAAAGAGAAATATTGCTCACATTCCAATACTGAAAGAAATCCTTTAACAAATCTGACATTTTCCTCTCCTGAGTGACAGTGCCACGAGCAAGCTCAGGGATCACAATCATGTGGCCACAGATCTGCACACATGCCGGCTGCTGCTCTGATGACTCAGCATGTCCTGCAGTTCTGCACATGGTCTTTCTAAGTTCGCTTCACTAACACATTACTTAGCAAATATTTTAAAAAATGGGAAAAAACAAACAAAAATGAAATATGAATAAATAACCATTATTTACTATTTAACATCCTTTTCTCAAGTGTTTTTTTCTATGTATTTATTTTTTTCTCATAAAGAAGGACCACATAGACCAGCCCATGCTCAGGCAGGCAGACTGGCCAGATGAGGGTCACAGTCACCACCTGTGTCCTCAGTGTTCTTGGAGATTGTTCTGTGTAAGCCCAGGGAGCCACGGACCTGAAGCCTTGGGCTGTCGCTCGCCTTCTAATGAGAGCCGCTCTGGGCTCCTGATGACAGATCTTGCCCCAGGATTCTGATTGATCATATAAAACGGACAAAGCACACCATCTGTTGAAAGTAATAGGAGAACCGGAGCAGGAGGGAGGGTCTTCTCATCGTCTGTGAAAAAAGAAACCCAAGGTGAGCAGAGAGCCATGTCAGTGTAAGGGCTTGTCCTGAACCACAAGGGCACCGGCAGAGCCTCTCAGTTGCGCCAGCTGTGTTCAGGGGCGGTCTGGCAGCCTGGTGTGCACCAGGCACTCGACAACAGCTCCAGTCGGTTGCTAGCAGGTGCCCACTCTCCTGCCACCTGTGCGAGCACCCCTCCTCTCCCAGGCTCCTTCTGGGTTCGTAATCTCCGTGCCAGGAAGCAGGTCTGGCACCTCTGGCAAGACAGGGTTCTGAGGAACACTGGGTGTGGTAGAAAGGAGACAGGCTGAACTCTTTGGAAAATGCACAGGACCACAGACAGGTAAGTCAGGCTATCCTGTGTTCATTCACAGCTCAGTCCCAATCAAGATTTCAAGAGAATCACAGGAAATGAGCTCCTGAGACCAAACACGCCTGCTGGGCCAGGGCAAGCACGAGGGACTTCAGCTGCCCCAGGGGACGGCTTCCCACGAAGGTACCCGTGGGCAAACTTCTTCTCCTGCAGCACTTTCACGGTTCACTGAGAGCAGTGCCACACTGTTTCAAGTAGGGGCAAGGCACACTCAGCGCACACAGCTTGGCCCATGGTGCAAGCCATGGAGTCAGTGTCCAGTTCCCAATCCATGCTCAGCCCAGTATCTCTATGCAGTCCCAGGTAAGGTCAACACTCCCCCAGGAGGTCACTGGGGGCCTGGAATGGCAAAGAAACCACACCCTGAGAGCCAGCTGTTCTGTCTCAACCAAATTCCAAAGCCAGTAGATGTGCATGTGTGCACACAAGCCCAGGTGCGGGCTCCCAAGCGAGTGCTTGTTCACATCAGCTCAGTGTCGTCACAATGCTGCCCCGCATCGCTCTCACGCAGAGCACAATGTGCCCTGAGGCGCAGACTGACAGGCCTGACCCCCTTTCAACATTAACCACTGCTAATAAGAGGGCACTTTGCACCTGCACTGGTGACACTCACTGAGGACAACCTCCACCTGGTTGGTATAGTCGACAGCCACCCCTGTAGGCAGGGAATCATCACTCTTGTCTGTCACAGGTAACTCAGCTCGACTGGAGTCCTCCAGGAGCCAAGATTCCCAATTAATCTGCAAGAAAAAAGGGAGCAGAAGAAACAAAGTGCATGTTGGTTAGAGCTTTGGGTCAGTTTCTCCTGTCAGAACAGAAAAAGAAAACTGCCTCACTCGGTTCAGTTTTGTGTTGCTGCCAAGGCTCTGACGCACAGGAAGTCAGACCGAAGGCTGCAAGAATCTCAGCAAGCCAAAACTAACTCCTCTACTTTTCCTTGCCTTGTGAGCTGCTCAGCTCCTTGCCCCACATCCTGTTAGGAGCCTGCAGTCTCTGCCCTTGCTCAAGTCTGCTGGGCTGGGCTCTTTTCCTCCCAAAGAATGAGTCCCGAGTTTTCAAATCACTAAGCTCTCTGTGTTAGGCAGAACTGGGCAATGTGAATCACGGGGAAACAGTACCATGAGTAAAATGCAAGAGAAGTGCTGTGCAGGTGGCAGGTTGTACTCGCACTACTCGGCTTAGCCCAGGAGCAAAAGAGGCACAAGGCCACACTAGCACAAGCAAAATGAGGCTCAGTTTTGAAAGATCCCAGAGAGAAACAAAGCGGACTCGGCCATCACAACAGAGCGTGCGGTGGCTGCAGCTTGGCATTATAGACTGGGAAAGAACAGTGGGAGCAACTACCGGAAGTGGAAGAGCAAGAGAGGCCACCAAAATGATGGTGACAAATCCCTTAAAGTTATGAAGCAATGGAATGAAAACAATGCTGTAACTGAGGAGGGGGTGGGGCTGCCCGTGAGCTACATCTTACCTGCCATGGTCCACAGGCCTAACACTAATAATCAATAATGATAAGACAGGGCTGGGGATATAGCTCAGTGGAATAAGCGCCTGCCTAGCAAGTGCAGGGTCCTGAGTTCGATCCCCAGTACTGCCAAAAAAAAAAAAAAAAAAAAGAAAATGATAAGACAAACTGTTCTTGTCTTGTCTCACTTTTGCTTTTCTACAGTGCTGGGGATTAAGCCCAGGGCTATGCTTTGAGATACAGCCTTACTAAGTGGTTAAATAGCCTGGGCTGGGCTCTGGGCTCGAGCTTGTGATCTTTCTGCCTCAGGCACCCAGCGGGCTAAGATCATGGGGGTGCACCACCACGGTAGGCTAAGATTATTCTTCAGGGATAAAACCATAGCTAGCGTAAGAAATCATTTGAAAATAAAAATGGTACCCTCCATGGCTGAGCAAGGGTGGGCGGGGTGGATCATTCTGTTTTTATCAGCTTCTCTCTACTACTTGATTTTTAAATGTACAGAAATTTGACAAGAGGTAAAAATAAAAACCCACTTTAACGTGTGAATGTATAAAACGCTTGTGCTAATGAGAGATTGTAAGTGAAGCCAACATAAGACAACTCTGAAGTTGCCAAACTCTAGCTATTGACTACAAAGCGCCCACACCAGACAGCCCAGGGGCCACTCTGCCGCCCACATGGTGCCAGGTAAATGCTGGGTGGCTGAAGGGGCACAAAGTACCTGTGCACAGGGAGAGAAAGGACTTGGTTCTTACATTCACAAGGGCACACAAAACTGTGAAGTCCGACGGTTTTAAAAAGAAAAGGCTTTCCTTGCACGGCCCATGCTCTAGGGCTGCCCTACAGAATAGAATCTACACCTGCACGGCCAGTCTGCCTCGGCCCACCTGCCCCTGAAGATGCTGACACGGGGAATGCACTCATGCCCAGGCCCTTTTCTTCCTCTTGGGGGTTTTCAAAGCCAATCAGAAAGCACAGATGGCCATTCACTTCTCATAGTTCAACTGGAGGCTTTTCAGTATTAAGACGGAGGGGGCAGCCTGTCTCAGTGGGAAGCACACATCACACATCACACAGGGAACCTGGGTCCCTCTCCAGGTCCGCAAAGGCTGCTTTGATACTCTCACCATGGTGGGCAGTGACAGCAAGCCATTACTCAGCCAGCTGGCCACAAGCGTGAACAACTGTCCTCCACAGCACTGTGCCATCTGGCGGGGTGGGTGCATTAAATGCAGGTCCAACTTAGGGTAATCTCCACTGCCTGCAAGTACACTGGGCTGTATCCCCATCCTAACCATCCTAAATTGGGGAGCGTCTGTATTTCTGACGAATCACACTTTGTCCTCATCTGTGTTTCCCTTCTGTAACTGAGGGCGGGCTGCAGCTAACTGTGTAAAAGGAGCAGGTAAAGGAAAAGGAAAAACAACAAAGATGGTACAATAGAAAATCCTGGGGAAAGACTTCCACGTATCTGAGTACAGGTTTGGAGTTTGTTTACTAGTACTGCATGTTTCCACAGACCGTGCATGGGTCTTAGAGAACACCAGCATGTGTTTGTTTGCTTGAGAAAGTATCTCGCTATGCAGCTCAGGCTGGGCTTCAGCTCACTATCTAGCTGCTCTTGATCTCACGGCGATCCTCCTGCCTCAGCCTCCCAAATACTGGGATGACAGGAGTGTGCCACCATATTCAGTTCACAGGGATCTTTTTAAGGACACCAAAACACATGTGACTCTATGCCTCTCAGTGTAACATCAAGCTGTCTGGTCCGAAGTGTTTTGTCATCGAGACTTTGCTCTCGCTTGGAAAAGTGGCAAGAGGGATCAGAGTTGGATCCCATCTTAAATCTTTTTCACCATGCGGTTCATTCCCTCCAGAAGCTTTTTCTCAAAGACATCATCTCATGCTGTAGGAATGACAAGGGAAACCCACCTGGTCACTCTGCCGAGCAAGGATGCTGACTTCTGTTGAAGCTGCTGATGCTGCCAACACTAAGTCCCTGAAGAATGAGAGCAGAGGGGTTGGGCACGTTGATCGTTCTGACCCAGGGTGGCCACAGGTGACATCTGTGGACCTCCTGCATGTGGCCAGGAGAGAGCTCCCCACCCAGTTCCCTGAAGGAGGGCAGGGTCTAAACCCAGCTGAGCTCTTCAGTTCCTGGACAAAGACTGGGGGAGCCTGCCTACTGCCCAGCTCAGTGAAGACACAGGAGAGGCTGGACAGAACCCAGCCCCCGCCCCCCAAGCCCAGAGGCCTCACCAGGGGTGTGGCACTTCAGGTAACCCAGCTTCCCAAGGGTAACCAGCCTGACACGCAGCCCCTTGGGCCCAGCTCCGGAGTGCTGAGCGCGGGTGTGCGCCACCACTTCTTTGAACATCAGTATTTTCACGAAGCCTCACGGGGCTTATGGAGAAAACTGGATGTTCAGACAAATGCAAACCTATCTAACCTAAATATCTCAAAACCAGGAAACAGAGACAGTCCCTGAATGTGACCAGGACTGGAAGGGTAACCCGACAGTGACCGAGCAAAGCGCTGCTCACCACTCCTCGACATAGCTGAGGTAGTAATGGTGCTGCCTCTCTGTGCAGCTGCCGTAGCAGGGCTCCATAAAGTTCACAAAGACCTCCGGCTGCTTCTCTTCCTTTTTCTACAACAAGCAGAGCAACAAAATGTCTAATGTGCAATTTTCCTCACATCTGACAGTCAATCCACAAAGTCTTTTAATTTTTAGGAGAATGTTCACTCCTATACAAATACATGGATGACACAACAGCAGGATCGAGGAGCGCAAGGTACAGAAAAGCTGGCCACCAACTGAGCTCATTCCAACTCCATTCTGTCACGTTAGGATGACGGGACGCCATGGCCAGATTACCGCCTCTCTGCCACTCAGTTTTCTCAGTGTATAAAGAACCAGCTAAGTTACTACAGTCTGTTCTGACTGTGAAGCAAAATGATCCATATTCAGCAACTCCCCAGTAATCTCCAAGCTAGTGATAGTACTACCCCTGAACCAGGTATGGTGCTGCACACCTATAATCCCAGCTAGCTGATCAGAAGGCTGAGACAGGAGAATCACAAGTTTCCCAGCCTGAGCAACTTAGTGATTTGGTGAGACCCTGTCTCAAAATAAAAAATAAAAAGGGCTGAGAATGTGGCTCAGTATGAAGGCTCTGGGTTCAATCCCCAGCATACACACACACAAACCCCTTCCCTCACCTTCACAATGACTCCCTCCCTTTCCACTTGGCTCTGCTCCAAGGCTTCTCCTCAGAGGCCTTTGCTGCCTGCCCGCCTGCTTCCTTTTCTCCATCCCCATCACACCTCTGGGCCACAGGATCCGCAGCTGCCACATCCGGAAAAGCAGGAATTCTGCTTTGGTCACCTCTGCTCCCTCAGCTTTAAAGCAACGCCTCACATGCCACATGCATTTCAATAAATTAAGGAATTTTAAGTCAGGGTGATCTCTTCCTTTTCTAAAATTTCTTATCAAGTTAACCAAGACTCAGTCACCTATGGCTTGAGGAGAAGCAAGATTCATCATATTCTTTTAACTCGTGACCAAACAAACCTCTGATCTTGTCTCAAGGGGACACCCTAATTTTAGTCCCAGGCCCTGGGTGCAGTGCTAAAACCATCCTCCAAACCTGCACTGTCACTGCTGATGAGTAAAGGAGGATGAGCCCAGGTCTCCACCTGTGCTAGCACACTGCTCTAGTTCCAACAGGGCAGCCCTTTCTCTCGCGTACCGGAAGCAGCGCCATCACCACCTCTGGAGACGTCTCCAAGGTCCCATCTGCAGCGGCATAGACGATGGTGAAGACATAGGTCCCGATCCACAGCACATCCAGCACTGAAAGCACACGTGCACCCCACTCAGTAGGCGATCAGACCATGGCTACTAGGCTGGCAGAAAGCAGCTTATGCCAGGCGTGGCCACTATATGCTATCAGATTAGCATGCTGTGGCAAAAAAATCTAAGTTCTGTAGCGTTAGCAAAGGTCCGGCTTTCACTAAGTAAAATTCACAGGTCAAGGAGCCCAAACTCAAAATAATCACTTCTCTTATACTCAGGGCAGACTGAAGAATTCTAGTAAAAGTTGAGATCCGCTTCGAGTTATGTACCAGGAGCCATGAGTCTCCAGAGGGTCATCGTCACTGACCTCAGCAATGCTGAGCAGTGGTGCAGCATGTGAGGGGTCACCGATGCCCCCCAGCTGATATGGAGGTTTGTCACGGTAAGAAAAGCAGCATTACCTCTCACGGGATGATCCGCCTCATAAAATGGAGGACAGGGAATCACTTTTTTTTCCTGTAAAGTCTGGAAGAGATTTGCAAAGAAAGTGTCAATAAAACAATCCCTAAATCAATAAGACTGTCAAATCCAATCTGTTCCCTTTGAAGCTACTTGTTCTATCTCCCTAGTCAAAGAGAGTGAACCAAGAAACAAGCCTGTCTACCCCTAGGCATCTATCCTGGAGAAATGCTCAGAGTGTTCACAGGAAGGTGCCAAGGATGTTTGGTCCAACTGCATTCACAGTAGCAAAATTCCTAGCACTGATGAAACAGAGCAACTGTGGCACGTGTACACAGTGGCCTACGATGCAGCTATGAAAAGAATGAACATGTATGACTGGAAGGTCTCAGTAAGTTATACAAGTATGCAATCAGGAAAGCAGTAACATTAAGCCAGTCGCATCTTTTTAGAGGCTAAAGCTCCTCAAAACAGAATGCACCACACTGTGGCTAAACAAGAATAAGCTAGGCACCATGGAGGTGGTGTCTGCAGCCCTAGCTGCTAGGGGGCCTGAGGCAGGGGGATCACCTAAGCCCCAGCGTTGGGGATAGCCCAGGCAACATGGCAGGACTTGTCTCAAATAAAAACTTCAGTATGACAAATATAAAACAACCTGTACATTTCTTTTATCATATAACTCCCAGAGAGCAGTTTGGAGCAGAAGGTATACACAGGCCCTGGCAGCCTGTGAACACTGCCTTTGTGTCCACCCTTGGACAGATGTGTGGATTCTTTGGGAGTTCATTTACATTACAGAGTATTTGTGAATGTTCTTTCTCTAGAGTGTCACAGGCCGAAGACCACATAGCACACACGCAACAAAAGGACTGTCTGGTTGTTGCCTGCAGTGGCAGGAAGTCAACCTTGGAAGAAGGACTCCACTAAAAGACAGACACTGGGGTTTAATGCAGAGGGAGTCTGCACGTGGTAATAGCTTCCTTCATAACTTCTTCCTCGCTCAAGTTCTGCTTTCACAGAATGGACTAGAAATGTGAAGAGGAGGAACCAGTACGTAGAATGTGATCCTATTGTGATTCCAAAGCCAAACAAAAATAAGACACAGACTTATACAAATACTGAGGACAGAGCAGAAGAGCTCCTGCTAAAGAACATAGTGGATGCCTCTGGAAAGAGGACAAGGGGAAAAAGGAAGATTTCCTCTCTCTTCTCCCATTACTGGGAGATATCGCAATAAGCATAAATTATTATATTACATTACATATTCTATTGTACTATATTTTATTTGACAGTACCAGAAATTGAACTCAGATAAACTACTTTTTGTTTTGTTGTGTCTTTTTGTTTGTTTAGACAAAATCTTGCTATGTAGCCCAGGCTGGCCTTGCTTCACCTCACAGTGATCCTCCTGCCTCTGCCTCCCAAATGCTGGGATTACAGGCGAGCACCACCTCAGATAAACTACTTTTTAATAGAAAAGGACAACCAAGGTGCTCCCAAACCACTGCCCAAATCAGAGGTAACTTCAGGAAGAGAAGTTCTGAAGGCTGAGGCAAGAACTTACAGGGAGATACTGGACCACGGTTCCGTTCTGCTTTCCTACCGCCAGCTGCTTTCCCTTGGGGCTCCAGCACACTGGGCAAGAAGAGAAAGCCGCGGTTAGATGCAGGGGACATGGAATAGCTACACAGTCATGGAGGCTGTTTTTCTGTCGGTCCATGGGGGACCGTGGGGGTCACCATGCCCAACAGGTCAAAAAAAACGGTGCAACCACTTTAATCACGTGAGGCAGTCAGGGCTTCCCCTGGGATGCTGCAGCAAGCTCAGCACGCCTTCCCAGTAAGTGCTACCCAGAAAGCCACAGAGCACAGAACACTAGTCTCTAGACGAGGAGGACAGAGAAAGTTTTCACATATCAAGAAATAATTCTCCCGTTCCTATTTGTTACTTCTAATGCCTTCCCACGATGGTAAAAAAGACTTTAGGAGGACAACTCTTTTAGATCCAAAAGCAATTATTTTCAAAAAATAGGTCTAAACCAGCTGTACCAAAATATTTCTCTCCCCAGATAACCCAAGTGCATTCAAATTAATTCATGTATGCTGTGTGACTTTTAAGGACATTAACTGTGGAAATAAAGAGTACTCTCCATTTCTAATTTAAAAAACCCACACATAACAAAAACCATCCACTTTTACTTGTAGAGATTAATTTTTAAATAGATCACCATTACTATATGTTACAGAGTGAAAGCCTTTATTACCCACCGGATGTTACTGCCACCGTGGAAGGAAGAGTGGCACATACTTTCACTGTATCTGTGACTTGCAGGACAGCAATACTACCATCAGCCAGACAAACTGCCACCATGGAGGGCACAGTGGGATTCCACTTCATATCAATCACCATGCCTCCGGCATCCTTCGAAAGCTTATGATAGGTGAATGGGCGCTTCTGCGGTTTAGCCTTTGAAAATAAATACATAAAAGCAAGATAATTAATAAACACACAGACATTTAGTACCCAAAGGAAATCAGCAAAGACACAAGTCCTCTTAAATCAGAGTTCATTCCTCCATTAACATGAAAAAGAGATCTGGCTCTACACAGTAATCTATTTGTTACAGACAATTTCAAAGGAACTCTGAATATGGGAAGCAATTATTCTAGCTGGAGGAGCTCCTGGCAGGGGAATGTATAAATGCAAAGTAATCAAAATGTGGCAGGCACAACATAAAAACCTTGGTTCTGCTTCTTAATAGTGTTGGGACCTTGGGCAGCCACTTAATACCTGAAGCCTGCCTTTCCAAATGTAAGATGAAGAAAATCACATCTACCATGTGAGGCTAAGGGAGGCATGTGCAAGGACGAGACATAAAAACACTTGATACAACTGACAATTCTCAATTGGAAACTACAGAAAGGGGAACATTGTATTCAGAAGCCAAAGGAAGAAACCGAGGGGCTTCTGACACTGCATTTTAACCTTCGGGGCCAGCAGGTCACTTAAGCCTCCTGGCTGGTTGTCCTGCATACAAATGAAATACAACACCTTGAGTCAGATATGGTTAGGAACTCTTCCTTGAAGTCTTCTCTCTGTCAAAGATGTAGGAGTCTACAGCTAAGGACTCTGTCTTTAGCCTACATTTTAATCTAAGAAAAGCCTTCAAGGGTCAAGCGAAGAACCTTCCAAGCAGTAATTCCACACGAGCAACTCTCCGGAGGTTCCCATACTGACATCGCGGGTTCTTAGTGTTTACCTCGTTTGAGAAGGTGCGCACATCAAAAAAAGCGATGATGGAGCCATACTCCCCAGACGCCATGCACACCGACAGCGTGAGGTTGTCGCAGCTCAGGGCCAAGTGATGCACTGGGAATTTCATAGGAACGAGCAAGCTCTGGGCCTTATCAACTATGGAGACATGGGGGGGGAAGGCAAAGCAGAAAGAACGGCATGCTCTCCGCACCAAGCCAAACTCCTTTACCCAACAGTGTAAAACAAGTTTTGAATCTACCTAAACACACTCACCCTGATAACTAGTACGCTAGTAAATCTTAACTTTCTTACAGATGTATGAGCGAATTATAGGTACCTAATGACCTCAGGGACTGCTCCCCACACAGCCAGGGCAAACTGTGGCTGCTGCCCTTGTTAAGAAAACACTTTTGCTATAATGCTCTAAACAGTGCAAGCCGGGCATAGTGGCATATGCCTGTAATCCCAGCACTTGGGAGGCTGAGATAGGAGGATCGTTGCGAGTTCCAGACCAGCCTGGGCAAGCCTGAGGTCATGAGTTCGATTCCCAGTGCAAAAAAAAAAAAATTAAACACAGACCAGCCTGGGCTACAAAGTGAGCTCAAGGCCAGCCTGAACTGCACAGCGAGACCCTGTCTCAAAAAGACAAAAATAAATAAAAAAATAAAACAAACAGTGCACATCTGTTTGGATGGCATTGACAAGCCAACTAAGAAATCTTATAATAAAACTTCTCTTCTCAACAGCCACAGCCCAAGCTCAACTGAGCAAAAATAGAAGTTCTTCCCTCTGTATTCAAAGGAACAACTCCTCAGAGAAGTATAAAGGACCAAACAGAAAACCTAGAAAAGCTTCCAGTGTGCTGCCAGGAACCTGGCCTCCTGGGGTCCATCTTGGGCCCCAGATAATTTTAGCTTTAGCATCAGAGTCACTTCCTGTGGAGGGCATATTTGCACAGTCCTCTCTGCTCTGTAACACAAATCAAGGGACTCACCTACTTTATTGGGATCATCTCCAGGTTTGTTTTGAATGAGCAGGTTCTTAGTAGAGAAAACCTGCAGCCCACTGGCTCCACCAGCAAAGAGCAGCCCGTACTTGTTGGATATGGCAAGCAGGTTGGAGCGCTCTTTGGGCAGCTCCTCAGGGGAGTCGAAGAGCCTCACTTTCTTCAGTGCTCTAAACTGAAAATCCTGTTTTGCAAGATCAGTTTGAGGAAAACAGAAGATTAAATAGTGTCTGTTGCTACATTCCAGTAGACCTAATTCCAAGATAACAAATTTATTACCTGGATGCCAATGACTATCTTAGCTGTCTGAGACATTCTGTATTTGTGATGCCTACTGCAGCATTCATTAATATTTATTCAATGAAACAGATGGAAAAAATCCACAAAGGTCATCTTGCCTAACCTAGCCTACATTGTTCTTTTCTTTTTCTGAATTCTTAGTTGTATGGTCTGAACCAGCTACACATCATTATTTATAATCTTTCCTATCTCATGAACCAGTGTAATGCTTAATAAATTACTGTTAAATACTGAAAGTAGCCAGACATGCTGGCGCATGTCTGTAATCCCAGCACTGTCTATAATCCCAGCACTTGGAAGGCTGAGGCAGAAAGATCGTTGCAATTTTGAGGCCAGCCTGGGCCACAAAGTGAATTCAAGGCCAGCCTGAATTGCACAGTGAAACCCTGTCTCAAAGACATACATATATATTGAAGGCATCACCCAACTGTACTGCAAGTTCTGATTTGCAGTGTGGTACTCAACAAATACGCATTGAAACAATCACAGAAAAGATAATCAAATAGCAAGAACTGGCTTTCTTCTATCAGCTGCTCAAAATTCCATCACAGAAAAGGGTAATTAATCTTGAGCACTCAAAATCTATTAAACAACAAAAAAAGTTGGGTGTGGTAGGGCATGCCTATAATCCCACCTGCAATCCCAGCACTTGGGAGGCTGAGGCTGAGGCAGAGGACTGTTGTGAATTGAGGCCAGCTTGGGCTACAAAGTGAGCTCAAGGCCAGCCTGAGCTGCAGAGTGAGACCTTGTCTCAAAAAGACAAAAGAAAAAAAAAAAAAAAGTCTGCTGGGTGTGGTGGTCCACACCTATAATCCCAGCACTCTGGAAACTGAGCCAGGATTGGGTTTGAGACCCAGTCTGGGCTACACAGCATGACCCTGTCTCAAACAAACAAATACAGTAGCACCTTGGAGCAGGTGGAGTTATGAAATCATTTCTTGAAGTCAAATTCAATGGTTGGGTTCAGTGTTGACTTTATGAGGAAATCTGATTTGGTTCACAACCAATTTGGTTTGTGGCCCAAATCGTGGAAAGAATCAAATTCATGAACCGAGGTAGTACCACTGTAAATAAAAACACAAGTCTAAGGCAGCAAGGCCATGCATGGCTTCCCATCTGTTCTGCAGCCTTTCCTCAACAGTTGGTTTCTTTTCACAGTGCGCCATCATCTCTGTCACAGCCACTTCCGGCCTTGCCCCTATTTTCAGTTTTCATTTCCTTAATTTTCATGTTCCTGTTAGACATGAGTGGCCTGGAAGCTTTCCCTGGCATTCTGTCAATGCCCCTCTCCCAGTCTTCCACAGATATATCTGTATGTTTTCAAAGATTATTTTCAGTCCATACCATCTCTTGACAAAAATGTTCCCTAACCCCACCCATTACTTTGTGAAACTACTATGTATGATTGTGATCTTTTTTCCCTTCAATCCTAAACCCATTTTCAGGTTAAGGTCTTAGGGAAAAGAATGTGAATCTGCTTTGTACTTGCATTTCAAAAGTGTAAAAAACAGATGCACAGCTTTTTTGGCTTTCATTTTTGTACACTAGAGTTGTTTCATATGGGATCCCTAGCACATCTTACATGGCAACTTCCTTGCCTTCCATGTTTCATTCATATCTGCTAAGAGATCCACTGAAATACTCTTAATCACAACTGAATGCAGTGGGCAAAGATTTGTACAACCTGCGGGAATAGCTGTGCATGTATGGAACCCCACCTAAGACTAAGGTAGGAGGATCTCAAGTTTGAGGCCAGCCTGGGAGAGTCTATCTAAAAAAAAAGCTAACTAAACTCAACTAAAAAGAGCTAGGATGTAGCTCAGCACTCCGAGTACAATCCCCAGGAATGAACAAACGAACACACACACAAAATACAAAATTCACACAGCTTTCCAGGTAAGATCATACTATGGTTTCATAGAGAAGCAGAGTAAACATTTTAGTCTTTTTTTGTTGCAGTTGTGCAGGGAATTGAACCTAGGGCTTTCAAATTGAGCTACATCCCTAGTCCTTTATTTTGAGACAGGGTCACGAAATGAACCAGGCTGAGCTCAAACTCACAACCCTCCCGCCTCAGCCTCCCAGAGCGCTGGGATTACAAACATGCACCACTACACTTGGCTCTGGTCCTTTATAATTCTTATTGTGATCATCTCAGCTCTGCCCTATCTGGCCTCAGTCACGTGAGCACAGAGGGTCAGCAGGATGAAGGGACACAGAGCAACTCTTCCTGTGATAGTAACTCACAGTCATCCCCTTCAGTCTGTGGTTCTAAAGCCTTTCCTCCTTCTGCCCCAGCGCATCTGAGGGACAGGACACAGCGCCCATTAGGTGGCTGCAAAGAGGCAGCGATGCTCAAGGCAAGAAGAATCACTGTTCTAGACACGGGGGTGGCCCCCCGTCCCCTCAATGCGCCCTTCAGTGATGTGTTGTTCATACAAATGCTTAAGTCTTCCTGTAACATACTCCCTTTCAGCTTTTTGCTTAAAATAGCTAGTTGTCTGTGCCATCATTCTGCCAAAACACGTGTAAGCACTATGAAACGCGCCATCCTGGGATTCATCTTGTTACCACCAGGAGTCTTCCCTTTAGTTTCCTGAGTTCAGACTGACTCTCGGGGCGAAAATCATGTTCCTAGCCCAACCAGCTACGAAGTTTGCAGGTCGGATGACCCGTCCCGGTTCTACTTTGGGTAAGTCTGCACCACCTCACAGAAGCAGTACAGTCGCGATGAGAAAGAGGTCTTATATTACACTTCTACCCTCCTGCTAAACGCGACTTAGGGTGAATTACTTTCAGAGCTCGACTTGCTCCTATTAACGACCACTTCCTAGGGTCGCTGTGATGACCACCACAGTGCCCGGCACACAACAAACGCTCAATTATTACTCCTGCTGTGGCTACCACACGCAAAGAGCTGGGATAACTCAAGAGGCGAGCCCGAGACCGCCAAAGGACGGGGAGGTTCCATGGGGGGGGACGCGTTTCTGCCAGCGGCACGGCAGAGGGCTGCGCAGGCAACAACTCACTCACTAAACTGTTCAAGCAAGAGGTGGGACAGCCGCCACCCGCGCTCCTCCGTTCCGCGGAACTCAGGCGGGACACCAAGTCTAATGAAGGGAGGCCGCAGCCAGTCTCTGACCTTCATCTCTCGCTCCGGGATCATGGCATCCATCTCGTCTCCCATTGCGCCGTCCTCACTTTACGGAAGCACAGGCCGCTGCCACCCGCAGCCTTGCCCACAGAACCCAGGCCGCTCGGAAGCCAATTTCCTTGCCTCAGCGCCAGCCGCACGCGGCAGACACGCACTTCCGGCGCGCTTTGGTGACGTCAGGACTCCCCGTCACGGGAGTAGCGGAGGGAAGCCTCAAGGTCTTCTGAAGTTTTGCGCGCTCTCTTGGCCGCGAGCCCGCATTGGTCCGCCTGACAAAGGGGCGAGCCCGTGAGGCCCGTGCGCCTGCGGTTTGGAGTACTGTCAAGCCTCCCGGGGGTACGGATTTCTGTTGGTTTCATTTGTTTTATTGCGCATGCGTAGACGCTGGTCGCCAGTTTGCTGGAACCCTCGATTTAAACTAACTCTTAGATGCAGGGCCATTAGGGGCTTCCGACACAGAGATGTTAGGAGCTTAAATACTTTCACCGGACAGCTTTTGGTTTTGCGTGGGGGCGGGGACTCTTTAGAAAATGGGTAGAGTAGGTCCGCTCCATGAGAGACCTCCTGTGTCTAAGGGCAGCCTGAAAGTGGAGAGGCTGAGAGACCAAAGATGTGCTTTGTTACTCCTTTCAAGGGAGTAATTTCCTGAGCAAGAGCCGAATCCACTTCTGGACGCAAAAGACGTTGTGCCGAGTTTTGCACCAAACGCTAGATGTATGTTTAGCCTTCCTATTCACCTAGGAGTTTATTAACATTTGATGAAAAACGGAGCGGAACAAGAAAAAGAAAATTCTCCTTGGCCTTCAGGCAGCAAGTGGAGACAAGTGGATTCAAATTCAATCACCTGACTACACTATTGTAAGGTCCTAGAAGACATTGCTGTAGTGGAATTACATGCGCTCTAGGACAGAGGGCCTTTACTTGGAACTTGCTGTTGGCTTTCAGCGATTGGCTATGCTGCTTTTCGAGCCTGCTTCTCTTGTAAAACAGACGATGTAACAGAGTCTGTCCTGTGGCCGCTGCCCTAGCTAGTGCTGAGCCCAGAACCATTCGAGATAAACCATGAAAGACACTGGGTCAGTTTGTCTGGTTTATTCCCACCTGTAGAGATGATACCCCACCACCACACACTTACACACACACACACACACACACACACCTGTAGAGATGATACCCCACCACCACACACTTCACACACACACACACACACACACCTGTAGAGATGATACCCCACCACCACACACTTACACACACACACACACACACACACACACCTGTAGAGATGATACCCCACCACCACACACTTACACACACACAAACTTCAGTCACATGAATTTGCCTGACAAACTTTTCTTTTGAATCACAGGGACAAAGCTATGCTTAGCAATCCCCACATTTCTCGTTACATTAGTTAGATTTGGTCTTTTGCAGAAAGAAGATAGTTGAAGGTCCAAGAAGTTGAGCCCTTAGCTAGAGAAATGAGACCAAGGGCCAGCAGCCACAACCCAAAATACACAGATCCCCTTGTCCAGGGCTCACACTGAGTCTGTCTCTCCAGGGCTGAGTTCTAAGAACCGGTGAGGAGACCCATGGGGTTCCCTCACCCCCTTGCAGTGAGGAAGGGGTTTTCCATTTCCTCTCCTTCCCGTATCTCAAACTATGGAACCCACTGAAATAAGCCTGGTTGGCTCTGTCTCCCTCTGAGGAACAGCCACACTGAATGGGATGGGGAATAAAAAAAATAAGCTGATCTTCCTTCAGGAAGGGAGGAGGCAGGGGCAAGGGGCAAGAAGTGGGGACAGGCAGGTGCTAATCCGTCTCTGAAAAAGAAAAGCTCCACAAGGGTAGGAGCGGATGGGGGTAGGTAGTAGGATTTTATATTTACAGGGAGGAATGTTGTGCTGGAGTTTAAACTTCAACTAGGCCTGTGTGTCCCTCAGACAGGATCAGCTAGCTATACCCACACAATCCTGTTCCTTAACTGGTTGAGACCAGAGGATTGATGTGACTTGGCCATGTCCTTACACCCTACCTGCGCGCTACCTGCTTTACTCCCATGAGCTGCTACTGGGGCAGCACCCTGGGCCCCTGACTATGGGTCTGCAGGAGCCACAGGAAACCCGCAGTGGCTCCAAGAGACCCCAGTCCTGAAGGTTTAAAGAAAAAAAAAGGAAAATTTATTGGGGAACAGGAAGGGTCCCAAATGAGTTGCCCTGTCTTTACCAGGCAGGCACTTAGGTCACTGAGCTATATTCCCAGCCCCCATGTCCATAAGCTTTTGCAACATTTTCTGCAAGACTCTTGCTCCTGTCTAAGGCGATCACCCAGGGGCCTTCTCCACTTCCTAATGTTCGTCTGTCATTGGGTCTTTGTTCCCACTGCATGGTAAATTCCACAAGTTGTTTCACTGCTGGGTTCTGAGCTTAATAAGTACATGCAGTGAATGCGAGCAACTATGTCCTGAGGGCACAGATAAGCATCCCAGAACACAGGTGCAGCCGAGACTGCCTGACACTTGCCTGCGTGGGTGCTGAGAAGCAGGCCCCGGAGCTGGGGCCTAGAAGCTGTAGGAAGGCAGAACTGCAGAGCACACCTGGCCCTTGCCCAGCCGTGGTGCTAACTGGGAAGCCCATGGCCTGCAGGGTGAGAGCAGCCTTCCTGAGTGCTGGCCCAGGACACTGGCCCTCTGCCCCCTTCCCTGCTTGCAACACTAAGGCACCCAAAGCAGAGGCAAGGCCTGGGCAGGTTCTTCCATTTCCAGATTCACCCCTGACCTTGGGCAAGGCAGTTGACCCCAGTGAGCCATCACAGTGAGAGTGGAGGGGCCCAGCTCACCTACAGGGGCAGAAGAGGGCTGCAGAATCCTGAGTTCCTAACAGAGGACACAGGTGGCCCAGTCCAGTCCCAAGGCTCAAGGTTTTGAGCAACTTGGAGAGGGAAAGGTGAGCTAGAGAGACAGTGGACACAGCCCAGGCCAGGGCAAAGTGGGAGGACTTAAAGCTCATAATAGGTGCTCAATAAATATGCGAAATGAGTACATGAATGAATGAACAGCATGAGCAGTGTAGGAAGGGAAAGGGAGGACACAGTCAGGCCTCAGGCAGTTATCAGCTCCTGGCTTACCAGGGGTGCTGGCTTTTGTACAAGCATTTTCCTTGGTCTCCCATCCTGGGGCTCTTTGTGTCCTCCTGCAAGGTGGGGCTTCCTGGCTGACCCACCCTGGAGCTCCCAGCCTCACCTCCGCCACTGAAGCCCTTTGCTTCTTGAACAGGGAGGTGTGGCCAGGGAGCAAGGCCGGAAGCTTCCTTCCGGTTCCTTCTTGAAGGGCAAGGACAGTCAAGCTCCCTTCCTTTCCACCTGTGTCAAGGGGGCTCAGTGGGGTGGGGGCGCTGAGTGGCCGCATCCGGGGTGCCCAAGAGCATCAGAAGTGTGGGGCTTTCCAAGGGAACCCGAAAGAGGCCCTTTCTGCTCCAGGCTCCTGGGATGCGGGCCGCGGCCACAGGTATTCTGGAAAGACAGAGGTAGCGCTTCTTGGTGAGGGCTGCATTGCCGGCCTCCCTGCCCTGGCCCCGCCCTCTCTGGTTTTTGGTTTGATATCAGCCCTTCTGCACAAGGCTGGGAAAAGGCAGGAAGAAAACAGGGAGTGGGGGCAACCTGGGGCTCAGGAATCCTGAACCCAGACCCCTTCAAGGCAGATAATTTGTGCTTTACAGAGAGATTGATAAGAAAACACACAAGCCCACGGTAGCCAAACACATGACAAATCCCAAGGAGTCAGGAAAGAAGGGTGGGGAGATGGGGCGGGGCTGGAGCCCGGGGTCCTCAGGGCAGGCTGGAAATATCTCTCTCCGGAGGAGGCCCGGCAGGCTTGGGGCCGCTCTCGTTGGCTTTGCCTTCAAACATCATGACTCTAGTTTAGAGATGGAGGAAACGAAAGATAAAATAAGAGGAGGCCCTCTCCTCCCCTGACCAGAGAGCCCTTTACAGGCTTTGCCGGCCTGCCGCGAGGTCCTTTATAAAATGACGCAGCATTATGTACCACTATATTTTAATTTCTTTTTTTTTCTGAGACAGGGTCTCTCTAGGTGGCCTAGGTTGAGCCTTGAACTCTTGGTGATCCTCCTGCCTCAGCCTGCCGAGTGCTGGATCTAGAGGTGTGCACCACCACACCTAGCTTAAAATATTTTTTAGCGGGGGAGATAGCTCAGTGGCACAAGTGTCTACCTGGTAAGCTGCAAGTCCTGAGTTTGATTCCCATACCAAAAAAGAAGTTATTTTTTAAAAGTGACTCATTTCATGAAAGCCAAGTGAGTACCCTTTCCAGCTGTGACAGACAGGCCTCTCAGGGAATCCCTGCACTTGCTCACCAGTGGGGAAGCACTTAGGGGACCCCGAGTGTCAGTCAGCACTGGGCTGAATCTCCGTCACCTCACTACCCCTCAGGACAACTCTTAATAGGAGACGTGCTTTTACCCTCATTTTATAGACAAAGAAACCGAGGCCCAGGGACCGAAGATAACTTGCCCAGGGTCACTTAGGTAGCAAAGAGCAGTGTCAGGATTTGAACACTATCTCTCTTCAAGTAGATCTTTGATTCTACTTTATGCTCCCAAGGGCCCCACAGGGCAGTAGAACTGCTTTACAAATAAGGAAACTGAGGCCAGGTATGGTGGCACACGCTTGCCATCCCAGCACTTAGGAGGCTGAGGCAGGTGGTTCACCAGGAGTTTGAGGCCACTGTGGGCTACATAGTGAGTTCAAGGCCAGGCAGAGCTACATAGCAAGACCCTGTCTCAAAAAACCAAAACCACACACCCACAAATGAGGAAATTGAGGCACAGGAAGTGTTCACAGACTTATTGCTATCACTACCATGGTAAGGGCACAAGGCTCAGAAAAAACAAGTGCTCCACCCAGCAGCCGTGCCTCACGTTCCCTCCTGGCTGGTGCCCCAGCAGAGCCACTCCCCGAAGCCCGCCTTCGCCTTGGAGCCCTGAGAGGGGCAGAGCCACTCACAGCTTGAGGACTGCCGACCGCTTCCCCAGCATCATGTTCACGAAGTCTCGGTAGGAGATGGTATCGCTGACGCCGCCTGTCACCTCCGAGATCATCTTCTTCATCTCCAGGTGGGTCTTGGGCACCCCCAGCTTCTCCATCATCCTCTTCAAAGACATCAGGTCTGCGGAGGGAGGTGGCTGCGTCAGCAGGGAGGACAATGTGCAACCTGGGCCCTTCACGGAGACCAGATGCCCCCCGCCGCATCTCCCTGTCTACGGTATTGGCCACTCGGGGGGACCTGGGGAACCACTCAATCTCTCTGAACCTTCCTCTATTAATGGTAGGTTGGATTTGCTGGGCTCCTTTAAGAAAGTAACAGCCAACACCAGGCACATACCTGCATCTCAGCACTCAGGAGGCTGAGGCAGGAGGATCACCATGAGTTCCAGACTACCCTGTGCTCCATAGTGAGTTCAAGGCCAACCTGAACCTCATGGTGAGACCCTGTCTCAAAAAACCAAAAAAGAAGGAAAGAAAGAAAGTCCCTGTCTTAGGCACAGTGTGTGCCTAAGACATCACCCCCTGCCATTCCCATCCTGCTGTTCAACGGCTCCGCTTGGGCTGGGAAAGGGCGAAGGAGCCAAAAATACCCCTAGAGCAGGAAAAGCAACAAAAGAATAAAACTGAAGAAAAACAAGGGAGGCACCAAAGAGCCAGGGCGCCCCAAGGAGCCGCTGCCTCTGGCCTCCTCGCTGCTTCCACAAAGAGCTGAGCCAATTTCCTTGGGATTGTTCTAGGGCGAACAATAGCTCCGCACGTAGGGCGGGGCAGAGAGGGCTGGGCAGGGCCGGTTTAGGGCCAGAGCAGCGGCAAAGCCAGTGTGCATCGCGCCCAGTTTATAACGGGGTACCTTGCGGCTGTGACACAAGAGCAAACCTGGCCAGGGTGCGGCTCCCTCCTCCCGGTTAGAGGGCTGTCACCCGGGCAGGGGGCAGAGGAGGAAGAAGGACAGTGGGGGCACACTGTGGCCAGTGATGCTGGCACAGAGGACAGACGGCGTGTGGTGGGCATGCTGGCATGGCCGTCGTGCAGCCGCAGGGTGTGTCCCCCAGTTTCTCGGGACCACCCGCCCCACGTGCCCCTGCCCAGTCCCCACTTACCAATCTCGCCCTCATTGTTCAGGTCAAATTCCATGTACTTCTCTGGAAATCACAAGCAACCGAGTCAGCATAGAGGAAGAGGGCAGACACCAGGCTCCCAGGGCCCTTGCCACCCTCACTTCTAGTCCCTGTCATCTCAGGTGTCTTTTTGGCTGCTAGGGACAGAGCTGTTCTTCAGCAACTTCACCCGCTGGTGCCCCCAGGGAGAAGCTGACGGAGGTGGCCCTTCTGCGGTTCTCACCCCACATGTCTGAGAAACAGGTCCCAGCCCTGGAGACCTGGTCTCATATTTGGGAAGGCTGGCTGGGAGGCCCTCGCCTGTGAACTGTGAGTTACAGTTCAAAATTTAGATTCTCAAACTTGTGGTGATCTTCCTGCCTCAGCCTCCTGAGTGCTGGAGTTACAGGCATGTCGTGTCCCACCCCCCTACCCCTTCGGTTATTCTTTTTTCTTATTCTCCAGGCATTATAGCATTTTGGTTAGGAGCAGGTGCTTTGGAAACAGACTGACAGTAGTTCAAGTCCCAACTCTTGCCGTAGGTGACCCGAGCCGATAGTCCCACCTTCCGGAGCCTGTTTTCCCCGTCTGGGAATTCACAGTCACACCACCCCCCTGCTGCTGGACTGGACCCTCGGGGGCTCGCAGGCCCAGCTTCACCTGCCAGCCATTGTTAATGTCATCAGCCGTGCACATCCGGCCTGAGGACGACTAAGCTGTATGCCACCGCAGGTTCTGAGCTTTATCGCATGCGCGCAGCCACACTGTCCCTGCTCAGGAGGGTGTGCGACCCCTGGAATACTCCCAGCGCATCCCCGGAGCGCCCAGGCTCCAGGCGAGTGTTCTTCTCCCGCAGCAAAGGCAATGTGCGCCACTCCCGGGCTGCTGCCATGCTCCGCTCTCCTTTCCAGCCCCTGGCTGCGAACCAAGCGCCAGGGCCCCAAACAGAGGGGCCTTTATGCTGCCCCTCTCCCTGCGCGGGCTCCCCGGCCCTGTTTTCTTTTCATCCCGTGCTGCTGGGATTCAATGGGCAGAAACTCTGCCCCCCTGCCCCACTGAGGCGACACAAGCGTCCTTTCTCCGCAGGGGCTCCCGAGACCTGAGCCGTGGCGGGGGAGAGGCAGAGGTGGCTCACAAAGACTGGATTGTGTGCGGGGCTCGAGCAAGTAGGGCCTGGGCAGACAGGCAGGCAGGAGCCAACCTGAGCCCCGCTGGGCGGCCCTGGTGGCAGGGAGGCAGGGAGAGGCGCCTGCCCCACCTCCGGGGGACCCATCCGGAGCCGGCCAGGATGACACTGTGGTGTGAAGGAGGGGTCAGTGCAGGTTCCCCGGTGCCAACCGCTGCCCAGCTCACCTTTGAAGGCCGCCAGCTTCTCGGGCAGGTTCTCCTCATCACTGTACTTCTGGTCGCAGAGGAACTCCTGCAGAGGCGAGAGCTCAGTGCTGGACATGGCTCAGGGCACCAAGGTCAACCACACACAGCCTAGTCCCTGGGGCTGCTCTTCTGCCTGCAGCCACACCTGACCAGGCAGCATTGTCGTGGGTTTGTCCTTGGCTTCCTCTCGGTCCTTGGAGGCAGAGCTGCCCAGCCCTCTGCCCTGGACACCTTTGGGGACCTGTGCCACACCGTGGACAAGAGGGCCCTGCCGAAGCGCCTAGCTCCTCTGAGCTCCAAAGACAAAGCTTCCTGGGCCCACCATCTGCTTCTGAGGTGTGTGGGTTCCAGCATGATGGAATGCTACAGTGAATATTTAAACTCTGAAGAATGTATCACAGTAAAAGACATATTGTCATGAATTCCCTCAGGGACTGGGGATGTAGCTCAGCAGCACAGCGCCTGCCTGGCAAGTGCAAAGTCCTGAGTTCAATTCCTGCACACACACAAAAAAAGAGGACCTTGAAATGTCAGGAAATCCCTCAAAATCCTGCCTGCCTTCTTGGCATCTTCTGCAGCATCTCTGAAGTCCTCTTCCATGCGTGTCTCTAGCTGCGCTGTCCTGACGGCCTCACTGTCCTGAACTGATTCAAAACACTCCCTTTCATGGCCATTTAGACTCTGAGGAGGAGCCACAAGCCCCACAGTGCCAGATCCAGTGAATCAAGTGGATGAGGGCACAGTGTCGTGGTTTTACAAGCCCACATTTCCGCTGGGTGACGCTCAGCAGCAGCGCTCACTGTACTTACTGACCACACATTGTGAAGACCCTCAGGAAAGGACTCCAGAGCTGCTGCAGAAAGCAGCAAAGATGGTGGGATGAGTGTGCTCCAAGCCAGGATTTTGAGAGGAATTCATGGCAGTGTGTCCTTTACTATAACAGTCTTTCAAATGTAAATATCCATTGTATCTGCCCACTAGCCCCTGCTTCCCTCCTGCCTTATCTGCCCAGTGAGGATAACCACGGAGCTGCTTCTTGAGTCTGTGCGAATCTAATGTAAGCAAATCTACTGTTCCTGCCTTGTACCTGTTGCACCCTTAGATTCGGCCACACAATGGTTGATCTGGGCGGCCACTTTCCCCTCTTACCTGCCTCTTGACCTGTAAAACTGGGGGTTTCAGCCCTGGCCCAGTTCCCCTCCTATGCCTGGAGTCTTTTCAGAACCAGGTGGGTGGAGAGGGGTCCGCAGCAGCAACAGCCCCTGGGTGGAGCATGCACCTGCTTTTGGCTCCTGCTTTAGCCTGACTCTTGGTCCTCCCAGTATCCCTAGGGGCAGCCACCAACATCGCACCCATTGTACAGAGGAGGAAACTGCAGTTCCCAGCAGGAGACCGGCAGCTCAGCTGTCTTACGTCCTCGGCCCCACACTTAGAGATGGGCAGAGTGCGGGTGTCCACGCCACCTGGTATCCTACCTTCCCACAAAAAGCCACTGCTGAGTGAGCACTTGCTGAGCCCAGCACAGCGCCAGGTGCTGTACCGTCTCCTTGCTAATCTGCACCTGCTTTCAGAACCTTCCCCTCGTCAGCCACGGGCAGTGCTGCTGCTCCTCCTCATTCGTTCATTCTCTCACTCACCCACTTGGCATCTTTGAGGGATCACACAAGCACCGAGCTCTGCAGGCACCGAGGGAGCAGGAAGACAAGGTGAACACAGTAAGGTCCCCAGCCAAACACTACAGAAAGTCCATGTTTAAAATGATGTCAAGCTGGGCACAGTGGCGCACGCCTGTAATCCCAGCATTTGAAAGGCCGAGGCAGAAGGATCATTGTGAGTTTGAGACCAGCCTGGGCTACAAAGTGAGCTCAAGGCCAGCCTGAACTGCATAGTGAAACCCTGTCTCAAAAAGCCAAAAAAAAAAAAAAGATATCAAACCAGCTGGGGAAAGCAGCTCAGTAGCACCTTGCAAACGCAAGGTCCTGAGTTCAATTCCTGACCCCCAAAAGAAAAAGAATTATATAAAATGATATCAAACCACCCAGCATGGTGGTGCACACGTGTCATCCCAGCACTCAGGAAGCTGAGGCAGGAGGACCACTGAGTTCAAGGCCAGTCAGGGCTAATAGTGAGACCCTGTCTCAAAAAGAAAGAAAGAAAGAAACTAAATGTCATCCATGTCCATCACTCAACCTGTTTCTGAATTTCAGCAGTCATCCTTTAGGGTGGAGAATCCTCCACCTTTCCAGTCTGTTGCTCAAAACCCCACGAGGTAGAAGAGAGATGACAAGAACCAAATCAGTCTGGGTTTGGCTCCGAGCGTCCTCCTTACTAGCTGTGAGGTGGGCACAACAGCACCCGCCTCCCGGGGCACCTGCCGCGAGCACTGTAGGCTGGACATCAGCTGAATGCGACCCTTAGCTCAGGAGCTTTGGGCGGGAAGAGAAGCCCACCAGGCAGCGGCCCCCTCCCTGGGCAGCGGGAGGGGTCTGATCATGCCCTCCCCCAGCTTTCAGGGAAACGTCCACTGTAGCCGGCATGGTGTGAGCCTGCTATGCTGTAGGACCCTATAGGTGACACCATGTCTCCCGTCCACAGGTAGCTGAGGCAGCTCCGCCTGGCTTGGAATCTGGGTCTCTTGGTCTGCAGGGTCCGTGTCCAGTGGCCTGGCTGCCACCTCGCTGGGGGCCTCACTGCCATGCGCCACTCTGTCCGCCCTTAGCGAGAGTGGATCCTCGTCCCTCCAAAGCTTGGGACTGTCCCCTCCCGATAGCCCTGTGGAGGATGCTTCCCCCAGGCTCCCTCTTCTAGCTCTTGTCCCCGGCTCCTCCATCTTTGGAACAAATAAGTCAGTTTGTCTGTGACCCTGAGCAGACCCGGCACGCCCAGGATCCTGGATCCCTTCTCTGCCAGGGAGGGACAGATTTGGTCATCAGTGCCCAGGCTGGGGAACGCAGACAGAAGCAAGAAAAGCAGGGAGGGGCACTCACAGAGGGCTGCCAAGTTTCTGTTTTGCCAAGTAAAGACTTTTTAACAATCCCGATTGACTGTTACCATGCGTGCAGAAGGAAGTTCTTGACCCCTGAACTGTAAAGTGGGACCCATTTAGCGAGGGTGCAGTCCACTGTGTCACCCCCTGTCCCACCCCATTCCCTGTGCCTTACTGAGAACTGCAGCCTTTGCGGCGGGGGTGGGGGTGAGGGACAGGCGCACACGCCAAAGTGAGGCTCAACATCTGGGAACCTCTGGGGAGAGACTTGGTGGGCATTGCCCCTCCTGTCCTGGGCTGGTGGCTGGCTTTGAAGTGTGCATGTCAACCCCAGCACTGGGTCCTGCTGTCCCCTGCAGGCGGATGGAGCCCCAGGAGGATGGGTGCCTGGTCTTAGGGCTGTCTGGAGGAACACAGAAGCCCAGGCCGCCGTGGAGGGCAAGGCCAGGAGCACAGCACGAATGTAGCAGTGCCTAACCATGACTCCCAGCCTGTGGCCCCAGCATGGGCCACAGAGTCCCAGCAGCCGGGGACAGGGGCTGGATGGTCACCTGTGGGTGGAGCGTTTCTGCTTTGAACATGTCACCACTGACCTATCATATCATCTGCATCCCTTCCTCCCGCCCCTCTCCCGGTTTCAACCATATTCCTACCCCAGGACCTTTGCTCAAGCTGTGGCCCTGTCCCTGCAGTTCCCTCCCTCACTTCCTTTAAACCTTTGATCAAGGTCACCTCATTGAGGCCCTCCCCTCATTCCACCCACCTGATTTTGTACCATGCCCAGCCCCCTGCCACCCACCCTGACTTCCTTTCTACCAAGTCCAGCCCTGCCTCTCTTTTACCCAAGGGACAATCACCTCCTCACACAGTTTCTGATGACGCTGCTCCTTAAGGTTATTGCCCATGGCCTGTCTCCTCTGTTAGGATTTAGGTTCCACATAGTAGTTGCTCAATAGATCTCCTCAGGACGCACGAATGAATGGAAACTTAGGACATGCAGCTTGTGTGCAGCTGCACAGACAGCAAGTGGCTGCTGCTTGACCTCCCTCCCCAGCACAGCTGAAGAGCAGAGGCCCTTCAGGATGAGGGGTGGAGGAATGGGGAGGAGGCAGGTCCTTCTGCCCCCTCTAGATGCCTGCCTCTCAGCAGCGCCCAACACAGAGCAGGCACTCAACAAACATCTGCCAGATGAATGGGAAGCCCGCCGCTCTGCCGAGAGGAGAGGGTCAGGCAGCTTTGCAAGTGTGTGCGTGTGCGTGTGCGTGTATGTATGTGGGTGAGCACAGAGACTGGAGGGGACTCTGGGAATGGGCTCACATCTTTCCTTAAAGCCAACAGTGACAAATGCTTGACCCTCCGAGTGACCAGGGGGGAGAAGCAGCTGGCCAGTCCATGAGTGGGTCGGATGCCCTCCCTTGTCCTGACAGCTGTGCCATTCTCAGGGGTGGAGGTGGGTGGGCAGGGGTAGGAACAGCAGCCCAAGGCCCGCCAGCTCCACCTCACGGCCCGAAGCTTCTCCCTCCAGCAGCTCCCATCCCTGCTTAGCCTGGGGGTGCAGGTGCCCTGTCTGCCAAGAACCATGCTCACCACCTCCCTCACCCTGGCACAGACAGAGGAGAGCCAGAGAGAAGCCACCCTGCTGTCCAGAAGAAAAGCAAAATAATCAAAATGGCAAGCATTTGAAACTACTTAGTAATGATGTAAAAATTACTTCATTCATCTCCCATCACTCAGGAGGCTGAGGCAGGAGGATTGCCATAAGTTTGAAGCCAGTCTGGTCTACATAGTGAGTTTGAGGCCAGCCTGAACTCCAAAGTGAGATCCTGTCTCAGGGAAAAAAACAAAAAACAAAAACAAACAAATAAACAAACAAACAAAAAACCCAGAAAACAAGAAAATGAAAAATTTTACAAAGTAAAATTACTTCATTTTTCATGCCTGCTTCCTCAGCTAAGCAAGAATGAAAACATCATACTTACCTTCTAGGCTTGTCCTGGGAACAATGTTATGTAAGCAAATATAGGCGAGTGCTCACTACAGGACCTGGCATTTAGTAAGTACTGCATCACTGTTTGGTATTTATTAAAAGTTCCTGATATTTCTATCTATACCATCAGCTTTTGACCCTACAGCCCACTACCAATTATTAAAATATTTTGGGAAAGAGGCTGACTTCCCCTGACTTAGGCTAGTTATAATTTCTTCCTCCCTTTTTGTTTTTTGAGACAGGGTCTTGCTGTATAGTCCAGGCTGACCTTGAACTTGCAATGACCCTCCTGCCTCAGCTTCTCGAGTGCTGAGATTACAAGTTGTGCGCTCCTGCATTCCTGGCTCCCTCCCCCCCCCCCTCTCTCTCAGGTATCCACCTTTAACAGAGGGAACAACTGAGGCTCAGAGAGGCTGCACAACTTGCTCAATATTACAAAGGTTCACAATCCCAGGTCTGTTTCCCTGCTCCACCCCATCCCCCTCCCTGCCCCCAAACACAGCCTAGCTGCAGGCTTCCGGCCAGGTGCATCTGTGCCAGGAGCTACCTTTCCTGGGGGCAGCTGCAGTGGGAGGATCTTCCAGAGCCCAGGGACAACTGCACAGCCTTGGGGGGGCAAGGGGTGGGTAATGCTACCCCTAGCTCCCAAGCCAACCTACTGTCCCAGAGGCAAATTTCTAGAAAAATGAAAGCAGGAGTGACAGATCTGTCCCTGAGGCCCAAGGGCTCACTTTGCTACACCTGAGCCTTTGGAGGTGTTAGAACTCTAAAATCACCCACCCAAACTGGGCATGGTGCATCCACCTGTAATCCCAGCACTGGGGAGGCTGAAGTGGGAGGATTGCCACAAGTTTGAGGCCAGCCTGGGCTACATAGAGAGATCCTATTTCAAAAAAAAAAAAAAAAAAAAAAATCCAAAATGAAAAACCACCCTACCCAGCCACAGAACTGCTAAGTGACTCATGGGAGCATCTGACTTTTGCTCTTTGTTCAATAGCTGGGGAAACTGAGGCCCCCATGGGAAGGTCTTGCCTGGAGTTTCAGTGGTCCCTGGAAACCCCACATAAACTCAGGAGCATATAACAAGTGAATCAGAGTTCAAATCCTGGCTCCAGCACATACTGGCCTGTGGCCTGGGCACCTTGCTTTAGCTCTCCGAACCTCATTTTCTTCATCTGTAAGCTGAAATCACGATGCTGGCCCTCCACACTGAGTATGGATAAAACGAGCTCTGTGGACTGAAAAGCCTGGCTCTGGTACACTTAGGAAGCGTGGGCAATGATTGTTGTGCATTGGGACCCCCCTCCATGCCCCACCCACCCCGAGAGTGAAGATCTGCAGCGAAAGCACCTCTTCCCACAACTCCATGCAGGGTGTTGGGTCATGAAACCCCTACCCCCAGAGCTGTAACCCTCTGAGCCTCCCTCCTCCAGGGCAAGCTTCTCTCTGTTCTTGGACGCCTGGCTGAACCCACTGTGACGTGCACAACAGACACAGCACCACACCCCATCTTGGCCCTGAGGGACCACGCCGCCCTTGCCCCTGGTACACATGGGAAACTTCTCCCCACCCCATCCAATCCCACCCTGGGAGCCCTGTTCAAGAGCTCAGCCAAGGAAGGGCCAGTTCCAAAACCATCAGAGGCTGGCAGCCCTTGCTACAGGTGTTCTGGCCTCTAGATCCCTGGCACCCTCCTGCAACTCCCTGGCTTAACTCCCTTCTTGGGCTGGTACCTCCAGGACCTTCTCTCGGACCCTTGCTCCTGGCCCTCCAGGCTGGTCTTTTTGTATCAGCTGCAGCAGAATTTTGGGGTGGGCGGAGATCACCATCCTAGAGGCCATCCAAGGGACACCAGTGCCCTAGGCAGGAGCCCCCAAAACAGGCAGTGCCGTGCCAGGGCACCGAGGCCTCTGACGCAGCCCACAGGCTCTTAATGGGCCAGGGCCAGGCCACAAGCGCCGGGCCTGGTGCTGGCGAGCAGCAGGAACCTGTAACCTGTCCCCGGCAGGACAGTAGGCTCATATTCCCCAGGGCAGCTCCGGGGCCCCATGTGGACACTGCGTCCACGCCAACAGGTGGGGCCAATGAATAAAACTCCCCAGCGGCCACAGAAAGGAAGCAGGGCCTGCAGAAATTCCATCTCCAGCTGCCCGTGACATGGCCACAGCGAGGTCACAACTGACCAGACCTGCAGGGGACACTGAATCCCCAGGGGCTCGATGGCTCTTATCACCACCTCCCTTATAATATATTAAGGAAGAGCAAGAGAGACGGGTGCCCAGCAATGTCAATGGGGCCTATTCTCCTGGCCAGAGAGAAGACACACCTGCAGAGTCACCTGGGTCAGGTCTCAGAGGTCCCCCGCAGCTTGAGGGGGCAGGGGACAGGTACACCCGGGCAGAGATCCCCAGCCTCCCCTGCTGGTTCCCTCCCCAGGACAGAGCACATGGGTGCTGGAACAGCAGGGAACGCCGCGTGCCCTCCATCCGACCTGGAGGGCTGGGAGGGCAGCCTTGTAGCCAGAGATCATTATCCACCTAAGCAAGAGGCCTGTGTCTCTGAACTGCAGCCACCTGCTGGACACGGCCAGGATGCACCCTGGGCGGCACCTGGAGTCAGAAAGAGCTAGTTTGAACCTTGCCTCTGCCACTTCCTGGCCGGGTGAGGTAGGGCCCGTGATTTCACTGGGCTGAGTCTCTGTTTTCTTGTCTCTAAAATGGGAGTCATAACAATCCCTGGCCCACGAGAATGTTTAGAGACTCTGGAGACTCATCTCTAACCATGATGATCTCATCGATGACGGAGCGCTCATTGTGAGGGTATGGGTTGGGTGTGGCGGCACACACTTGTCGTCTCAGCATTCAGGAGGCTGAGGCAGGAGGATCACTGCAAGTTGGAGGCCAGCTTGGGGTATATAGTGAGACCTTGTCTCAAAGAAAAGAGGACAGGGGTCATGTACTGGGCCTGGGACCCTGTTGCAATTCTCATTATGTTTGAAAGATGCTGCGGGCTCTAGTACCTGACCTCCCCATCTTCCTAGCTCCTCCTGCCTGGCCGCAGGACACAGGAGGGGCAGCCCACCCAGCCCAGGGCCCCGTGGGACCCTATAGGAAGCTGGAGAAAATCCCTCCTGTCGCCATATAAGGCTGGGCCGGAGGCCTGGGGTCAGCTACCACACCATCGGGACGCAGAGAATGCCAACTATGCGGCGGGAGTAGGAGGCCCTCCCCAGTGCAGTGGTGCAGACACATGCACACATGCACGCACACGCGCACAGGCACAGGCACCAGAGGATGGGTGGGGTAGCGCCCACAGGAGAAGCCAGAGAAGCGCACAGAGATCAAGCAAAGAGTTTGGGTTCACACTGTGGCCGTTTAAAACCAGGCCATTTGCTCAACTTCTCTGAGCTGTGATTTCTGCAACCTGGGAACACAAGGAGCCATCCCAGGGTCAGAGTGGGCATTCAAGGACAAAGTGCCCACAGCATGCCTGGCATAGCACTGCCCATTCCAAGGGCCCAGCAGACGACAGCAGAAGCTGAAGGGAAACCAAACAAAGGTGCATGTGGTGCAGGCCCCCGGCCTTTATTCCTCGAGGCTCACCCACGGCTTCTCCCATGTTGACTCTCGAATCCTTCTAATAACAACTGCAAGCTGGGTGTGGTTACTCACGCCTGGAATCTCAGCACTCGGGAGGCCGAGGCAGGAGGATCACTATGAGCTCAAGGGCAGCCTGGGCTACACAGCAAGACCCTGCCTCAAAAAGCAAAAAGTTTTTAAAACAATAGTGAAGACTGAACTACTTGGTAAGACGGAACTACCTTGCTGCCCTCTGGACACTCATACACACCAAGGGGAATTGGGGTGCTGGCTGAAAAAGCCCCCAGCTGGACTCTGCTCCAGATGCCCACACTGCTGGGCACAGCAGTCGGTCACGCCACCCTCAGGCAGGGAGGAGTCCTGACACCCTGTCTGTCACCCATGGCTCAGCCCAGCCCCCAGGAACCCGCACTCCAGCGTGGCAGTGAAGTGGAACCCAAAAAAGACAGTGCAGGCTGGCGATATGGCTCCTTCTAGAACACTCTACCCAGGGACCCTTCGCTGCAGCCATGACCATGGGGCAAACCAGACTCAGGCCTCAAACATACAACTCTTCTCCTCGGATGGCTTCGGGGAGCTGAGAGGGGCAGGGACCACTGTTCCATCCAGGAGGGGCACCGCATGTCTTAGGAGTATCCTGTTTCCACCCGCTGGTCTCGAGGTCCCAAACGAATGATTGCCAACGACAACAGCCTGCACTTTACCTAGACAATCTCGCTGAAGACACACAACCGAAACTCACAAGTGCCGCCCTTATCTCTTTGTGGCAAAGGGGCAGGGCTTGCCCAAGGCCACAGAATCAGCGTGTGGCCACCTTGCCTTGCTGGGTGGGGACTTGGCTGAAGCTTTCAGGTTGGCCCTGGAGCTGGCTTTCTCCGTCGATCGCACCCTCAGCCTCAGCCCTGCAGCAGCCTGGGCTCCTTGGGGGTCTCAGAGCAGATTCCGAGCAGGGAAGACACAGCTGGGACTGCGGCTGGCTCCTGCGTGGCCTCAGGTTATCCGTTTGCCGTCTCTGAGCGGTGCGCTCTTATTGAATCTCCCTAGTCCCAGTGCTGGTCAAATCAGTCCTGACAGCCACAGTCCCTCCTCCCATCTGAGCCAAACCCTTCCACATCTCTCAAGGAGGGACTGCACCCTGGTCTCCCGCTGCCTCTCCAGGGGCCAGATTGGCATGGAAAGTCCCAAACACTCAGCTCTTCTGGCTTGGCCAACTCCGGTCACCTAACCCCCATCTCCAGCTGTCTTTGGCTCGGGGTCCTGCCGGCTGTGGGTGGATTCGGCCAGTTCAGAACCCGCCCGGCTAAGCGGCCCAGGGGCTGGATGAGGTCAGGGTCCCAGGCTCCTGGCCAGAGGGCAGGAGCTCCGGGACCAAGGCTGGGCTCATGCAGTGTGCACTGGGAAGGAGCCCAGCGGACCCGGGCTCCAGAGCCCAGCCAGACGTCAGGGCAGCCTTTCAACCATGCCCAAGATGGCATCAAGAGGCAAGGAGAGGGAGGCAGTGCCTGGGGCCCTCCAGGGGCTTCTTGTAGTAGCCGTGCATGACAACAAACAGGCTGCCTGGCTTGAGGCCTTCCAAGAAATCAAGGAGCAAATCCAGGCTGCAAGTTCTGGCGAGAGGAAGCGGCCCAACTCAGCCCTGGCCGGCACCCGCCCCCCCCTGCTGTGCCCAGGGTTCCACCGCCTCACCAGCTGAGTCCCGCCCCGGCCCTGAGCTCAGCACCCCCAATGTCCAGGTGCAAAAGAGCCAACAGAGGGAATGCCCAGCCTTGTTGTGGTGGTCACGCTTTGCCACCCATTAGGAAGGTGGCATGGAGTGGTCCCCACTGGGTGCCCCCGAGAGCCGGGCACGCGAGCAGACCAAGGGTGCTATGGGCCTCCTCACAGCAACCCTGCTCCCAGGCAGAGGTCCTGGTGGAGATCCACAGGACTGGAACCAGACGGTGGCCAGGTTCAGTCCGGGTCTCCGGGATACTAAAGCCCCTCAAAGCCGGCTAACTCCCACCCCCACCCTAGCTGGGCAGCCTCTGTGCTTTGCCCATCTTCGATCCTGCCAGCCTTCGTTATCTCCTAGGATCTACGTGGTCACTGAGCCAATTCGGGCAGGCCATTGTGCGCCCAGCAGCAGGAAGGAGTTCTTTTACTAAAGAAATTCCCCAGGACCGGCAAGAAAAAGTGAGTTCAGAAAAGTTGGAGAGGAAGACGTGAGACTTCCCCGGAGGCCACGAGGCCACAGGGAGCCAACTGCCAGCATTTTCTATGGTGGACATAGCGCTGGCCAGGGGGTCCCTTCTGGCGCCAAAACTGCGCGCAGGTCCCCAGCGGGTTTGCGGGGAGCCGGATCGATCCGGGGCGGCCCCCAGCTCCAGGACCCGCTCTACCCCCCCAGCTCGGGAGTAACAACGTGCAACCCGAGCCGCTGGAGCTGGGGGGTGGAGCGGACCTACCTGAAGTCCTGGGGCGACCCGGCTGGGGCCAGGGCGGCAGCTGGGGAAACCTGGGGGGGTCTCACACTGAGGTGCCCCGGCTTACCCGGTTGATCTCCGCCAGCCTCTTCTCCTGCTGGGCTTTGAGCAAGCCGAACGCCTTCCCTCCTGGAGGAGACAAAGAGGTGGCCGGGAAGAGGGGGGGGGCTCCGAGGCCACGCGCCCCGCGTGCGCCCGGTCCCCCTACAGTAGGTCGCCTGGCGCGCACAGGTGGCAGCTCAGGTCGGCGCGGGGACGCGGCGCCTACCTTGGAACCTGTTGCTGAGCGCGACCGACATAGCGCGCGCCGGGCTCCCGCCTTCTGGGGCTTCGCAGCCGCAGCGAGGGAGAGGACACAGGACGAGAGACGCGCGCTGGTCGGGGCTGGGGCGTGCGGCGCGCGGCAGGGCTAAGGGGCGGAGGAAGCACTGAGGGACACACCCCTCCCCGGCCCTGCCGCTGCCTCCGCCCCGCCCCTTCTGTCCCCTCCCCTCGTCCCCCTTCCTTCCCGCCTCCCGGACTCAGGCATCAAAGCCGCTATTATGTGGGTCGCTGCGCGCACGGCCGCTCCTCTGCGGGGGACTCGGAACATGCCCAGCGCTACCTCAGCAAGACCACGGGACATCTTAACACTCACTTAGTGGGATGACTGTGAGCGTGGAATTCGGTCCCAGGGTCAAGGAGCAAGTGCTCAGCCAACCCAGGCCGTCACATCAAGTGCCCTCCTTTGCATCCTATTGCCACCCCAGCACCCAGGGCGCTTTAAATGAATTAGATGAATTTGAACCTTGTTAATAAAACCTGATTCCTGGGAGAGGCAATCACTGTGCACCAAGCACACGGCACTGCAACCAGTCATTTGATTCGCAAAACTACGCAATAGCTAAGTCTGGCGGTGCAGGTCTGTAATCCCAGCACACAGGAGACTGAGGCAGGAGGATCACAGTGAGTTCGAGGCCAGCCTGAGCTACGTAAAATTTCTCCAAAATAAATCAATAAATAAATACGAAATAAGATTAGACTTTCCCGTTTCACAGACGGGAGAACAGGACACTGGAGCCTGGAGTTGAAGCTCACCTGGACCATAAAGCAGCTGAGAACTCTAGGAGGAAGAGGGCTCAGGGGTGAGAAGTGGACCTGTGGCTAGGGCGACGGTGAAGTCTGGTGGTGTCCAAATTAGGACAGTCTGGGATGAAAGGGGCTTTCCCAGTAACTCAGGTGGTGGCACAGGCATAGACTGGCACTGCTCCCACCTGGCTACTAGGAATGCACGCCCCCCGCCCCACGGAGCCTGGCTCAGTGGACTGGATCCAGGAAGCCTCCCTCCCTGCCTGTCTCTATGCGGAACACTAGGAGGGGGATCCTGGCACCAGCTGATCTTTTTCTGGCTGCCTAGGGAGGGAAGTGGCCAGACTGTCTTGGGGAGGGGAAGGGCAGAATGAGAGGGAGCTGAAGACGGTGCCACTGTTCACAGCGAATGGGAGATGTCCCCTCCGGAGAGCAGGAAGGGCGTTGGCATAGCACAGGGCCTCATAGTACCAGTTCTAGTCCAGGTCCAGATGCCCTATTGCCCTGGCTGGTTGGCTGATTGGCCCCAGTCAGCCGTTGGGCAGGGCAGGGCCGCCCCACCTTCCACTGCTCAGCTGCTGGGCTGCATTTCTAGCCAGATGTTCAGCAGCTGCTGCATTCCACCCAGCAGTGAGTAGCCCCACCTCTGGGGCAGGAGAGAGGTTCCGCATATACCAGGCGTGATCCAACCCGTGAGTCAGTTGTCAGGCTGAGGTCTGTCACGGGATGCTGGGACACGGCTTTTGTGGACAGAGCTTGGATGTGGGGAGCGGTCATCAGAGAGACTTGGTTGGGACTGGGGGATATCAGGCCCTGTGCCTTGGCATCCCTTACACAGACCTCTGTGCCCCTGCACTGGCTCACCCTTAGTGTGTGTCACATTCGTCCCCAACGCTGAACCCCACCAGTGGGTGGGGAGCACAGGCCATCTCTCCTTACATGGCCTCTGACAAGGGGAGGCGACCTGACCTGGCTGGGTTAGTCTCTCCCTCAGAGAAGGAATCAGGATAGGCTGTTTTATAAGCACTGAGTCCAGCGACACACAAACCCAAGGCCTTGGAGAGAGCCAGGGGTTTCCTCTTCCACCAAGTATGAGAAAAGCAAAGAAAGGTGCTTGGCACAGTGGAAAGACCCCAGAAAACAGGGAGAGAGAGACAGAGGCAGAAAACAAGGAAGAAGAGCCAGGCGTGGTGGCACACACCTGTAATCCCAGCACTGGGGAGGCTGAGGCAGGAGGATCATTGTGAGTTCGAAGCCAGCCTGGGCTACAAAGTGAGCTCAAGGCCGGCCTGAATTACATAGTGAGACCCTGCCTCAAAAAGAAGAAAAAAAAAAAAAAAAAGAAAACAAAGAGGAGGGAGGGGGAAGCGGCCCATCCCAGCAGCCTCGGGCTCGGGCCCAGGCTGTCTCTGAGGCCTATAGCTGTTCCTACCTGGTATTCCAAGAAGCCTCCCCAGGGTCTTTTCTGCTAAAACCAGTTAAGGAAGCAGTTTGGCCTGGCAGCTCCACCTTGCCACCCTTTAGAGTGAGTTTCCAGAGTGACTCCCACTGGCCAGGCCCCAGCCTGTACCCCTGGGCTGGTGCCCACTGTCCGGTCTGGGTGCTGCTCCACCCTTTGAGGCCAGGCCAAAGCCTTCCTCCTCCTCCTCCTTGTCCGGTCCCTCCCTCCTTGCGCCTCTGAATGGTTCTGAGGGCAGTTTCCTGTTTTCACCCTGAACCAGAGGTCCATGGAGGGCCTCTCCGTACCCCACCCCCCAAGTTTTCCCTAGCCCGTGGTCACAGGATCCCCAAAAACCCCCCAGTGACTACAGCCACAAGATAAACTCCGGCCCCCTTCCTTCCAGGTACGTGGACTGTAGGATCATCAACTGCCCATTCCAGCTACTTTCGGGGCCACCTGTAAGCCGCACTGTGTAGAGACTCTCAGTGGGGGCCCCATCTGCCCATAGCCACAGAGGATCGAAGATGTCACTCAGCTTGGTAAAGGGTCCTTTATTTCCTCATATGCAGAACTGGTCCATGTTCCCACCTGTTCACCCAGATGGGGACAGGGCAGCCATGAAGGACTGGGCTCACAGAGGCACCTGTCATCTGGGTGCCAAGGCCCTGCTGCCTGCTGGAAGAAGGCCCAGGAAAGGGGTGGAGGAAATGCCAGGGAGTCCTGGGCAGAGGCCGCCAGGGACCAGGCCACAGAGGGATTCCCCAGGCAGGACAGACTGGAATGGTGGCCAGACTCCCACACCCTGTGGCTTCCTTCATGGCAGGTGGGGCCACAGGGCTAGATCACAAAATGTCCATCAAAGGTCAAGCAGTGAGTAAGGGCAAAAGGGGGGGTGTTTGTGTAGCTGGTCTGAGGCTCCATGACCCAGGCCCCTTCAGATCCTGGAGAGCCTGGCTCTGAGCCAATCACCGGCTGCAGAGGTGTGTGTGTGTGTGTGTG
>PVLD010000736.1:226318-251748 GCA_004027595.1 Dinomys branickii | reverse complement strand
AATTCCCTACTATTTTCTCTAAATTTGGTATTTCCTTTAATGTTTTTGTGTTAACTAATGTGAAGATAACATTATGTAATACAACATCCAGTGCTAATTCCCTACTATATTCTGTATAATTTTGTATTTTCTGTATTGTTTATGGCTTGTTCTGGTTCATATGTCTCCATTCTTTTGTCTTTAAAATAAAATAAAAAAAAAAAGAATCAAAAAAAAAAAGAGAAGAGAGATTTCATTTTTTGAATATGGTGTTTTATGAATGTGCATGTGATTATAAAAACTGCTCATCAAAGTAGTAAGCATCAAATATTTGCAAAGCATGCCACTTGAATCTCATTGGATCACATTTAATTTTTTTTAAAAGGATATATAAGCATTGATAATTTCATAATTGTATTTTTTTTCCATAATGTGTTCTATAGGTCAGGTATTTTAAGAGATCTTCCTATGACTACAAGTTGGCTTGCGAAAAAAAAAACAGACTAAGCTCTCATTTTGCCTGAGATTAGGTACCTGATTTTATTTTAATTAATTAATTGTCTTTTTGAGACAAGATCTCGCTGGGCAGTTCAGGCTGGCCTTAAGCTCACTTTGTAGCCCAGGCTGGTCTTAAACTCGTAATGATCCTCCTGTTTCAGCCTCCTGAGAGGTAGGATTACAGGCATGTGCCACTATACCTGGCTCTGATTCTACTAGAGCTTGATTTTCTTTACTATAAGAGCAGAGCAGAGAGGCTGGGAATACAGCTTAGCAACACAGCACCTGCCTATCAAGCATGAGGTCAGGGTTTGAGTCCTGGTACTCGCCCCAAAAGTGGAGAATATATACGTGTTTTTTTTTTTTGGCGGTACTGGGGATTGAACTCAGGACCCTGCGCTTGCTAGGCAGGCGCTTATTCCACTGAGCTATATCCCCAGCTCCGAGAATATATACGTTTTGCAGGTTACATTCAACTCTCAAAATCTTAGCATCCCACACCCAGTTTAATGCCCCAACTCACTTCATCTCTTGTGTAAATAATCCGTGGAATGAGTAATTCAGAACCCCTCTATTCTCTTGTGCTTCTATGTTCTAGTCCCACCACACAAACAGTGCCACAATAAACCAACGGAGGCTATAGGTCTATGAGCCCAAGCCATGCACAGAAGCTACTGTACACACAGAAGAAACTACCTGTATCCCCTCCAGCACTTTCACAAAGAGCTCCTCCAAAACCCTCTATTACCTCAGGTTCCAGGTTACTATCTAGTGCAGTGGAAAGCACTGAGATCTTTCTTACCTGCTGGTCAGAATGAGCAATAACAAGGTTGTTGGTATTGGGAGCGATGGCCAGGGCAGTCACTGGAAAATTGTAAGCAGGCACCGTACAGTGAAGCTGGGAACAAACAACAGACACAGAGAACAACTCTATAGGTTACTTTTCTTTAAGAAACAGGTGCCAAGGAGGATTGTTGCAAGTTCGAGACCAGCCTCGGCTACAAAGTGAGCTCAAGGCCAGCTTGAACTGCACAGCAAGACCCTGTCTCAAAAAGACAAAAAAAAAAAAAAAGAAAGAAAAAGAAAAGAAACAGGTGCCAAAAAAAAGTAGATGCAGGTCCGTAGTTTCTATTATTATTATTTTTTGGTGTTTTGTGTATGTGCATTATGTGTGGTGAGTATTGAACCCAAGGCCTTGTACACGCTAAGCAAGTGATGCACACTGAGCTACACCTTCCCACTTCTAGTCCCTATTTTAAATATCACTCCTTGGAAATCAAGAGTTCTAGGGAAGTTCCCATAAACTTCAGCCATTTCATTATCAATGAGCTTTAATATCATTAAAAAAAATGCATGAGGCAAGAGAATCCCAAGTTTGAGGCCAGTGTCTGGGCAACCCAGCAAAACTGTCTCAAAATAAAAAAATTAAAGGGTTAGGGATGTAGCTCAGTAGTAAAGCATTTGCCTATCGTTCATGAGCTCCTGAGTTCAATCCCTAGTACAGAAAACTGAAAATTAAAAAAAAAAATCATATTTACTTATAAAACTGACAGAATTAGCAGAATAAGAACTCAAGAATAAGATCTTTCTATCGGAGTAAATTTGCACTAATTGGTCATAAATATCTCACTAATCACGGAACCTATAATCTACACTGGGTTTAAAAGAAATTAATGCTCAGGGATGGACATTTATGTACACCTCCAAGGTGTCTGTGCCCTACACAGGAACATTCTTCTCTTTGAGGCTCAAACTCAGGCCCTTTTAATTCCAGACAAGTTGTCTACTTACTGCTAAGCTCATAAAAACTTTTTCCTCTGCCAAGCAAGATTCAGAGACAAATGTTTAGTGCACACCCCTGCCACAATGTTATAAAGACTAAATTATACAGTAACAGGCAAAACCCAGGAAATGTTGCAGCTTGGTGTCTATAAATTTTAATGCTTACTACAAGTTTTGAGTAGTTATAATCCTTTATATTGACGATGAGGACTTATAAAGGATCATTTGTGATAGAACATATGAGTGACAGTATTATTACTGAGCAGTGAAAAATATTTTCCCACTACTGTTTTTTCAAATTTATGGCTCTGTTTAATTTAAAAATAGCTTGAGATTATAAGGCAAGTCATGAAAGGAACACTGTAATTACCTCAAATTAGTTATTTATGTAAGAATTTTCTCTTACTCAAATACAGAAATAACCTGGATATAGATTCATTACCTACAAATTCTTAGCTTCAAATTTCGGTACAAATAGCTTATTGTTCTACTGACTGATTTTAATATTACAGAGTATAGATTTTAGGTTCCAGAGAAATAAAACGGGAATCCAAAACAGGAAAACTTGTTGGCTTAAGTGATTTTTAGAAGTCTAATAAGGTTGGGCATGGTGGCACATGCCTGTAATCCCAGCACTTGGGATGCTGAGGTAGAAGAATTGTGAGTTTGAGATCAGCCTAGGCTACAAAGTGAGCTCAAGGCCAGCCTGAACTGCATAGCAAGATCTTGTCTCATAAAGACCAAAAAAAAAAAAAACTAATACATTTACAGGTCATTCCAATTGGTCTTGAATCTTTCTGTTCTGTTTTGTCTTGAGACAGTATGTCGCTATGCAATGCAGGCTGGCCTTGAACTCACTGTGTAGCCCAGGCTGGCCCCACTTGCGGTGATCCTCCTGCTCAGCCTTCTGAGTGCTGGGATTACAAGTATGCACCACCACACCCAGTTCTGCCTTGCATCTTATAAATGCAGGACTAATATCCCCTTGTGTGACTCAAAGACTACAGCTGTGAGATCTAATGCTCACCTTTAGGCGTGTTACATTATACACATGGACTCCGGCACTGGTACCTGATGCAGCTAGCCAATTTCCATCTGGACTGACTGCCAAAAGACACATGGCTTCTACTGTCCCTGTGAGGGCAGAACAACAATTCAGTCTCTGAATTCAGTATGCACAGCCACCACTGCCCTGAAAACAACGGCAGAAGCCAATGAGACCCACAGAATTTTGAATCACTGGCAGAAATGTGCAAATTAGTGTTGAGAATTGTGCAAATTATTTCTAAATGTTAACCTTTTAAAAACTCATATGTGAAGAGGAGCCAGAGAGATAAAGATGAAGGTATCACTTATACAAGCTTGAGTAAAACAATTTCTCCACTTCCAACATCAGGGTAACATTCATACTAAAATCTGTATCTCTGTTTCAAACTCCTAAGTCATTTTAAATCAAAGTAAAGGACACAAAGCAACCTTAACAGACTTGAAGTATATCTTTAGTTTATTGTGTGCTTAAGGGGCATGTATAGGCCACTATTATCATTGAGGAACTTTAAACCAATTTGGTAATATGAATATACAGAAAAATAGTGATATAGAAAAATAGTGATGTATGCCTGTAATCTTAGCACCGGGAAGGCTGAGGCAGGAGGATCATTGTGAGTTCAAGACCAGCCTGGGCTACAAAGTGAGCTCAAGGCCAGCCTAAACTGCATAGGGAGACCCTGTCTCAAAAAGACAAAACAAAAATAAAAAAACCCCAAACAAACAAAATCAGTGGTACCATATGCCAAAGTAAATGCTATACATAACATCCTCAAACAATGAAAGGGCTTTATAACAATACATAAACCAACTGCTAAAGGGTGGGTAGGGATGGCAGAAAGTGTGTTACATAGAAGACAGTCTAAGTTCTGTAATTAAAAACACACATACGTAATCAATAAATCCAATACATAGGTACTAAACATAGGTTCTTCCTCCTTTCGAGAACCTACTTAGTTATGTTAGCTTAACTTATCTAACTGCTATAGATTTCTTCTATATGTTGCTAGAGTAGCTTATGAAAAATTACAGTTAAATGGAAAAAGTTATGTTTCCAGAGAGGTGGAGTTTAAATAACAACAAGCAAGTAAACCAAGGAAGAAGGGAAACCCCCCATGGGAAGTGTGCCCAACTACCAATTTAAACCGGATGTTAAGTTTAGGTCCACAAGAGTTAACTACACAATGCTTAGTACAGTAATACCTCTGTTCATAAATGCTTCTGTTTGCAGACAATTCAGTTCACAAATAAAAGTATTCAGCAAAAGTTTGCTTCCATTCACAAACTCTGCAATGGATGACAGACATGGCCATGGCCATCTTCCCTAATTCCCTAAAATTGTCAAATTGAGTCTGTAAACCAACATACCACTGTATATATAGTCATGCTCATTGATACATACTCATGATTTGAAGGAACATTAAAAATAGTCACAAACATTAAGTGAACACAGGTAAAATCCACAAACATACATTGGAAAACATGAAAATATTAAGGATAGTTGCTTCTGGGTGTCACGATTACAGATCATATAAGTACCACGCGCTAACCGATTGCGCCACTGGAGCTCCATGATTACAGATCATGGATCTGTAATCAGATCAGTTTTTATTTTCCCAACAAAACTCTTAGGAAAGATGTCAGAACTTCTCTGGCCCTCCATAAGGAACTAAAAACTCAGTGAGCAAAGCATTTAGGTGTGAAGAAAATTTCAGATCTCATAGAGACAGTGTTTTCATCTGCCAGATACCTCCTCCTACTTTAAGCTGCAAACATGTGAGTGAGCATATCTACAGTCAGAATAGTATGACAGAACCTTTCACACTGAAATCTAAAAGGAAAAAATGTTACACGTGAGACACCAAACTCCCACCTGACTGAGGCTGGAAAGTGTGCAGGTGCTTAAAGTTTCCTTCCAACAGTTGAATGATATGTAGAGACCCTTGATTTGATGCCACAAAAAGCTTTGTTGAATCTTCAGAAAACAAAATCTGAAGGGCAGAACGAAGGAAGGCTGGCATCTTTGAAACCTGTCGGTGAAAGCCGGTGAAAGTAGATACACAGCAGAACTCCAGCAAAAACACACACAAACAGCCTAACTCCCATTAATGCGTTCCACCTCTAGTCAAGCCAACTGACCAAGGGCCCAGAACACTGACCTGCCTTCTGTAGCCTGTTATCCCCTTTTCACCTTAACAGCAAATACACAACTCTCGGAAAACTCCCCCCGCCACCCTGGTACCAGGGATTGAACTCAGGACCTTGCACTTCACAATTCTGTACCATGAAAATAATAGGAAAGCACTAAGCAGAAGAGCCTAGACTTACCGCTACTTCTGACAACCTGTCCAAAACAATCAATTAAAAACAGAGATAAAAGATTTTTGCCACAGCTGTCTTCAAATAGCTTTTCACTGAACAAGGATTCTCATCCAATTAATTTCTTTTTTTCATTGTCCAATTCATTTCAATCTCACACAAAAAGTACCTATTTAGGAAGTTCCCTTTTGTGTCAGCAAACATTGGACTATCACTTACCCTCTGGAGGCTTATGTTGTCATGTTCATAATTCAGCCGATAGAGGAAAAGCCGCGATGCTGTAGAATAGGCTATCCAGCTTCCACATGGGGAGACAGAACTGCAAATAATGTTCTCAGGACCCTGGCAACAGAGGAAGCAAGATGAGTGTGCAAAGTTTATGACAAGGTTCATGTAATATGTATCCTTGTGCTCTGGACATTTCCACAAATACATACACATAATCCTAACACTTACATGCTGTGTTTTGCTGTGACCATAGCTTTGATTTCCAAATCCAAGAATAAAGCTGTGTGGTCCAGGCTGGTCTTGACCTTGGGAACCCCCACCTCAGCCTCCTAAGTACTGGAATTATAGGTGTGTCTCACCAAACCTGGCTCCTTTTGAGTAATTCACTTTCATACTTGGAAAACCAGAGCAAGGAAGGATTTAACGCAGGAACACTTGGGAAGATATATAACTGTGAGTACTGAGTTTCTGTTTTGCCTCTGGTGATCTGCTTTAAAGACCTCTAAGAAAGAGTAAATGAAAATATTCGAGAATAAAGGAAAAGCCCAGTGTAACACTTGTGTAATTTAAAAAACTCACAAAACAAAATGATTTAATACTTTTTATTTTTCTTGGGACAAGGTCTTGCTATGCAGTTTTGGCTGGCCTCAAACTCACTATGTAGCCTAAGCTGACCTCAAATTCGCAGTGATCCTCCTGCCTCAGCCTTCCGAGTGCTGGAATTACTGGTGTGTACCACCAGCTCCAGCAATACATGTTACGTATATAACGCATACTCCCTCCCTCTCTCACACACACACAAAGAGGAAAACACGATCTGAGAGAAAGGATATACAACTCATCAATTAACAATTTTAAGAGAAAACAGAATTAGAGGTGAAGGACATAGAATATTCTACTTGAATTCTTCACAGTGAGACTATATTCACAAATGTTTAATTACAGTAAATGGCTTTCTGGGGGGAAGAGGAAGTTTGAGTCAGGGTCTCACTATGTAGTTCAGACTGGCCTTGAACTTAGAGGGATTCTCTCGCCTCAGCTTCCCAAGTGCTCAAATTATAAAGATCTCCCAGCTTAAAGATCTTTTTAAAAGGAAGATAGTAAGAGTGTGCCTAGTAGCCCTATTAACGTAAAAAGGTTATATACATAAACAAAACAGAGGAAAATATTTTTGGAAGGAGATGCAAAAAACTGTTGGCAGTGCTTATATCTGTAGAGTGGCATAAAAAAGGCAGGGGTGAGGAAGAGGCTCATGTTCCATTACGTTCTCTTTATACTATCTCAGTTTTTAAAAATATACTATTTTCATAACATTAAAAGGTCAAAAAACTATTTACTGAATTTAAGCACTTACCTATTATATTCTGAGCACCCAACTTACAAACACATGAAATCTAGCTCTGGTGATAACAGTAGTTTTAGGGTTTATGCAGTTTATGATGTGAATGATGCAAGCCCCACAATTCATAATAAGAAAATGTTTTAGATTTTGGAGAATGAACACACAGTGAACCTTCCTTACCTTTGTCTTGAGGTGCAGCAAGTGATCTGCATTTTTAGAAAGTGGAAGGGTATCCCCATTCTTGCCTGAAACAAGAAACTCCCCTGAGTTTTTCTTATAAAAGAAAAGATTATTTATAATTTTTTTCATCTAATAAGTCACTCCTTGGTATAATAGCTCTTCCCATGGGAAATCAGGAAAATGTTGATTGACTGAACAATTTCCGCCCCCAGTACTGGAGATTGAATCTAGGGAGACTGAATCTAGGGTCTTCACTCTTAGTTATATCACCAGGCCTTTCTTTAACTTTTTATTTTGAGACAAGGTCTTGCTAATTTGCCCACATTGAGCTCAAACTTAAAATCCTCCTGCTTTAGCCTTCCAAACTGAGGTCATTATAGGCATTGAACTTAGTTTCCAGTTTTCTTATTGAAAAAACATTCAGGCTAGGGATATAGCTCAGTGGCATAAGCACCTGCCTAACAAGGGCAAGGTCCTGAGTTCATTTCCCAGTACCAATAAACAAAACAAAAACAAAAACAAAAACAAAGAAAAAACTTTCTTTTTGTTTTTTTTTTTTTTTTCTTTGGCGGTACTGGGGATTGAACTCAGGACCCTGCGCTTGCTAGGCAGGCGCTTATTCCACTGAGCTATATCCCCAGGTGGGGGAAAAAACTTTCTTCTGTCTTACCTGTTGCAACAGTGGATCCCAGTCGCCAAAGTTCCAAGTGATGAGCAAACTGGAAGAGGAGAAGCTGCCTCTTTTTAGAACAGGAAATGAGTCGCCGCTGTATCCAAGAATTGGAAAGTTACAAATAGGGCAGGGTCATCTACCGCCTCAGGACCAAATACAGTAGCAACATCTCAGCATTTTGTTTACTGTTGAAATCCAGACTTGGTAAACATTTCCTACATTCTACCATAGGCTAGGCACTGTCCTGGGATCTGAGAACACAACAGTGACTAAAAACAGATACTGCTTTTAAGAAGCTTCTAGCCTAAAGGATGACAAAGAATTAAATAGGCAATTAACACTACAGTGTGCCAAAAAGTCTAACATGGCTAAGCACAGTACACAATGGAAAAAAGCGGAAAGGACATCTAACCTAGACTTGTAGAATAAATACAGGAGCCCACATGAGGTTCACTAGTAAAGACTAAACAGGCAAAGAAGGCGAGGCAGAATGTTCTAGGGAGAACAATGGTGTGTGAAACAGCTCAAAAGTAAAAGGGCATTCAAAGGAATAAAAAAAAAAAAAACTTTTAGAATGGCTAGCCCAGTTGGGGAAGAGGCTGCTACAAGTATGTAAAAGGAGTGTTGAGAGAAGCTGAAGGACCAGTCCCACATCTACAGATTCAATACACCATGCTATGGAACTAGGTCTCCATTCTGAGGCCAGCAGGGACAACCAAAGGTTTTTCTTATGGAGCAATGAACAAAGTTGCTTTTTAAGCAGATGGGTGGAGAACAGGCTAGAATGACACAATGGGAATAAAAGGAGAACATTAAGGACGCTACTGCTTAATTCTTAAAGGAATAATGAGACTGATCCAAACTAGGGCAATGACAGCACAAAGAAATGACTCAACTCAGTAGAACTGAGATAATGAGGGGCCATGTCCAACCGTGACTGGTTGGATTTATGTCCAGCCAAATCTCATCATATACATTAAATATGTGTGACTTCTGTGTACGAGGCATGTCTCAATAAAGATGTCTGCATACAGCTGTGGATATAGAGTGCAACAATGAGGAGATACTTAGTAAGGTCACTGGCAGACGGAATGTGGAAGCAGGTGTGGAGGAGGACTCCCTTGAGAATATGGCACCATTTACCTAGAAAGAAACACTGGAGTCTGGACTTTTTCTGCTTCCTCTCAATATAACAGAAAACACACTAACCAAATTCTCCTAAGTCACAATTATTAGGAAAAAGGAATTATGCTGCCAATCCTGTGCCAAGATTGAGGAGGCCTACCCTGGAAACAGAAATGGAGAAGGGAGCCATAATAAGGCCTATGAAGTTGCCCAGAAAGTATAAGATGTGTCTGGAATCTTGTGGGATGGAGAGTGAGGGGCACAGCTGCTGGAGAGTAGTACTTACATGGGGAAAGGTGATTTTCCGGAGAGCAGCATCATAATTCTTTATCTCCACTTTCTCCATGAGGGGGCGAATGACTAGGTGGGTGTCAGTACCTGGGCAAGGCAGAGGGAGGAGGAGTACAGCATGTGAAAATAACCAGAGCTGGGCAGACTAAAGCAGCGGGCTGGCCCTGAACAGGACTCACCTCCAGATATCAGTGCAGTAGGGCTGTGGGCCACAGTGCGCACGTCATGGGTATGGTGCTGGAACGGCTTGGTCCGCACCCACTGCTTCTCAGTGCTGTTGGAAGTCACAGAGACCAGCTGAAAATGGAAGACTGTGCCTTCAGCCGTGCCCACCACGAAACTGTCTTCTTGCTGAGAAAGTCAATCAGAAGGGAGGTACACATGAACAAAGCAGGTCCACATGGGAAAACATTCACTGATGTTTTCTGTCTGGGCCACTCAGAAGACCTATTCCTAGAATTACAAAGGAGATTCCAGAATCTTTCCCCTGTGGAAACAATCCCATCAGAGAAGCAAGCTCAGACATAGGCAAGAATGTGCCCCCTACCAACAAATTTAACAATGTCAGTGGTACCTCAGGTCATGAACTTAATTCTGTCTGTGATTCTGGTCATAAGCCAAATTTATTTATTTTATTTTATTTTTTGTCTTTTTGAGACAGGGTCTCGCTATACAGTTCAGGTTGGCCTTGAGCTCACTTTGTAGCCCTGGCTGGCATTCAACTCACAACGATTCTCCTACCTCAGCCTCCTGAGTGCTGTGATTACAGGCATGCGCTACCATGCCTGGCCATAAACCAAATTTAGATGAGAACTGAATCAGAACTCAAGGGAATCCTCCTGCCCTCCAAAGGCTGGGCTTACAGGCGTGCTACACTATGCTTGGCTAGAACTCAATTAATTAAATGTGATAGTCAGAGGTTCAATGGGGACCAAATGGGGAAATTTGATTTGTTTCTTGTCCAATTTGGTTTATGACCAGAATCAAAGAAAGAATTAAGTTCGTAGCTCCCCGTGTTTTACAGTCCGTCAACGCTATATCATGTTTCAGTCAATGAAGGCTGCATATAAGATGATGGTCTCAAACATTATAATTAAGCTAAAAATTCCTATGTCCTAGAGATATCTGAGCTGTCAAAATACTGCAGCATAAAACACTGCTTATAGGTTTGTGGTAATGCTGTATGAACTATTGCACTGGCAGCCAAGTAAAGGTACAGCACATACAGTAATGTATAGTAGGTGCGCACTGTACCAGTCTCTACCTTCTAGAGGTTTGTGTAAGCACACTCTGATGTTCATGTGGTGCCCTATTTCTCAGAATGTGCCCCAGTTATTAGGGACATATAACAACTGCAAGATAGGCTCATTACAAAAAGGTAAAATATCAGTTGTCCTTTACTTGAATAAGGGTGTTTGTTAAATTCATACAGAAAACTATGAAAGAAACCCCCCAAACGAAATTTAGAATGCAAACAAAAAACCCAAAGGCTGAGTGTGGCAGCACACCTATAATCCTAGCACTGAGAAGCTGAGGCAGGAGGATCGTTGTGAGTTCAAGACCAGCCTGCGCAACAAAGTGAGTTCAAGGGCAGCCTAAACTGCATAGCAAAACCCTGTCTTAAGAAGACAAATAAAACAGAAACAAATCCAAACAAGAATAGTAATGAAAGACTCAAAAGAATCAAAAGCAAGAACTAATTGTAATCCTGTACACCAGTATCAACTGCAACAGCCAAAAGAAGGAAACAACTGAAAAGGCCATCAGCAGACGAAAGGATAAACAAACGTGGACAGACACTGACCTACACACAGGAATGAAATTCAGATACAAGTGGAGCGCTCCCTATCTCAAATGCTTGGGACAAGAAGTGTTCCAGACTCTACAGTAGTTTTTTGGACTTTGTAACATTTAGACAGATTTTACTAGTTCAGTGTCTCTAACCTAAAAATCTGAAATACTCAAGATTCCAAAACTATTTTGAGTATTACCCTTTACACAGGCAGAGTGGAAATGTGTGGGTAAGGTCAGACCTTTGTATTAAGTCAAAGGGACAGTCTGGTTAAATATGAAGGTTTCAAGAATACCTTGACTTATTTCACTTGTATTTTCCTTTTCACATACACATAAGAATGATAAGACAAAATTGCAGCCATAATTATGGAGCTCCTTCAGTAAACAAAAATATAAACTATTTTTAAAAATTTTCAGTTTATATAGTTTACATTTAAAAAAGCAATGCATCAGCAGAGCCTTGGGGCACGTGCCCATAACCCTAGCACCCTAGGGGCTGAGGCAGGAAGATCACAAAGTCAGGCCCAGCCCACACAGTTTGGCGAGACCCTGTCTCAAAAGAAAACACAAAGAAGCGCTGCATGCAGCTCAACCCAAAGGCCCTCGGTTCAATGCCCAGTGACTACCCCTCACCAAAGGCACTATGTCTAATTTAATTGGCTGTTTTTTTCTTTCCTGGGATGGTAAAATAATGACATATCTCATAATCAGGCATATGCTGGGGATATAGCTCAGCGGCACAAGTGCCTGCCCGGCAAGCACAAGGTCCTGAGTTCAATTCACAGTACAAAGGAAAAAAAAAAAAAGCAGGCACATGTTAAAAAAATATAAATAAATAAATGAATGAATGGGCAGCACACACCTCTAATCCCAGCACTTGGGAGCCTGAGACAGGAGGCTCAAAGTGAGTCTGAGGCCAGCCTGAATCACATAGACCCTATCTCACCGGAAAAAAAAAAAAAAAAAAAAAGACTAACAAAACTGTTCCTCCTTTTTCCTCTTTCACTGTTTTTTTTGTGTATTTGTTTTTTGGGGTTTTCTTTTCGCTGGGGGGGCAGTATTGGGACTCAAACTCAGGAAGTGCTGAGCTATATCCATGGAGCTTTTTAAAAATTGTTTTGAGATGGGATCTTGCTAACTTGCCCAGGTTGGCCTCAAACTGGTGATCCTCCTCCTGAATGAGATTACAAGTATGTACCACTATACCAGTTTCTTCCTCCTTTTCTTATAATAAACTATTCTGTACTGTATCAATTCACCAGGATATAGTTCTGTTTTTTTCCCTTAACATTATACCCCCATAAACAGTTTTGTAACAGTAAATATATATTTTCCTTGTTCTCTGAAATACCTTTGAGTAGTTATACTTTTGTTTTTTGGTGGTACTGGAGATTGAGTCCAGGGCCTACACAATGAACTACATTTCTAGTCTCTTTGAAAAAGGGTCTCACTATGTAGTTCTGGCTGGCCTTGAACTCACTTTGTAACCCAGGCTGGTCTCGAACTTGCAATGATCCTCCTGCCTCAACTTCCCACGTGCTGGGATTACAGGCATGCGCCACCACACCTGACCTCCAGTCTTTTTTGACAGGGTCTCTCTAAGTCACTAAATTGCCCTGGCTGGGCTTGAACTTGTGCTCCTTCTACCTTAGCCTCCTAGACTGCTGGGATTACAGAGGCATGTTACTGTGGTCAGCTAAGTAGTTATACTTTAAATAGTATTAACTTAATAAATTTTGGATTACTTTTCTCCTACTCACTTCAACTTACACAATTAATACTATAGTTTATACATAACTTTAACATACATCAAATTGTCTTCACAGAAAATCTATGAAATGCAGTAATATTTTATGAGCAAACAAATGAGTGCTATAAGAGAAACTGGATGTTCACACATAGAAGAGCATGTAACCTTCACAATCAGTAAAAAAATACAGATTCTATCAACAAAAAAAATATAGAATCTATCCGACAAATCTCAAAGCCACTTTCTGTGCCTCATTGCTAAATGACCCAAAAGCTTCTGAATTAGAAATCATGTTACCAAAAGGAAAGAGATATGCTTCTTCAGCCAACATGAGCTTATTAAAAATAGCAGAAAATGAACTTTCCCCAAATCATTATAAAGTTATTTGCTAATGACTCTAAATAGGAAACAGAACATCAAACATACAGAGTAGAAATGGCACTTCTCCAGTCTTCTAGGTTGCTTGTGCCCCATCTTTTGTTTGTTTTTTTTTTTCAGACAGGGTCTGACTGTGCAGTCCAGATTGGCCTCAAACTCATGGCGAGCCTCCTGTCTCAGCTTCCCAAGTGCTGGGACTACAGGCATGTGCCACCACATCCAGCTGCTTGTGCCCTTTCTATGAGCAGACTGGATTAAAGAGAGGAGGGCCTGAAGAAAATTCTTCTACCTGAGCTTTTACAGAATATTCTCCGACGATTAGGTCCGCAGAAGTGATGTGCACCCTTACCTTCTCTAGCACACCATCTGGACCATGAAATAATGTTTTTCAGGTGTCAGTGACTCATCACAGAGGTGGCACATCAAACTCTCGAAGGCAGGACTATATACTTACATCGGCAACGGCAATGGACTGTACGTCAGCATTTGCAATGAGATGGCTCTTGACAAGTGTCCCCGTAGCCGAATCCCAGAACTGCACTTTCCCAGCAGAGTCCACACTTATGACAGTGCCGTCAGACAAAAAGGCCACACCCCACACAATACACTTCCGCTTAGACACACCCATGTATTGTCTATCTACGATCATCTTATGAATAGCAGTGCCTGAAAAATAAGAAAAGCACACATGTAGATAGAACTTGTTTTTCCTTTAATTTACATGTACTTGTAGTAGGTATGATATAGTTAAGTTAGTTGCCCAAATACAGCCAGTCAGTAAATAACAGCTGTGGTGAACCCAGTTTCAAAAGTCCAAAGTTATTACTTGAGAGAGAGAGAGAGAGAGAGAGAGAGAGACGGGTGGCGGGGGAGACTGAAGGAAGAAAAGGGCAAGAGCAAGGAAAAAGGTTCCTCTGGAGAAGTGCAAAGGAGAGACAGGGGACATTGACTTAGAGCTGGCCTTCTGCATACACTCACTTTTCTCTCCACTTTTCTAAAACTCAATGCATGGGAAGGGAGAGAAGGTAACAGTGACAAAATTCCAGGAATTGAAAAGCAAATAGAGTGGTCACTGGCTTAGAAGGGCCCGAAAACTAAGACCCAAGTAAGCTAGGGGAAATGCCAAGAAGCCACGTGATTCATAATATAGGTAAATGGGGGCTCAAAAGAGGAAGTGGCTGAAAACAAACTTAAGGTACTGGACCCCTGAGATAACCATCCCTTAAGAAGTCAAGCAGCCTCCCAAACTCCATTGAAATACAAGATTGAAGACCTACTCTCTAACGGGATACTGGGCACAGATTAGGGGAAGCACTTGAAAAACAGGGTTAAATGAAAATTTCTAACTGTATATTGAGAACACCAGTTTTGTTCTTCATACAATGCTGACAGCAGGCAGGGGAGAGATCTTTTGGGAGGGCCTGGGGGTGTAGCATACTAGTATAGTGTGTGCTCACCCTTCACAAGCCCCATGGCTGATCCTCAGCACCATAAACATCTGGGGATATGACTGGCCTAAGAGAAAAGATCCAAGGATCCTGATTTCAAACGCTGCCAAGCTGTCTAGCCAGATCATTCTTCAGTGAAGTCCATGCTCTCCACGTCCCACTGATACAGTGATGAGAACCAACACCAGACATGAAAAGAAAGCCTCCAATGTGAAAGGTACAGACCAAACAGAATAACAGAAACAACACATAAATGAACAGTAGAGAGGATTGGTAGAGTGAAGAACACTTGACAAGTAGAACACCCTTGGAAAGAGTTCATGTATAACAAAACAAAAAAGAGTTCATGTACAACAAAACAAGAAAGAACATTCACTTGGGCATAGTGGTACAAGCCTCTAATCTCAGCACTCTGGGGGGCTGAGGCAAATGGATCCAAAGTTTGAGCCCAGCCTATGCAACATAGTAAAGCCCTGTCCCAAATTTAAAAATGAAAAAGGGGCTGGGAATGTAGTCAGTGCAAAGACCCTGTGTTTTATTCCTAGTACTGCAAAAGAAAAAAAAAAAAAATTTAGGGATGAGGACACAGCTCAGTCATAGGGTGCCGAGCATGCACAAGACCCTGGGTTTGATACCTAAAACAACAAAATAAAACAAAACAACAACAACAACAAAAAACCCCTCTGGAAATGGCAAAATGAAAAATTCATTTAACAGATTAACATATAAGGATAACAAACTTATAGTAAAGCATGGCAAAAGTTAAAAACCTAAAAGATTTAAAAAAAGAAAGAAGCAACATCTAAATACAGTAATAAAAATTATTAGAAAACGGAAACACATCTACAAAATAATTATAAAAATTTTCCCTAGAAACCAGATGTGGTGGTGGCACATTTGTAATTGCAGCACTCTGGGGGGTGCTTAGGAAAGAGGAACACAAATTTGAGCCCAGCCTGGGCAACTCTGCGAAACCCAATCTCAATATAAAAAAAAGAGAAAGGAGCTTGGAATGTAGCTCAGTGGTAAGGCCCTAAGTTCAATTCCTAATACTGGAAAGAAAAATTCCCCTAGAACTGAAGGATACCAGTTTTGGATTAAAAAAACTTCATAGGTGTCTAGTACAACTGATTCACACACTAAAAAAATAGATGCATACTATAAGAAAATTAATTACTGAACTTTAAGATGATAAGGATAAATGGCTGGGATGAAACTCAATGGTACAGCACTTGCCTAATGTGTACGAGGACCTGGGTTTGATCCTTAGCACTGCGAAAAAGGGGTAAATAGATGGAACACCCAAAAGTTCCCAGCAAACAAACTCAGGTCTCTGTATGTACAGCAGATCAATTCTCAGAATGGCGTCAGATTTGCTAACATCGACACAGAATCCTACCAACAAAGGCGCAAAGGGGATGTCCTGACTGACTGAGACATGCAGAGTTCCAGATTTTACAGCTGTCAGCAAGCTCAGAACTGCTAAGCTACACAAGAACAAGTCAAAAAGGTCTGGGAGAGACTGACACAAGAACAAAAAAGCAATAGGAAAAACAGATGTGCTCCATGCTAATTTACACAACTGAGAGAGTTTGAGGATGAATGGGGGGCTGTCATTAAACAAAAAGTACACAGAAAAGGTAACTTACTACACTAAGAGTAGTATTTACACAGTCATAACAGCGTAAACACTGACTACCAATCTGAACAAAGTTAAACACAAGCACACAAGAGCAGGGGGCACCTTGGGCAGAAGATAAAGAAGAGGGCTCAGGTGTAGAAGTCAGTAAATAATGATCTAAAAACTGAAAACTCGGCTGGGGATATAGCTCAGTGGAATAAGCGCCTGCCCAGCAAGCGCAGGGTCCTGAGTTCAATCCCCAGTACCAAAAACAAAAAACCCGAAAACTCAAAAATACAGTATTTTAAGTACACTATGTAAAGCATAGGGACAAACTCCAAAAGAACCAGGTAACAGTTATAGTGATTGCTTTTGAGGAGTGGGAGAAGGGATACAGGTGCACACTTGCTTTTTTGTACAAACCTTAAAGAATTCTTTATATACACATATAACATAACAAATTTAAAAACCTTATGCACTGAAGAGAAAGGAAAAGGAAAAATGTGTCTAACCTATTTTGCCTCCCTGTTTTAGACATAAGTACAGACGTGGCCATAGAACAAGTTGAGGACAACTTCATTACCAGGGAATATTACTAGCCAATTTTCCAAGTCAAAAAAAGAAAAAAAAGAAAAAAAAAAAAAAAAAAAAAAAAAAAAAAAAAAAAAAAAAAAGAACATGGTGCCCTAACTTTCTAATCTCCTATCTCACTAATTGTACTACTGAGATTTATGTTCCATTTTTACCAAGGACTGGGATAGATAAATAGGTTTTCTAATGGTCACTCATATTAAATGCAGTATTAGTTAAAGATGAATTTTATTTTCAACTCTTCTTATGATGAAAAACATACCAACAACCTACCAAACAACTAAGATTTCCCTATAGGCAGCAATACCAATCCAAGTAAAATTCCTAGAGGTCATCATAGATTAATAGATCTTCAAGGTCACTGAAAACATGACAAAGAGTAAAGATTTTTGAACCCATCTGACAAAACCCACATCCTGAGTGAACTGAGAAAAACAGTCACCTGATTTGACATCAAACACACTAATGTAGTCTATGGAGCCTGCTGCAATGTGGGTACCATGGGGATGCCAGCTGAGACTCAGGATGCGACCTTGGGATTTGTACAACAAAAAGAAAATGGCATACACATTAATATACAGAAAGGGTAAACACAATTACTTACAGAACTAGTTCCACAGACTTAATTCTTTTATCCACCCATACCCCTATAAAGGACTGTTTTATAACATGAAAAACTGCTCTACAATGTACAATGAAGTATTTGATCCTAATTTTTTTTTTTGGTAATGGGAATCAAACTCAGGACCTTGTGCTTGCCAGAGAAGAACTGTGCCACTTAGCTATACCCCTGGCCCCCTAATTTTAATAGTATGTAAGTGGTAAATGGGAGTGTAAACAAATACAACTTTTTGTGGGAGATCTAGTAGTAACCTATCAAAATTTAAAGAATATTCCTTGAGGCCCCAGTAACTGCACTACAAATTGATCAAAGAGAAATTCTTGCGTGAATATCCCAAAATATGTATACAGTCATGTGCTAGTGACATTTCCACCAATGATAAACTATCTATAGAATGGAAGTCTCATAAGATTGTATTGCCTAATGACATAGCCACCCCAGTTTGTGTAAGCACACCCCACGATGTTCATGTAATAAAATTAACAACACATTTTTCAGAACATGTCCGTGTTCAGCAACACATGACTGTAAGAATTTTCATTTCAGCCAGGCACTGTGGGACATACCTATAACCCCAACACATGAGGAAGTTGAGGTTGGAGGATTATAAATTTGAAGCCAGTCTACTACATAGCAAGTTTAGGACCAATCTGGACTATATAAGGCAGTGGTGGCAAATGCCTGCTGCAAAAGCTGTTTGCTATCACTATCCCCGGTACCGGAAAAAAAAATAATAATAAAAATAATAATAAAAAAAAGGAACGGATGTTTGCTATCACTGAAAGCTCTAAAAGGTTCACAATCACTAATACTGGGGATTCTGTCTCAAAAAATAAAAACAAATAAATAAAAAGCCAGATATAGTGGGATAACTGTAATCTAAGCACTCTGGCTTGCAAGCTTGAGCCCAGTGTTACGCCCAACTTTGTAAGACCCTGTCTCAAAATAACAATTTTAATAAAGGGTTGGATATAGCTCAATGTAAAGGTCCTGAGTTCAATCTTCAATAATGCAAAACAGTAGTTACAAATTAACTTTCTTTATATCAGCACTGGTTGTAGCACTAAAAAAAAATTAATATCCCTCAATAGGACTTTTTAAATTATGAAATACACAAAGCACAGTATGCAGACTGGCATAATGACATGGAAAGATATCTATATCAAGTAAAAAAGCAAGCTGAAAAACAAGTGCAAGAAGTCCTCCGTGTGTATTTTTTATACAAATACATTTTTGAAAGTCTAGAAGATTAGTTTTGAAATGTTGCCTTAAGAGTAGAATGAGATACTTTGTTTCATACACTTTATTTATTTTTTTGGTACTGGGAATCGAACTCAGGACCTTGCGCTTGCCAGTCAGGCGCTTATGCCATTGAGCAATATCCCCAGCCCTCATATACTTTAAAAAGACATCCTACTAACTTTGTACTAAAAAAAAAATCTCAAAATGTACTGAACAAAAAATCGGATTAGCAGAGGATAATTACTACTAATGGACAGAAAAAAATACACAATACAGTTACTATTCTCTAGAAAAGTGATCAGTAAAAAGCCCTATGGCAATTATTGTAGAGTTTTGCCAGAGCAAAGCCATGCCCATTCATTTAAGTATTTTCTATGGCTGCTTCTGTGCTGCAAAGCCTACAATATTTACCACCTAAAGAAACTATTTGCCCACACCTGTTTTATACGCCAGTATCAGTCTAGTCCAGCTGAAGCCCAAGCATAGGCAGTTGTTTATAAAACTTGCTCATTCAACTTGAATGCACTAGTGAGATCGAGAAGTATTGGCCAAGTGTGGTGGCACACACCTGTTATCCCAGCTACTGCGTAGGCTGAGGCAGGATGACTGCAAGTTCAAGGCCAGCCTGGGCAACTTAGCAAAACCCTGTATCAAAAAATAAGTAAGTAAATAAAAATAAAAAGGCCACTGAGGGGTGTGGCTCAGCTGTAGAGTACTTCCCTAACATGTCTGAGTACCTAGGTTCAATCCCCAGAACTGGGGTAAAAAAAAAGCACCACAGCTCTTACTGATGAAATTCAGGTTTCAAAACTTCATGTATACTTGTTAAAATATCCCAAAAGGCTGGGTGTGCTGGCACATGCCTATAATCCTAGCACTAGGAAGGCTAAGGCAAGAGGATTGCTCTGAGTTCAAAGCCAACCTGGGCTATAAAGTGAGTTCAAAGCCAGCCGAACTACATAGTAAGACTCTGTCCCTCACCTCTAAAAAACCATAAAAAGCTAGGCACGGTGGTGTACAACTATAATCTCAGCACTTGGGAGGCTGAGCTGAGGCAGAAGGATCACTGTTTGAGGCCAACCTGGGCTAAATAGTGAGTTTAAAGCCACCCTGAACTGCATAGCAAGATCCTGTCCCCAAAACCCCAAACCAAAACCCAGACCCGAACCCAAACCAAACAACAAAAACAAAACCTTCTCAAAAAGAAGTGATAACCAACAAACCATCTTCCACAGAAACATTAGTTTTCCTACTTTGGATTTTTGGTTTTCTAAATTATAGTAATCAAAAGTATGCTACACAATGGGATGGCTTCTAGCACATTCCCTGCACTCATATACAATTAGCATACAGGTAAACATTACCTGTAGTCATGGGAAAAAAATCCCATCCCCAGTGGCACAGAAACATAACTTCTTGTTAAGGCTATTCATTGCACCACCAAAAATGACCCTTACTTTTCTGTCGATCAAAATTTCTTTCAAACTGGATTTTATCAGGGGTGATTTGAAATAGTTTCACAGATCCATCTTCACAGCCAACCTATTAAGGAAAATGAGGTAGAAAACAAAGATAAACACTTTATAAGTCACACATACTATATGTAAAAAAAAAACATATATATATATATATATATATATATATATATATAATATACACACTGTGTGTATAATTTACGTTTTTTTCTCTAATGCTATCACTTGCCTGGAAAGAACAAAAAAGTTTATGAGAGGAAAAAAGTACTAGTATCAAGAAGCAGCTAGTATATCCCCTGGTATGTGATTTGAAATAGTTTCACAGATCCATCTTCACAGCCAACCTATTAAGGAAAATGAGGTAGAAAACAAAGATAAACACTTTATAAGTCACACATACTATATGTAAAAAAAAAACATATATATATATATATATATATATATATATAATATACACACTGTGTGTATAATTTACGTTTTTTTCTCTAATGCTATCACTTGCCTGGAAAGAACAAAAAAGTTTATGAGAGGAAAAAAGTACTAGTATCAAGAAGCAGCTAGTATATCCCCTGGTATATCCTTATATCCTTTTTCTTTTGGTACCGGGAATTGAACTCAGGACCTTCCACTTGCCAGGCAGGCACTTGTGCCACTGAGCTATATCCCTAGCCCCCATATCTTTATATCCTAACCAAAAAGTAGGCTAATACTAAGATTTCTAATCAGTGGCCCAACTCCTGCATGGTATAGAAGTAGGATTTCATGGCATAGCTCTGCTAGAGACACATGGCCTAAATAAGAGACCTACTAACCTTCTACCATAAATAGAGACATTTTAAGACTTACAAATTAGTGCAAAAAGAGAAATCTCTGAAAGCATTAATTCTAATGGGACAATCATGAGGGTAGGGTCTGTCTGTGCTCAAAATTTTGCTGAGAAATTGTTGAAATATACGTGCACAGGTTAACTTGCTGAAAGATCTCTCAGATCTTAAAATACATATGTACATGGTGAATCTATAGAAAGATATACCATACAAAACACAAAGCACACCAAAACAAAAAAGTCTATATATCTCCCAGTTCTAAAGAAAACTGTGGAAAATGTAAAGCTGAATTAACTAACCCTCTCATTTCATAAATGAATAAACAAGGTCCAGGCTAGCAGCAAAAGCAGACAAAATGACCTGCCTGGCAAGTGCGAGATCCTGAGTTCAATTACTGGTACCAAAAAGAAAAAAAGGCAGGCAAAAATGACAAGGTATTTTTAATCTTCAGTATCAACTCCAGCCAGGTGTGGTAGTGTACCTGTAATATCTGCACTCAGGAAGCTAAGGCACAAGGATCACTGAGTTTGAGGCCAGCCCGGGATACATAGTGTATTCAAGGCCAGTCTAAACTACATAGCAAGACTCTGCTCAGAAAACAAAAAAAATCCTCCAACATTATGGTTGGAGTTGATGAGATTCAGCTAAGACTGGAGGTGCTACAAGTTGTTAAGTTTAACAATAAAACTTTACTCTTTTTATAAACACAAGGAAGAAAATGAGCATGAGAAAAATCTCAGTATGAATCACCAATAGTTGCTTACTGACCAAAAGCTGAGAGCCACTGGGACTAGCAATCATACTCCAAATGGGTCCTCCAAAGGCATCCATAGAATATTTGATGTTTAATGCCTGCAAATCATACTCAAGAATTTCTCCACTGAGTCCTGCACTGAAGAGTCGTTGTCCTTCCGCCCAACACAGAGCTTCTGTAGCGCGAGATTCATGACCTGGGAAAAACTACAGAAACGGCAGAAGTTTTCAACCCACCATGAACTGACCAGTCACAGGTCTGTAACTCAGTAAACATTATTTCCGTACAAATAACTATTGTGAAGTTTTGGTCTCTCACAAGATCATGTTGACATTTTCACTTTCTTCAGGTTCAAACTTTAGTTACTTAAAATTACTGTAGTCTACTTGTACAATGAGATCTGGTTTTTTGTTGTTTAAATTTTAAACTAGGGCCAATTTAGTAAAAACCTCTTCAGCAGAATGAAGTATACTCACATTTGGTTTGATGTATCTAACTGTATTAGTTAACCCAGTTTTCCAAAAATTAATACAACTATCTTGATTGGGTGATGTTTTCACTGTACATATGTGTGTGTGTGTGTGTGTGTGTGTGTGTGTGTATAGTGTGTATACACACACTATACAAACATTCTGTGTAAGTTTGGGGGATTTCTTACATTATTACTTAATCAGGCAGTCACAAACATACTACACAATGGTTGTCTTAGTTTTTAACAAAAATGTTTATAAAATTTTTAAAATTTAAGCAGCATAAGGATATAAAAAAGTATCAATAGGAAACAGGAAGATAGACTATGTAGAGATGGGAAAGGAGTCTGGGGATGAGGGAGACTGGAGAGTGAGAGGATGAGGGGAAGCAAAAAGGATCTAGATGCACTATGTGTATGTACCAAGTCCCCACAATAAATGTGTTTATTACGTATTACAAATATATACTAATAAAAAAAGAGAAATCTACAGCTGTACAGTAGGTGTTTTAAGCTAAAATATTACAAGAGTCAAAGTTAAAAAATTTTAAGTTTATACAGTAAACAAGTTACAGAAGGTGACTGACTTGGGCTGGGGATATAGCTCAGTGGAATAAGCGCTTGCCTAGCAAGTGCAGGGTCCTGAGTTCGATCCCCAGTACCGCAAAAAAAAAAAAAAGCAAAGAAGGTGACTGACTTATTTGAGGTAGGCAATAACTTTAAATTTTTATGCCCCTACTAGTTCAAGAGGTCCTCCCTTTCCAGGTTTCCTTAAACCACTTTCTCAGAAGGTGCTACAGTATTCTCTGCTTCGCTGTGTTGGTCAGAAACTGTATACTGATCTTACCCCATTGGCATTCAAGCACTCTGAAGGCAGAGCCTCTGACATTTTTCTTAATGCCCCTCATCGGCCACTCATTCAAGTGGAAACGTAAGTGCTTCCCACCAGCCCTCTGTGTACAGCCGAAGGATGTCTTATCTAATTAAAAATCTCCTTGGCTCCCAAACATAGGCATGCAAATTTACATTTTCTGACAAATGAACTTAAGCATCCACCTTGCTGCCATCATGTCACCAAAGAACTTTTGATATGAAAATGTTGCACCTTTTCGGAACTCACAGTGAAAAAGGCGCCGACACCCAGAAGGAATTGGTACCTTACCAAAGCTGCAATGCTCTTATCAACTTCCTTTCTTGTTGTGGCCAAAAGGCCCAGCAAACCTCAGTTTCCAAACCACAAGGAGTGGGTGAGACACCCAAATTCCTAGGTGAGATCTTCCTAATCAACATCACACAGGTTAAAACTCTGAGTTTCTCTCATTGGTCAAACAAGAGATCTTACTTGGTTCCAAACCATCCCACAAAGGACAGTCATTCGATCTCTTTGTAAGACAGACAAGTTGTAAAACGGACCTTCAGCAGAAAACTAACACCTGAAATGCCAAATCAGGCTCCCAAATCACTTACTTTCTCCTGAAAGTAGTTTGCGGACAAGTTATAAATTTCCACAGTGCCGTCTGTTCGTGAAACAGCCAATCTATTTGACTGGTTATTGTAAGCCACACAGCGGATCCCTGGTGGGACATAATTAAAGAAACGTACTCGATGGACTTTAAATTCACCCATTCCTACAGGGGGCGAAAAAAGGACATATGTTATTGTTAAACATTAACTGGAATATCACATATATTATTTATTATTACTATTCTGCTTGGGAAATTCCAAAGATAGCTCACTCAAGTTCATTCCTAAATAACTATCGATGGTTTCTTTTCTTTTTGAAACAGGGTTTCACTATGCAGTCCAGGCTGGTCTTCAGCTCGGTTTTTATCTCAGGCTGGCCTCGAACTTGCAGCAATTCTCCTGCTTCAGCCTCTCAAGGGCTGGCATTACATACAGACGTGTTCCACCACTCCTTGCTCTAACGATATTTTCTTGCCTCAAGCAAGAACCCATCAATCTCCAAAAACTCAGATTGTCTTAAATAAAGATACTTTGCAAAAATCCTATAAAGGGCCCTATTGCGTAACTCTAGAATACTAATATCTGTAAGGGGCGTAGAAATCTGCATTTTAGCAAGCTCTCTCCCCAACTCTACGCTAAGTTTGGAAATCACTGGAAGTGACGTGGGGCTGATAGGGCAAAGCAAACCCAGAGCTCATGGGTGGAGAGTGACAGAACTCTGGCTGCTTGGTGTAGCACCCACCCGGTACACACGTACCGAACGAGCGCAGATACGGGATCTGGATCGCCCCTCCCTCCTCTACCTTCAAAGTTAGGACCCCACGGTCAGAGCAGGCGCATTTGGTCCGGTCAGGAGGGCGTATGCAGAGCCCACGCGACGTCTTTGCCACCTCTTCCCTTTCCCAAGGGCTACGGAGCAGCATCCACTCGGCTCGGGACAAGGAAACTGGCAAGTTCCGTAGGGCGCCGAGCTCGAGCTGGCCGCACCGTCACACACTCGGCTCCCACACTTCCTTCCCACGCCCCTTCCCCAACTCACCTGAGGCCCTCCGCCCGCCCGCCAGGAGCTCACCTCTCTCCGCCCAGGCCCCACGTGCGCGCGCGCGCTCTCCAGCTCTGCCCCGGAAGTGCTCGTGGCGCGAGGCCGGAAGTGCGCAGGCAGTGCTCGCGGCGGCGGCGACGGCGGCGGGAGGTTCGGTTGTCGCCCGTTGGCCGCGCGGCGCCGCGCTCGGCGGCCGCCATTGCAGGTCAGGCCGCGGGTGGGGGACCCGGGAGGCCGCGGGGAGCGAGGCCTGAGTCGGGGATGGGGGCGAGGGAGCGGGAAACTAGGGAGCTGGGGCCGGGCGGGGCGCGCGGCTCGGGGAGAAGAATGGCGAGCCGAGGGGCGGGGAGCGGCGGGCGGGGGAGGGGCGGCCGAGCGGAGGGAGGGAAGCGGGGGACCGCGCGGAGGTGGGGGCCCCGCGGGGGCCTCGAGTTGGAAGGGCTGAGGAACGCGGGGGAGGGTAGCGTGGGCGCGGGAGGGGGAGCGGAG
>PVLD010000736.1:0-226218 GCA_004027595.1 Dinomys branickii | reverse complement strand
CCCCCAGAAAGTAGTAGGAGTAGCAGAAAGAGGATCTCGTGGGGGTGGGGGTGGGGTGGGGATGACAGGACTGCGAGGTTTGTTCGAGGGGACATTTTCTTCTAAATCGCGGGGGGGTGGAGGGTGTGCTGCTGCTGGGAGAGATGGTTTGGAGGGTGGTTGGTGATCCCAGCGTTTGTGGGTGAAGCCGAGAGAGAAGTGGGGTGGGGTCCTGGAGGAGCGAAGTACTTGGGGACTGGGGACAATCGGGATCCTGAGGGTGGTGGAGCAGGCGGAGAATGATTTGGAACACCGCCCCGGAGTGGTGGAAGGCAGCTGAGAGAAAGGGAGGGAAGAGAGTAGTTTCCTTGGGAGGGAGGGTTCCAGCGAAAGTGCTGGGGTAGTTGAGAGGGGACTGGAGGAAGGCGGGGAGCGGATAGATGAGCTCCTGAAAGAGGGCCTGACTAGAAATAGGAAGTGTTTGTTTTCTATCTCCGTTTTTGGAGGAGTGGGAACGGGCCCGGGGTGGAGTGGCGGGGTGACACATGGGAGAAGACAGAAGACGGGAGACCCGGAGCAGGGCTGGGGAGAGAACCCGGGGAGAAATAGGGTGCCGTGTTAGTAAGAGGAGGAAAGGCTGGGAGGGGGCTGCAGAGTAGAAGAAGATGGAGAAAACTGGACTAACTCAGATCGACCGAAGCCATCTTCTCCACCCATTGTCTACAAATACCAGTAATTGATTCCCTCCAATCTGGGAATCCTGAAGTGTGATGGGAAAGTACCACGTGTATACGTAGCATCTACACACGTTTTTTGAACACACTCTTCCATAATGAAAAGTTTGGAAGCATTCAGTTCCACCTACCCTCCATGGCCCCATTTTGGAGAGGAGCAAATGTCATTTAAAAACAAAGTTTTAGACTTAGTAACATAAGCCTGTGAAGAAATAAGATCCTCTTCGAAACAAAGGCCGTAGCAGTCAGTCACAAAACCACAGTAACACTACTAATAAAAGTAACATGTATTCATTTGTGTATAAAACTTCCTCAGTTCATTTAATGGAAAGGCACATAGAGAAGTAGTCGTCATATTCAAAGAAACAACCTTCCAGAGTTTAATCCCTGAAGCACTTTGGTGAACCTTCACTGCAGTGTTTGACTTGTTCTTAACTGTAAACTTTTGGGAGGGGTGTTGAGAATGATTTTCCCTGTGTAGACCAGGCTGGCCTCAAACTCACAGTTATTCTCCTGCCTCAGCCTCCCAACTGCTGGGGTTACAGGACTGCTGGTATTACAGGCATGTGCCACCATCCCCAGTTTAAACTGTGTAAATTTAATTTTACTCTAGATCTGCTTTTATAGGGTTTTTGAGTCCCTTCTAAACATTCAAATGGTTTATGTAGTTTAATATTAAGTGACATTTTCTTAGATATATAGTAAGAAAGTGCCACGCCTATTGGTTTACAGTGTACCTTGTGTTAGACACTATGCTGAGACCTCTATGTTCATGATCTCATTCTTAGAACAACCTGTTGAAGTAGGCGTTGTATGCCCAGTTTATTCATAGAGAAATTTATGGAGTTACATCACTCACTGCTATACATAGGTGGTATTGTGGAATCCAAATTGGCCTGACTAGTGTCTCCTATCACTAAACAAAATATAGATCCTAGGACTAACCAAAATCTTTTTTTTTTCTTTCTTTGTTCTTTTTGAGACAGAGTCTCGCTATACAATTCCGGCTGGCCTTGAGCTCACTTTGTAGCCCAGGTTGGCCTCAAACTCGCAATGATCCTGCCTCAGCCTACTGAGTGCTGGGATTACAGGCATGCGCCACTACGCCCAGCTCTAAAATCTAAATAAGTAACTATTTATTTATTTTTGGTACCGGAAATTGAACTCAGGGCCTTGAACTTGCCAGGTAGGCGCTATGCTGCTGAGCTATCTCCCCAGCCCAATAAATAACTGTTGACCTGGCAATTTGCAGATATATTGTGTCATGTACTTTTTTTTTTTTGCGGTACTAGGGATCGAACTCAGGACCCTGCGCTTGCTAGACAAGCGCTTATTCCACTGAGCTATATCCCCAGCCCTTTATTTACATTTTAATGGTCATAACTTCAGTCCAGTTTATTTATTTATTGGAGACACAGTCTTACTATATTGTTCACGCTTACTTTGGACTTTTAGGTAGCCTGGGCTGGCCTCAAACTCATCGATCCTCCTGGATTACATGCATGCCCCATCGTGCCTGGCTATCACTCAGAACTTTCTTTTGGAAACAAGGTCTGGCTATGTACTACAGGCTATCTTTGAACTCAGTGTAGCCCAAACTAGCCTTGAATTCTAAGGTGATCCTCCTGCCTCAGCCTCCTGAGTGTTGGTATTATAGGTGTGTACCACCACATCCAACTTCAGTTTTTTAAATCATGAATTTTTTTAAATCAAGTGTTGGGAAATTAATGCCTAATTCTCTTTTTTTAAAAAAATGTTCTGGAAAAGTACATGCTAGGACCTTAGTTTATTCAGTCCCCAGTGCCAAAAGATAGTACAGAATGCTTGGAAATGTTCTAATGGAAGTATATAAAGCACTGAGAACAGATGTGTTGGCACACACCTGTAATCTCAGCACTTAAGATTGCCACAAGTTTAAGGCCAGTTTGGGCTACCTAGTGAGTTCAAGGCCATTCTGTACCGTTTAGCTCTAGGGAAACTTACTTGTAGTTAGGTTAAATCGCTGAATTAAAGCCCTTTGGTTTTTTATTAGGTATGGCTATGTGCTTAATTAGGTATATATTAACCTGCCACATTTTATTTTGAGAACAGTTACGGTTCTGAGGATTACTGAATCAGGCTGTTCACCTTGAGTGTAATCTGTCAACATTTAATTCAGAGAGCAGAGGATAAAAGAATTTTTTGTCAGAGGTTAGAGTGAACCCATGACAAAGAACATCCACTATCCTTTTGGCTTTGTTTTAATACTACTAAGGCACAGAGATTTAGGATAAAGTTTTGAATCAGAAAGGTGGCATTGAGTTGATAAGTAGGGTTTAAAAAAAACCCTAAATATGGATAAGGTGAAAAGTTTGTTTAATTGCTTACCTCTAGATGTATTAGCTATTTGGGTGGCAAGTTATAAGGTTACTTGGCATGTGTATGAGATGTAAGAATGATGGTAACATTTGTAAAGCATCCTGCCCTACCGAAGGTGCTGTATAGGAGGGGGCTGTGTGCAGGGAGGATTATAGGAGACCAGAGTGCAGCACAGTTTGGTCCCAAATCCTAGTTCCACCACTTACTGGCTGTGTGATCCATTGCTTAACCGTTAGCTTCTTAGCCTGTTTGCTCATCCCTAAAGGAAGTAGGAACACACCTCATAGGGTGGTTCAGGATAAAGTGAGAGAGTAAGTGTTCAGCAAAAAGAAGTTCTGTGAGAAATGATGTGCTGGGCATAGATAGTTTAAGAAGTCACGTGGTGGTGCTTTGATTTGTCAGGTTCTTTGTAAGACTTTAATAGTTGAAGCCAGTGTGCATATACTTGTCCTTTTTAATCAACTGCACACTAAATGAAATAATATTCCTAGTCCCTGCCACCTCCATCAGGTGTGTCCTCAGTTCAGTAACCAGAGATACCTATTCTAGCCAAGAGGACAGTTACCTAAAAATCTCAAAAGAACCAGGAGTAATAGAATTCAGCTGTATGATAAAATAGACTTTAAAATCACTAATTAGGGATGTTGTGCCCCATGTTTCTTTTCTGATTCTTTGGTGTTTTTGAGAGAGGATCTTTTAGTACAGGTTGGCCTTGGCCTTGAACTAGAACTAGATGCAGTCCTCCAGTCTCAGCCTTTGGAGTGCTGGGATTATAGGTGTGCACTACCACACCCGGCCCCATGTTTCCTAATAGTTCAGTAAATACACTACCACATATATGTAACTCATAAATGTTGGCACATCAGTTCACAGGTTCCTCCAAACTAGACTCATACTGGCTAGGCTTGCACATATTGCTAGATGCTTGCCAGTACCAATAGGTTACTCAGAGCTGGACATTGTGGTGTATTCCTGTATCCCAGCTACCTGTGGAGCTGAGGCAGGAGGATCACTTAAGCCCAGCGTAGGCAACATAGCAAAAACTGGTCTCAGGATTTGAAGCCCCAGGGATTAGAATACAAGTGTCAGTCTGTCCAGGCAACTGAATGTCAGCTTTCCTTTTTGCCCATTTAGGGCATCATTGTGAATTTCTGTTCTAACAGAATGCCCAGGAAGTGGAATGTCCAAAATGTATTTCTGTATTCACTTTTCCTAAACAGTTCACACATACCCATCTCAAACCTGTGGCCAAAGAACATAAGATTGATTTTGGTTGTCAGGGTTTGTGGTCTCTCTCTTTATCTACCCTGAGCTTTCCTGAAGATGTTCGCTTATGTGAGTACATTGTTGCATCTCTTAAACTACCTTATTTTGCCATAGCATATACTGCATTATGTCATCGAAAAGTTACTTACAGGAGCCCTTTCTAAATCTGTAGTGTTGCATCTTTTGATTTATGGCTAATATACCTAGCTAGCATTTTCTAAATTATAGGCAAAAGTTATCAAATAGTCATTTGCTTTTGTCACTTGGTCTTCCTAATACAACTTAGGGTCTTTAAAGCATTGGCATGTGTTATATTTCATCATCACAATAGTTTAGTGAGTCATAATCTGGGCATTGTTGTGGTAGATAAGAAGTCATTTATATGTGATCACACAGTAATGTCTATACTTAAAGTCCAAGCCTGAACTTAGATTTTCTAATTTAGAGTTACTATCTTGAAGGTAAAGGATTTTAAAAGTACTTTAGATTCTGTTGATGGTACTAGTGGGGCTTTTTTGTATGAAGACCTTGGCCCTTGGAGCTGGTGTTACTGTCTCAGGGCCACAACCTGTGCTGTTCCAGTAGGTCTGGCTTATTCAAGGGTGGTTACCTGGTGCCCTTTTGCCATTCTGACTGGAATTTGCAAGTGCTCAGTGCCTGCCTAATGCCTTGATTCCTATTCATTCACACTAGCACTTGGTTTTTTTTCCTTTGGGAAGGCAGAATTGGGTAGTAATTATGAGTGTTGGTGGTTAGATAGCCTAGGTTTCTGTCTTGGCTCTGCCATACTCATTGTATGAGAACCAGTTTCAAGCAAGTGACTTAATCTCTGTATGCCTCAGCAGTCTTATCCGCAAAGTAAGTACTTGTATGTCGTAGATTTTTCATGTTAATTGAGGTCTCACCATCTATGCACAGGATCCAGTCCAAAGTACAAATTCAAAACATTAGTTGCTACTTCTAGTTGAAGTCCAAGTGAGTTGACCAACTTCATGTTCTCAGTGTGTTTAGTGCTATGGGAGTAGCCGTCCTATAAGGCTGTAGACACTATAGTACCTTTCTCTAGACATCCAAAATGAAGATTAACGTATCAGTAAAGAAACTTACCATTTTATTACCATTTTAATCAGGTATTTGCTAAGCTTGAGCACAATTAATACCTGTTAACTTTCTACACTACAGTTGGTAAACACAGAACTAATAACTTTCCACTAAACTCCAAATATATATTTGAAGGGCTTAGCCAGAATCTGTAATTTTGGTCCACCTTTGCCCAAACCCACTGTGAACTCTGTCCTTTCTAAGACACAAAGTCAATTGTCCCCAAGCAGAAATATCCCATTTTAGCTGTTCTTGTAGAGTGCTCCATACTTACCACGAGGTGGTGCTGTTGTATAAAATGAAATTAATTATTTAAGTGTTAGGATATTCTCATATCTAAATGAAAGGTACCTGGCTGTGGTGGGACACATGTGTAATTGCAGCACTCAGGAGGCTGAGGCAGGAGGATCACCATGAGTTTGATCACCAGTGAGTCCACTGACTGTCAGTCCACTACATAGTGAGACCCTGTCTTAAAAAACCACAAAAATAATGGTGGTCAAAACATATGTTGAAAGTCAGTATCAGTGGTCAGCCTAACCATTCCCTAGAGTTAGAAAGACTTTTTCCAGTTATGTTTGCATTATTTTGAGTTAAAGAGAGGTCCTCTGAACCTGGGAATATACCTTGTGATAGACATGAAGTTTGTCATTACCAAAGGAAAAAATAAAAATCTAACAGTTCCTTACATTTTAAAAAAGAAACACACAGGGAAGAAGATAGAATATCTTAAGAAAGGCAAGTTAACATTTGTGGTCAAGGGTGATCCTGAGCCAGGCATGGCAGTGCATATCTTTAATCCTAGCTCCTCAGAAGCCTGGGGCAGGATGATCACAAGTTCAAAACCAGCCAGATGGATTGGTGGAATAGCTCAGTTGTTGAGCACTTAGTATGCACAAGACTTTTCAATCTCCAGTGCTGGGTGGGTGTGTGGGGGGAGGCATGGTCTCTGCAGTGTGTCCTGGGTTCATACTCTGTCTCTTGATTTTGAGTTGTTAAAATACCTATTTCCCATACTGTAGTTGACTGCTGGTGATTGTATGTATATGCACCTGCAAGCTGGATGTTAAAATCCTAGGGCCTGTAACGCAGTAGGCAAGCATGCCACTACTGAACTCCATCCCCGCCAAGCTGTTGGTGATCTTTAACAACCTTATCTAATGTACACAATCAGTAAGAAAGCTTATGCCTAATGACGTTGTTAGGGGAACAAAGTAATGTGTGTTTGAAGCACTTGGTACTTAGCTGTTGTTTTGTGACTGTCATCATTGCTATCCTGATTTTTCTCTTTTTTTCTCTAGTTTATTTTCAGTTGCTTTTTAAAGAAGAAAAGCTCATGGTGCAAATTGTTATTTCTAGGTGAGTACATTTTGAGATTTTTATTTAGCTTGCATGATTATACACAAGTTTCACATTTTCTGGAAGAATCAGGGTCTTCAGGTACATCTTGCATAAATCTTTGCATTAAGATCTCTAGTTCAGTGCCTAGCACTGCCCAATTTCCCGAGAATTTGTGCTCAACACGGTTCCTTTGGGCCTGGAATGGTGGTGAAGGACACTACTCATCCTTCACCCCTCAAAAATATTGTAACCGCCAGCCCTTTGCTTGCAGTGCGGGGGCTGAAGGCCTGGCAGAATGGGTGCTGATGGAGCTACAGGGGGAGATCGAGGCTCGCTACAGCACTGGATTAGCTGGAAACCTCCTGGGAGACCTACATTACACCACTGAGGTGAGGGGGTTTTCTTTCCCTGCCTAATGCCTCAGGAAAGCAAGCTATACCAAGGTGGTGCTCCCAGGACCCAGAGTGAGGACTGCCCTCAGGTTTGTTACTCAAGATCTAGCTAATCTGCAGAGCTATCTGCTTGTTCTTCCCCCACTGCTGCAGTGGCAGGTAAATTTAGCTTTGGGGAATTTGGAAAAGTAACATTCCTGAAAGTGGACATTTTCTTATATGGAGCAAGAAAAAGTGAAAAAAGGTAAAGGGTGGGTTGTCGAGTATTTCTGCTCAACAGTGGTAGAACCAGATCAGGGAGTGGCGGGGGCCAGGAACAGCTTTAGAAGCCACTGAAAGTGGAATGGTCTTTCTCTGAACCTCAAGCATCTTCTTCTTTCTTTTCTGCCAAAGGGAATTCCTGTGCTGATTGTGGGGCATCATATCCTATATGGGAAAATCATCCGTCTGGAGAAACCTTTTGCAGTTCTTGTCAAACACACTCCTAGGGAACAGGACTGTGATGAGCTTGGCCACGAGACTGGCACCACTCAGTACTTGGTGACAGCACTCATCAAAGACAAGATCCTTTTCAAAACCCGCCCCAAGCCCATTATCACCAACGTTCCCAAGAAAGTATGAAAGAACCCCGGATTTTCCCTAGAGAGCGGCCAACTCCTTGGACTCGTGCACCACTGCCACCTCGAGGACGGCTTGACAGTTCCCTGGGACCACAGGGGGCGCCTGTTCTGAACCCAGGCCACCCATTGGGCATGAACTCAGATCCCTTCCTTATGGCAGCCGGTTCTATTGGTGGAAATCTGGCACCATTTCCAAGGAACCCATCTTTTCCGTCTTCATCAGGCTCATTGGCTTCAAATCCAGCACCTTTTCCTGCTGGTCCTCGTGACCCAAGCATGGCTTCTTTTCCAAGAGGGATAAATCCTACTGGCACAGGCACAGCTTTCCCAAGGCCAGGTGGCCTGTTAGGTCCAGGACCAGGACCAGGACCAGGACCAGCTCTAAACCCTAGGACAGGAGCTCTTCCAGGCCCAGGTCCCATGTCCAACCCCAGGTTAGGAGGTCTCCCAGGCCCAGGCCCTATGTCCAATCCAAGGACAGGTGGTCTCCTGGGAGCAAGTCCTGACCCCAGAAGTGGTACTCCCATGGGACCCGGGTCTGGACCCAATCTGAGATCAGGTGTCTTGTTGTCTTCTGGGAATGGTCCTCCCAATTCTAGGCCAGGTGGTTTGGGCCCTGGACCAAATCCCAATCTGAGATCAGGCTTTTTAGGTACAAACCCTGCCTCTAGGTCAGGTATGTTTCCAGGCCCAGGCCTTGGGTCCAACCCCCGAGCAAGTGGTGTGGGCCCAGGTCTTGGGCCCAACCCAAGAGCGGGAGGCCTGGGTCCAGGCCCAAATCTGGACACCAGAGCAGGTGGCCTTTTGGGCACAGGTTCTGGCCTTAACTTAAGAATGGCTGGACCCCAAGGCCTAGATCTTGCCCCAATTCTAAGAGCAGCAGGTCTTTTAGGAGCAAATTCTTCTTTTTCACAGACCTCTGGAAACATGGGCACAAGCCCATCATCTATGGCAAGGGTACCTGGCCCCATAGGACCAAACACAGGTCCTAGCTCTCGAGGAATTGGCCTTCCAGGGCCAAATCCATCTTCCATGTCAAGGGCTCCTGGCCCCATAGGCCCTAATTCAGCTCATTTCTCAAGACCAGGTGGCCCCATGGGTGTAAATGCCAATCCCTTTCCCAGAGGGACAAGTTCAGGGGGACTGAACCCATCTGCCTTCTCTCAGTCCTCGGGCACATTGGCTTCAAACCCAGGTACCTTCCAGAGGTCTGCTGGCCTCCAGGGCTCAAGTCCAGCAATTTTCCCACGAGCCTCTGGGCCACTAGGTCCCAACCCAGCTAATTTCCCAAGGGCCACTGGTCTGCAGGGTCCAAGTCCAGCTGCCTTCCCAAGATGTACTGGTCCTTTAGGCCCAGGTCAAGTTGCTTTCCCCAGGTCTGCTGGTGGGCATCTGGGCTCTTCACCAGCAGGCCCAGTGGGTATCAATCCAGCTCCTTTTGCAAGGCCAACTGGGACCCTGGGTCTAAACCCAGCCTCTTTTCCGAGGATGAACGGCCCTGTCAGCAAGAGTGTGGTCCCATTTCCTAGGGTGGGGAGCCTCCCTGGCACAAACCCAGCTGCTTTCCCCAGACCAGGGGCTCCAATGGCTGCAATGTACCCAAATGGAATGTTACCTCCGTAAACACCACTTTCTCTCCAGGACCACTTGTTTCCAGGCACTGTGGTTCTAGGTAGGACTGTCTAGGTAAAAAGGTAGATACGGAGCTACTCATAGCTGAGGCTCAAGTTCAAAAGAGCTATCTTCTTCCTCTGCTTTTTTCTTGAACTGAAGGTGAAATGTTTGTGGGACACAGACTGTGAAAAATTGGGAATGATAACTGGCCTTGAGAAAGGAACTCGGGCCTTCCGGAAGCCTGCTGTGCTTTTGTCCCACAGCTTTCTGTCCCTTGTTTATTAGTTTCTTGAATTGTTCTTGTGGACTTTTCCTCAGGGATACATTGGCCTGGCCCCAGTTTGTGTGTAACCCCCTGCTCCCCACTGGAGAATCAAGCTCACTGCTCTGGAGATGCACTGGTGAACGGACCATGCTTCAATGGCTCTGAACTGGGCAGCTTGGACCTGGTCACCTACTGCCAGACCTTTCCCTGGGGGCTTGAACACAGAACGGGGAGGTGGACAACCACTTCACCAACCCACCAAATAAACTTCCGCTTGACTGACAAGGCCTGCAGCTCCTTTCTCCTGGACTTTGAGGTGGCCACGTGTAAGGCTCCTCTGTTCATGTGACTCCCTCTCCACTGGTACTCCCAATCAAAGAACCTCAAACTTCAAACTGATGTGGACAGGAACTAGGGCGGGGGTGGGGGGAGAAGGGGAGAAATAACTGTGCTTCGTTCAGCCTGATGTGAAGGATGGGTGGTGTTTTTCCTGCATTGTATCTTTTCTTACTGTTTCTTTAATAAATGGGATGAGAGGGCTGCTGTTGTCACTCCTATTACCTGTTCCACAGGAAGGGAAGTCTACCCCGTGCTTTTCATTGTCTCACTTCACCACAGCTCTGCATGACCTGCCAGCTAAAAGGCCTGCACTCAGGAAGCAGGCTTTAGTTTCAGCCTTAGCTCGCTCACTTAGCCAGTTACTTCAGCAGACTCTGCCCCACCTGTACAATGAAAGTGACACCACTGTGCGTTACCTGCTCTGTGCCTTAGGTCCAGGTCGTAGGACAGCTTAGCCTATTTTTGAGGCACACTGATGAAACTATTTGTTTCCAGCCCTTAAGATTGGTGTAAAGAGCCAGTTGTATTAAATAGAAAGGAGTAGCTCAGAGCTACCAGCCTGGATCTAAAATGTCCTAAAACTTACGTGCTGAAGGTGTGGGCCTCAGTGTGTGTGGTATTCAGAGCTGGGAGGTGGTTGGATCATCAAGGCTCCAACCTTGTTAATGGAGTAACCCTTTAATAGATAGGAGCTTAACAGGCTATTGGGAGGTAGTGAGAACCTTAAGATGGGCCTACTTGGAGGTCATGGGCCTTTGAAGGGTGCATTTTGTTCCTTGTCCTTTTCGCTTCCTAACTTTCATGAAAAGAGCAGCTGTTTTCTGCCGCATGCTCCCAGCCTGGATGTGTCTCACATGCCCAGAAACAATGGATCCAGCCAACCAGAGACAAACCTTGAGCCAGACCTTTCTTGAAGGTGATTTATGTCAAGTGTTTTGCCATAGCAACAGAAAGCTAACACACCAGCATTATGTGAGAATCTTTATTTTGACAAGTGCAGTATAAAAATTTTGACCTGAAAAGTTAAAAAAAAGACTCCTGTCAGAAGTAGCCACACTTGGTTTCTGGCAAAAGGACAGCGGCCGCCATGTATCTTGGAAGAAGTAGGGGGAGAGGTACTGGCTCTGGGCAGAGGTAGCACCATGAGGTCATTATAAAAAGCACCGCAGAGGCAGCCGGGGGGCAACAGTGCACAGGAGAAAAAACAAGCACCAGAGTGGCAGCAGTGAAGGCTAGAAGCAGAGCCTGGACCGTGAGGACTTGTACAAGAGCAGGGGGTGCAGGACAGAAGCCTGGGCACCCAGGGGAGGATGGCAGTCAGCCTGAGCCCTCTAGGCAAGGTGCCAAGTGGGAAGAGTGAAAGACAGTTAGGAGGCCTCTCAGCTGCAGAAGTAGCTCGGGAGATGCGCATCATTCAGCACCAAGGAAGCCAGTAACCCCTGGGAAAGTTGGGGCTGAAACCTTTGGAGGTCAAGACCGTGGAGGAAATGGCAGGCACCAGGAGCCTGTGGCAGCCGACATTACCAACTCTGTGGTCCTGCAACAGTGAGAGAAGCAACGGGAGCAACTGGCAGCTGCCAAGGAAAAGCACCTGCTGAACCAAAGGCTGGGGGAGAGAACACTGGGGAAGTTGACCCCAAGGTTGCCAATGCTGTATCCTGGGTCAAGAGCACTGTGGAGGAGGACTTGTCCAAAAAGGCCAAGTTCTTGGAGGCCATGGACCAAGTTTGGCATCAGTATACTGATGAGTTCTGGCAGAGGTAGCAGGACCCGGACAGTGCAGAGGAGCTGAAGGGCCTCACAGAGGAGCAGGCCACTAGTCTTCCGAGCAGGAAGACTAGTGCTCACCCTTGAGGATGTAAGTGTGCTGCAGGAAGAGGAGCATGTGCTGGTGAACACAAACCTGGGTGAGGACTGGGCAGAGACGAACATGGAGCTGTGGAAGCAGCAGCCTAACTACCTGCCCTATGCAGAGAGTAAGAGCATGAAGGACTCGGCATAATAGCAAACACTTCATTGTGTCCTGCGCAAGTAAGGTGAGGAGCGAGAGAAGGAGCAGCCATACTCTTCCTGTTTGAACCAGGGCAGCTTGGCCAGTGGCCTGTGGGAACGCGAGTGGAAGAGATCTGGGCCACCCAGCAGGTGCAGGCTGTCTCTGAGCCCCACAGAATTTCAGCTCACCCCTGCGTGCCTCAGAAGGACCATGGAGGATGAAGACAATTTGCAAGAGGGAGGTGGTAGTGTGTGCAAATGACTTGTTGAGTCCTGGGGGCCAATTCAGGAGGAGGACTTTGGGTCCAGACTGCAGGATTGGGGCGGGAGCTCAGTGCCCCGAGTAGGGGCAGCAGCCCTGGAAGATGAGGAGAGGCGCTCACAGCATAGGCCCTGCTGGAGGAGCACAGCTGCAGGGAGAACACAAGGACGAGGTGAAGCTAGAGCTGCAGAGACAGCTGGAGAGCGGGCGCCAGCCGTGAGACAGCAGCGAGGAGGTGGTAGAGATTCTCAAGATGCTGGGATCTTGCCAGCAGAACTGGGAGGAGGAAGATCCCGAGCAGAAAAGGAGGTGACGGTGTTCAACCAGCTGTTTTGCCACACCTTGGGGACATCCCCAGCTGCAGGCTAGCCGGCAATCGGAGAGTGGGAGCAGCTCATGGGCTCTGAACAGGACAAGGAGTGCTCGGCCAGTGGCCACTCCAAAGTGGACAGGGAAGAGAACATCAGCTAGAGCATGGCCAACCTAAATGAGAAGCAGTAGCAGGGCTTTACACCTCCTCCACAGCCCTGCTCCTGTGTCAGAACAAAGGGCTGCTAGTGGCTACTTGGCAAAGGGGGTCCCGTGAAGGTCCCCAACAAGTCCCCACCCTCAGCTACGTACTGCATGAAGGACATGATGGCTATGGAGGACAAGCCCAGCAGGTGGGATGAGTACCATGGTTTCACCCCTTCAAGGAGGACCGCTTCAGGCCCAACATTCAGACCGAATACATGGAGCGGACGGACCCAAACTCCCACCAAGGCTTTCCAGCAGCTGTCCCCCCACTTCCAGTAAGGGCTCAGGTCAGGTGAAGACGGAGCAGCGGATGAGGGAGGCGCAGCAGAAGTGGACGAGCTCTCGTGATGTTGCCCCCCGCCCCCAGCACGGTGCTGGACGAGTAGCAGGCCCAGGAGATCCCACACATGGTGCGCAGGGGAAGTGGGGCAGGTGTGAACAGGAGCACCATCGCCGAGTAAAGCTGCACCCCCTTGCTCCCCTCTCAACCTTAATGTTAACCTTCCCTCCTCATTAAGGTCAGGTAAAAATAAATACGTTTACAAATTATTGTAGAAATATAAAAGAGGGTTAAAATTCTCAATGAAGAAAATCCAAAATGTGTCCAATTGTATAAAGGCTCCTCCCTTACAAGAAACAGGGATAAAGCTGAAGACCCAGTTTGGTTTTGCTGCTGAAATATACAAAATAACTTAGAAAACCCAGACGAGGTCAAACATTTTGTGAGCTCACCATCAGTGCCTGCCTGTCTTTGATCTGAGCAAAGCTAACCACGGTGTAAGGCAGAGCTGATGGTAGGAGAGCCAGGAGTTTCTCATTCCAAGTCCATCATCCTTCAAGTCGACGCTGAAGAAAAACAAGCCCGTGGTGAAGTCTAATTTCTGCAGCTGGCTGGCTGAACTTCCTCCACTGCAGTGCTTGAAAAGTTTATTTCTTGGCCAGCACAATCACAGAAGAACCTGGAATAACTGCCTTTAGTAAATACCTGCTAGTTCCCAAACATCGTATGTTGGGCCTGATGATCCACTCTAAAGTTTTACTAGAAGCTGAGATGTGGCGGCTGTTGGCTATGCCTGGAAAACTCGAGTTCATGGGAGAGGAAAGCATCAGGGTTTGGCCATTTGTGGTTCAAAGAACACATGGTTCCTTTGTTGGAAGCACCGGGGTACACTAGAGGTTTTCCCCTCAACTCTCTCCAGCTTAGTGCTGATTTTGAGGGGTTAGTTAGTTGGTCCCTCTGAGAAAGGACATTTGGAAAGTGAGCGATCCCTAAGTTAAGGGCTTAGCAGGATTTCAGTTCTCAAACCCAAAAGCTGAGCAGTCTGGATTGCAAATCTCTAGAAAATTGTTTCACCTCATTCAAAGTAGCAGAGGGAAATTTAAACAGCCCCAAGGGGTATATGAGAGCAAGAACCTTAGGGGGTAGGAACAAATCCCATCTCCTAGTTTAGTTTCTGGACGGAAGCAAGCACATGCAGTAGTGACCATCCATAAGTTTCCTTTACGAGTTCCCTAGAGAAGCTGGGGTGGTGGCACACACCTGTGACTCCAGCTACTTGTGAGACAGAAGCAGCAGGATTACAAATTTGACACCAACCTGGAATACTAAACAAGACTCAAAAATAAAAATGGCTGGGGTGCTCAGGGGCAGAGCACCCCTTGTTTCAGTCCCCAGTACCACCAAAAAATAATTCCCTAGGGAAGCCACTGAGAATGGGTAGTCTCACAGATGGCCAGCTTCAACTTGAGGGTTCACTTTGGCAACACTGAAAAGCTTTCAAAGGATGATTGTCAAGAACAGTAGCCTGTGAGTCACACATGTTAACCAGCTGCCAAAGATTCTGTCCAGTTCCAAGATGGCGGCCAACATGAAGAGAGGCTCCCAATATTCTTTGTATATGTGCAGAGAGCAGGCTTGCCTATTGCAGCGTCTTGCAAGAACAACATAAGCTCTTTCCCAGTTGCCACCTTAAGAATCTTAGCCAGGGTGATGATAGAGGTGAGTGCCATTTTATCACCCCCAAAAACGTGTCTTTAAAGAAAGTGAAGTCAGGAAGATATGATGTCTAGTCTCAGTTCAGAGCTGAATTTGAGAGGACTCCAGTAGTGTCCAGGTAAAAATACCAAAGACTTTGCTTCACATGTTAGGGTGTGATCTTCCTGATAGTTGGCTAAAACATTTGATCTGTCCAGCAGCAGTCATCACGGACAAGATTGGAATTCATCTAAAAGTCTGACCAGAGTTCATTTAGAACACACTCATCCCGAGGCTCCCGCGTCTTCAGCACCACCACAGTCTCTTCCTGGCAAACCTTCCTTTTTAATACGCACTTTTAAAAGCAGTTCAGTGTTAGCTGGGCCTGTGCCACACTCCCTGCACTCTGGGAGACTGAGGCAGGAGAATCACAAGTTCAAGCCCAGCTTCAATGACTTAGAGAGACCCTGTCTCAAAATTTTTAAAAAATGGGATGGGGGTGGGGCAGATGTAGCTCATTGTGAAGGCCCTGGGTTTAATCCCCACTACTACTACAAAACAAATAAAAAATACAAAAGCAGTTTAATGCTAACTCCTACTAGTCTGGCTCATCCCTAGGATGCTGAGATGTGGAGTAGGGTAGATCACATAAAGCACCATTCCTGGACCCTGTTTTCTGATACCCAAAGATCAGGCCTCTGGGCCTCATATCTCAGGCACAATCTTAATTGCAATGATGATCTGTTGGAGAGGGAGGAAACATGCTCGGCTCAGAGCTCAGTGGAAATTCTACCATCTCTGCTTATTTTCACATGGGGGAGGAGAACCCCTTCCCACAGGATGTCATTGCTTGCTTATCAGAAATTGCCACAAAATGGAACTATTGCTTGGTTTGGCACCTTTCTGAGTTCTCTCGGGACCCCAGCGGAGGAGGCAGAATCCTTTGCAAAGGCCAAGCAAACAAGCAGCCTGGGAACACAAATGCCCTCTGCCTGGAGCCTGAAGAATCAGCGTCCCCTCCTCTGAGCAGAACTGCCCAGCCCAGGCCATACTACAGTCACCATTCTTTGCATTTCTGATTTGTCCCTTTGGACCATTAAACTAAATCACAGCACGCCCTCCTCCCCCCAACCCAATCTTTCTCTTTCATTACCCCTCCCCCCTTCCCCATTGCACTTTTCCCACTCTGCTTCGGGGCTGTGTCACACCTCAGCAAAAGCCAAGCTGTATTGCTCTGGCTTCTTCCCACATCGCCGAGCAATGATAGCCAAATACAGCATGAGGAGGGCCACCCAATAGCAGCCATAGAGGATGGCCCCAGAAACAAGGAAGGCTAGTTCAGTCTCACTGAACAGGTCCTGGCAATACGCTGTGTACGCCAGGCCCCCAAGAAGAACTGCCACCCAGATGGATACTGGAATGAGGCCAATGAAGTTCACCACAATGGTTTTTCGGCCTGAAGTCCCCCAGCCAGACTTGTTGATGGTGGCAATGGCAAAGATCTTGGCTGGCAGGAGGCTGGACATGTACAGAAGGGAATAGAGGGACATGAAGATCATCTCCGCATTGCCTCGAAGGAAGCAGGCGTAGGTGGCCTTGATGATGCCCACCAGCTGCACTGTCAGCAGGAAGAGGAGAATGTTCCAAATACGGCCCCGGTAGAAAAGCTGTATGACCGTGGCGATGAGGAAGAATGGGAAGAAACCTGTGACCACTGATTCGTAGGTCATCCAGAGATGGTGCTTATGGAACCACAGAGAGTTGTAGAGCCACTCCCGGAAGTAAGACTTGCTCCAGCGGGTTTGCTGGTTGAGCCACCGGAGATACTTGGTGGGGGTCTCTGTGAGGCACTTGGAGCGTGCTGTGTACTTAGTCCGGTAGCCAAGGCTCAGCACTCGGTTGGTAAGGTGCCGGTCATCCCCAAAGCTACACTTGCTGCCTAGGAACTTCTGATGGTACCAGTCCTCCAGGAACTGCTGGAGGAGGCTGTTGCGGTACATGCCCAGGGGCCCACTAATACACTGCACACAGCCGAAGTAGGACTGGCAGGCCCGCTCCACGTTGAAGGCCATCCAGTACCGCACACTGCTCAGGAAGGAGATCCATGAGTCATATTTGTTGAGGATCTGCAAAGGAACAGAGAAGCTGGGCCTGCTCATCTGAGGACATGAGCCCCAAAGAACACAGATACCACAGACCAGGAGGCCTCCCTACCCTGGTTCTGTGGCCCATTGCTCAAGTTCTGGACATTAGCCTTAGCCCCACCGAACTGAGGGATTTAAGGCTAGAAGGGGCTGACTGTACCCGCTCACTCTCCCCAGAACCAGCTCCATCTCCCCAGTGTCATCTGTACTCACTTTCCCGACTAAACTGATCTAGTGGTCAGAGCTGTCTTCAATCTCAGCAGAGAGGCAGTGGTGCTGGCAGAGATAAGGCCCCGGGAAGGAAGCAAAACGTCACCCAGCCATCCGTCCCACTGCTTCTGCAGTTGTAAAAGCTTCTAGGAAGATGTGATGTATTGTCTACAGCATCCTCTGCAAGATGATCCAGCCCTTTACGCTCGCCATACTGCCCTGAGCTCCTCCCAAGTCCTCCAGAAGCAAGTGCTTCTCAAGGGCCTAACTTGGGAGTGACCTACTACACCCCCAGAAAGGAAGTACCTTTGAGGATCTGTGGCCTCAAAACCTATACCCCTCCCTATACAGGCTGTCTGTAACTATTCAGTGGTTTTTTTCTTTCTCTCACGTTTAGAAAAAAGAGCAGGAAATGAATTGCACTCCAAGTGACGTAATCCCTCTGTGACAGTGAAAGCTGTCAGAGGGGGCCTCCCCCAAACAGCAGGCATGTCCTATCAGGTTAACAAACAGAGTCCAGACCCCTACCCCAGCGATCCCTGGTTATATCTTACTTGAACATCTCCCCCGACTCCCCCTACTTGGGGATCCTCCTCCAGGACTCGAAGCATCTCGATGGTGCAGGCTGGGTCCAGCACAGTGTCAGAGTCGCACACCTGCAGGGGAGCGTACCATGAGCCTGTTCTGACCTCAGGTCAGCAGGCACCCTCTCCCCTCCGCCAGCTGTGCACCCCGAGGGAAACGAGCCTCCTCCACGATTCTCTTCCACTGGCGTGGTGTTGGCCAGAACGGGAGAAGAAAAAACAAAGGCAAGCAAGGAGAAGGAGAGTCCATGTCCCAGGCTTGACACCAGTGAGCTGAGGAGAGAACCCAGGAGACCGTGGGCACCGGGCCTGGGAAAAGGCAAATGCTGGCACTGGACAGGCCTGCAGAGCTGGGCTCCACACAAATGCTCACAAGATGTATCTGGGGTCCTTGGGCAGTCAGTCAGCAGGCACCATGGGCTACAACAGGACCAGCAGACAGAAAGCTGAGAAACGGCTCCTATCCAGGGCTGCGATGCCCAGCAACCCCGGAGGGTAGTTGTTAACAAGTAGTTCCCCCATTTCAGTCTCTGGCCTCCTGGACAACCTGCAGCCCCTGTGGTGAGGAGCGCTCTCTCTCCACGAGACCACAGATATGCCCTCTGCCCTATACTCTGCTTCGGCATGGACTCCCTCGGCCAAATCTTTTAAGCCTGGAGCACAGTCTGGCTGATGGCTGCGCCTGCCTCAGATCTCTCCTGAGTGGCCAAGGACGCTAGCAACAGCTGCCTCCAATCAGACTCTGGATCAAATCCTGCCCACAGGCCCTCCTTCCCTCAGGAGGCTTCCGGTCTCAGGTGGTCCCATGGTTAGTGAACCCAGGCTCTGAAAGCATTGCCCTTGTGACTGACTCCTGTCTGTTTTCTAAAGAGTAACTGAAAAGTAGCGTCCAGGTAACTGTTGGCAGGGGAGCTGGCTTGCGGGCCCCAGATGGAGCTCTCTGGTTGCCATTCTCAAAGCAGAGGAGTGTCCGGTGATGAGCCCAAACCCCACCCCACCGAAGCCCCAAATCCTTTCCCTACAAATTGTTGATGCAAGGTCTTGGTTTCAACGGCCAGCACCAGAATAAAAAAGTTGCTGAGTAAGATGCCATCAGCCTGCAGGACAGAGGCTGCTTCTGACACCCCAAGCTTCCTCGTTTTCCCTCGCTGTGTGAGAAGACTGGTGGCCACAGGCAAGTAACAACAGAAGGCCAAGGGGGAGTCAGGCCCCAGGCCGGGTCCCTCGCACAGGCTTCTTCAGCCTGCCAGACACACCTTTACCTGCTGGTCCAAGCGGGACTCAGTCTCCTCCGCTTACAGGCCGAGCACCTGGTTGCTGGTCTCACTCCTACTTCCTGCCTGGACCCCAACCCATTCTCCACTCGCTCTGCCGCCTCTGCTCCGCGGAGGTCTTTCCAGCTGAGCAGGGTGAGGTAAAAAAGAGCTCTGTGCTGGCTGGGGCAAGGTTCTCTTCCTCAGAGGCAAAGACACGTGCCCTCAGCAGCCTTGGGACACCAGCTGAAATCCAACAAGCATTCACTGTAGGCCAGGGCTGCCTTGGGCAGTGGTCCCAGGGCCATAAAGACAAAGACGTGTGTGCTGCGGTGGAATGTTTGCAGATCCACTGGAACACGCAGGAGCTGACTGGGGAGAAGTGCTAAGGGGCAGAGCAGGTTTGGGGCTTCTAGGCTTAAAGAGAGTGGACGACACAGTCATGGTCTCTTGAGCACACAAGTCAGGGTTCAAGGCTTTTTCCTAAGCTTTTGGGGCCCTGGGAAGGTTTTCCAAAGTCCTCACAACCCCAGGTGAACTGCACACTCAAAACAGCCCTCTAGGCTTACCTCCCGCCCTATATGGCTGAGGAGGCCTTTGGGCTTAGGAAGACAGAAAAGAAAAAGGTATCAATTCTCACACTGCGACACACCTTCAGAAAAGTCAAAGTCAACAAGCTAATTTTAGGTAGGTACACTACAGACAATTTAAACAGAGGGTCAGCATGCTGTCGCAGGACTGAATGGGCACACAGGTAGGCTTCCCTTCTTTCAAGCACTTATGAACCACGGGCAAACTCCTCGGACGGGTGCAGAGAAGGGCAGAGATTGAACGGGCGCAACTGGGGTGCCGCAAAGAATACTAGACCAGAATCTGGGATCCCGGGTTTTCCATTTCTGTGTGATACTGAATGTGTAAGTTTTCATCTCAGTTCTCTGTAGGTTCTATTATTTGAAAACTGAAGCTCTGTCAACCTAATAAAATGTCCAGGTTGGTGTCAATGACCTCTTATCCCAGATGAGCGGGGTCTGCTCAGGGTTCCAGCCCCACCGAAGATGAAGTGGGAGGATTACTCATCCCTGTGTCTGTCCACCCCAACCTCAGACATGAGCTGGGCACTAGAAGAGTGGGACTTTGGGGCCCAGAACTTACACAGTTGAGTGTTTTTGAGTGTGGCTTCTTTTGCTCTTCACATTTCGTTATGAACAGACATAACTTCAAGTCCCAAAGGTGAGCAGCACTGCACAGACCGGAGATGGGCTGCCTGCCTCACGCCTGGTTCTGCACCTTACTAGCAGTGTGACATTAGGCAACTTACTCTATGTTTCGGTTTCACCTTCTATGAGGAAACTTAACAATAGCACTTATGCCCTGGAGCATGAGGAAGATGAAAAGTACTCAATGTATTAGAAGTGCCCACGACAGCGCCTAGTGTGGAACAAATGCTATGCACCAGTTTGCTGCTGTTATTACAGGGACAACCAATTCAGAGGTCTGTCAAAAATCCCAGAACTACAAGCCAGCATAACCATGTTTCCAGCCCAGGTCTCTCTGACCTCAGAACCACTTCAGAGCCATCATGCCTTCGTGCCTGCTTCAGCGTGGAGGAGGGATGTGCTCAACGCACACCTACACCACGCTGAAGTCCCTGGAGAAAAGTCTGCCCACTGGCCGGATAATCCCCATGTACGCACATTTCGGGGGCTGGAACCCTTACCTGGATGTAGTCCACCGAGTCGCCAAGGGCCTTGAAGGCCGTGTACATGACCTCGCGCTTGCCTCCCCACTTCTGCATAACACACGAGAAGGTGCTGGTGCGCACCACCGCGCGGACGCGCTCCATGCCCTCCTGCAGGCTGGCCTCCGTCTCGCCCTCCCCCGCCTCGTGGAAGTTGCTGCGCCACACGAAGAAGCCGGCTTGCTCGGTGCCGCCTAGCACCTCATGGAAGATGTCCAGCATGTAGGCATCCTCCTGGCGATTGCCGTCCACTACCATGACCACCTTGAGGTCAGGGAAGGCAATGCGCTGGGCCGAGCGCAGGCACTTGCGCAAGTACTCAGGGTCCTCCTGGTAGGCGGCGATGCACAGTGCCACAGCTCGGCGCCTGGAGCAAGGCAGCTTCAGCGGCCGCCCGGCCCGGCGCATGCGCCTGTGCTCCAGGAAGGCGAACAGGCTCTGGATGAGCAGGTGCAGGCCCAGGATGGCGCCATACAGGCCGAAGGACAGGTAGTGCTTTTCCGTGTGGATGAACTGGTAGCCTGTTACGTAGGCTGCCAGGATACCACCCAGCACCGCCAAGGCAAACAGGCTAGTGCCCACCACACGCAGGGCTGTCGTCAGCTGCACCGGCATCTGGTGGGAAAAAGTGGGAGACCTGGGGTCAGGCAGGAGGTAGCGTTCGCGGTCAACAGGAGGGCCAGTATTCTCGGAGTCCGCCCAGAACAGCAGAAGGGTCCTAATAACGATGACCACTCACTGAGCAAAGCTAAAACCTCCTAGAGACTCTGAAGCCAGAGTACTGGGATACAAGTCCCAGCTCTGCTGCTGTGTTGGCCCCTAGTTATTTCACCTGTAAAATGTAAATTGCAGTGCTAACCTCCCAGCATCTTCCAGGGGCAAATGGGGCACGTGCAAGGTAGCATTTATTATTGTTAGAGAAAACGAAGACCAGAGTTAGGTGACAGCCCTGGTAGACGGCAGACTAGGATCTGCTCGATCAAAGCTTGTAATAGGTAAGCTTCAGTGCGGTAAGCCTGCGGCCACGGGCATCCCCAGGTACATGCAGGGATGATGGGGCTTCCAGGGTGTAAGAGAAGAAGTAGGGTGGTGGGTGGCCAGGGGCCTAAGAGTCACAGCCCTAGTGGGTAACAGACTGGACACTAGGAAGGGACTATTCACTGGTAAAGCATAGCACATGGTCCTGGAAGGAAGCCGAGGAGGAGAAGACCAGAAACCACAGGAAACATAAAAAGAGGTGCCAGGGGAACAAAGATGCACACTGTTTCCATGCTCACAGCAACACCAGTAAGAGAAACTTCCTTGTGTTCTCCTCTCTCACCTTGTTTTCACTGAGTCAAAGGCAGGAAAGAAAGGGAAAGCAGACAAGGGAATGAGGAGGAAATGAGAGTGGGGTGTGGACAGCCCTTCTATAAGCCCAGCACTGAGGAGCGCCAGAGGGAACTGTAGCCACCACTGCAGCAGCCGCACAGAGGTGGCTGCCTGAGGAGCCCCATCCGCCCGGTCCTAGTGCCGCCGGATCTCTGTGCTCACCCCTGGGCCCAGCCACTCCTGGAAACGGTGCCAAGTTTCCGTCTGCAGTTAAGTTGGGGCTTCTACAGTCTGCCCTGTTGGAAACAGCTGTGCTTTAATGAGAAAAGCCCAGGCTTGGCACCAGAGACTTGGCCTGAGACAAGCTCTACTCTCTCCTGGCTGCCTAACCTTGCCCGAGTTTTCTGAAACCTGGTCTCCCATCACTACAAACGGGGTTCCAATGGCTTCTTCCTTCACAGATCTCAGATCAGTCGTTGCCCTGAAAATGGGAATGTCAGTCCTGGAGGTGATTTCCTCCAGAGCCTAGATGGCCACAGGGCGTGAAGAAGAGAACGGATAAAGAGTTGACAAAGACTCCTTCGTGCCTTCCATTCCAACCTAAGCCTTCTGAGGACGGCTTCTTCCCATCAGCCCCATCTGGAGAATCCAGTTTTCACTCTGGGACTCCAGATGATAAACCTCTCCTTCCAAGCTTGTGCCAGCTCGAGGTCTCAGTGAAACCCAACCTCTGACCCCTACACAGTTTCCTGCCAGGAGACACCTCGCACACAGGAGGGAGTAGATACGTGCAGTCCCTGCCTAGGCCCGACTTAGGCACCAGTCAGGCACCAGCAGCGTTGAGGCAGCTGGGATCGGAAAGGGCTGTTGGCAGCCTCGCCTCTCCGGGAAGCACAGCCTCCGGGCTTTCTGCCCCACCAGCGCAGGGACCCGGCGGCGCGCTTCCTCTGCAGGACTCTTACCTCCCCCCGCCCCGCCCCCGCGCCTGCGGCCCAGGCCCGGCCCTGCATGCACAGCCCAGGGGCGTCCTGACCCCTCTAGAGCTCACAAGCCCAAGGCGCGCGGCTGGCTCCACTGCCGGCCTGCGCTCGCCGAGGAAGGGACAGGAGGTGCGCGGGGCTAGCGCATCCGCCCACCAACCTGCTGGGCTCCCGACCTTGGTGCAGTGCTGGAGACTGCGCCCACCGGGTCATTGCGGCCAGAGGCACTCGCTACGCTACCGGCCAGGCTTGAGCCTCATCTCCTGGCGAAGGTGGCGCGCGCGCCACACCCACGTGCCGGTTTCTCACGACCCCGCCGGGAAGGAACAGAAGACCCTGGAACCACAGTGGGACCGGGGTGTGTTCATCTTCCCCGGGCCCCAGTCACCTTGGCAAAAGTACGCCTGCAGACAAAGGCTGCATCCCTGGGGTGGCCAGTCCCCGCCTTCCCGGGGCCCCTCTCCCGCGGGAACCAGAGGATGGCGACCTCGCTCTCCACAGAGCACCCGGAGCAGGGCTCGCTGCCCGGTACCCCACGTGTGACCAGGCGCTGCGGAGCGCTTTGGTCCAGGTGCCCAGCCCAGACACCCAAAGCCTGCGGAAGAGGGGGCGGAGCGAGGAGATCCTCAGGGTGCTGCTCCTAACCCCCTTTCACAGCCTTCGCTCACAAGGGGTCCAAGAACGCCCGAGCCCGCTGCCCAGCACGCAGCGGGGTTCAAGGGCAAGAGGCTGGGGAGCCGCGCAAGGCCGCCCCGCGGAAGACCAACGCAGGCGCCCTCCGGCCAAGGGCGCAGGCTTCCCCGTTCAACCCCGAAACTTTAAGGGGCCGCCGGGTCTGCAGCGTGTCTCCTGCTGACAGGTGCGCCCTGCTGCGGGACCCACACGCGGCGGGATGGAAACTTGCGCGTGTGGCGAGGGCTCCTTCCGCAGCGCCCCGGCGCCCTCCAGTCTGTGCTCTAAGCCCGAGAAGGAGAAGGAGCCAACTTGGGCGGACACGTGCAGCGCAGGCCGGGCTAACCCGCAGGACCGGGGCGCCGGGGACCTGGGTGTCCCCGCAGGTGCGAAGACCCCAGCGGGCGTGAATGGGGAGAAGTGCTCCAGCCAGCCTGAGCCCCGCACCCTCGCCCGCCTCCTAATTCATTCACAAAACAGGAGCTGCAAGGGAGGAAGGGAGGAGAGGATGGAGGAAGAAAGGAAGGAGGGTCAGCGGGGAGGGGGCTGCGGAGCCGCCGCCCGGGGCACAGCCGCGCTGCCCCAGCCCGCGCCCGGCGTCCCACGCAGGCGCCGGCACCCCTGCACTCACCGTGCCGCCGGCTGCCCGCGCTCCGGTGCTCAGCAGGCCCGCGGCGGCTCCATGCCCCTCCTCCGGCTCCGCGCCGCCGCGCCTCCCTTCCCCGTGCGCCGCCGCCGCCGCGCCTCCGACTGAAGAGCGCCGGCCCCGCGGAGCCGCCTTAAGTACCGAGCGCGACCAGCCGGGAGAGGCGCCCTCCTCCGGCCCCGGGCCGGAAAGTTGGCAATAGTGGGAGGGTTCCGCGGGGAAGCACCTGGTGCCCGGCTCGGTCGCGAGGAGCCCACCGGCCGGGGCGTCGCGGGCGCGGGGTCCCGCGTGGACGCAGCTTCACGGGTTCGTAGGCGCAGCCTCTGCGCCCTCTCGGGGACGCGGTTCCCCCATTGTGGCCCAAAGCCGAGCTGCTCCACGCCGCCCGGCTGAGCCTCGGCCAGCTGCCCAGGGCGGGCAGTTACTGTGCCCAATCTGGAGCTCTCGGTTAACTTTCAAGGTGGTCCTCGGCGCCTCCGAAATCGCGACTCCGTCCCCGCCCCCAGCCGTGCCTTCCGAGCCTGGAAACCAACTCACCCTACAAAGCGAGCGAGCCGGGCAAACCTCCTCCAGCTCCTGCTGCTCGCGAAAGGCCGCTCGCTGGAAAGAGGACGCCCTAAACCAAGGCAGCACAACCTTTCTGGTGGCAAGAGGAGAAAAGAATAATTGTCAAATATAAAGAGGCTGGCCCGAGAAGGTGCTTACAATCGTGACAAGCTTAGCTATGAATTCCGCAGTGGGGCGCTGATGCCATTAAGGCCGTTTGGAAAAGCTGCAAATGGTTTTTGCAGCAACCTTGTAAGTTCCGGTGTCTTGACGCCAAAACCCGACCCCCCTCACACCTTTATTTCCTTGACCTCCTAAATCCCACTGACTTCACCCCAGTAGTTTCCAAGTTCCTTAAAAAGCTGGTGCTAGACTTGGGAGAGGAGGACGTTGTTAGGAAGGTTAGAACCTGCTAAAGACACCAAGCTTTTACATCTTAGAAAAGCTTTAAGATAAATAATTACAAAGCCAGGCATGGTGGCGCAAGCCTGTAATCCCAGTACTTGGGAGGCTGAGGCAGGAGGATCGTTGTGAGTTTGCGGCCAGCTGGGGCTACACAGTGATTTCAATGCCAGCTTGAACTGCATACTGAGACCCTGTCTCAAAAAACAACCAAACAAAAACCAGTAAAAAGTGAATTACATGTTCTCCAAACACATCTGGGATAATTTCCATCACTTTGTAAGCCTCAGCAAGTGTGTAGGGTGGTCTATAACCTGCTCCTCTCACAAGTCTTAGGGGTGTCAGGTCTTGCCTGAGCCCCTAAACCCTTAGCCAAAGAATGGAGTGCCCCCCACCACCAGGTAAGCAAAGACCCCAGGCACACTTGCTTCACCTGCTCCCATCCTGCAGGACAGACACCGAACTGCTTCACACTGCTCGGGAAATCATCTTATAGCAGTTGAGATAAGTGTGTGACTTTGGAAAACTTGTATTGGACCCAAGATGGCTCGAGGGGCCCCTTTAGAGCTCTCAGCACCCGAAGAAGGGGCGCTCAGGAATCAGCCAGTCAGTTTTGCCACTAGGTGCACACTGTAAACTTCAGCGTCTCCAGCCCAGTGTCAGGTTGACAGGACTGTTAGGAGGCTTACAGTGGTCGGTGGAAAGCGCTCAGCTCGTACCTCCCCCAGGGCGTGTACCACGTGCCCATACCCACCCCTCCAGAGCACTCGGGGCACAAGGATTGGCGTGGAGTAAATGAATAAATGCCTTGTCCCTATTGCACTATGGGCCTGTGGAGCTGTTGGCCACTTGGTCCACAGCCAGAGGCATCAGACAGCCTGGAGCTGCTGAAGACTTGAGGATCCATCCTACCTCCACCCCAAAGGTATAACATTTCAGAGCCGGGAAAAGGAGCAGGGTTGAGCAGACAAAAAACGGGTGCATGGGGCTGTGGGGGTGACCCAAGGAGGGTCATCTCCCAGTGGGAAGAGGGCCCAGCGTGGCCCAGTGGCTGTATTGTCGGAAGCCAGGAATCCACCCTGCTAGGTAAAATCTCCCCATTTTGTCGGTGGGTGCCAGGAATTGAACTCAGGACCTTGCGCTTGCCAGTGCTTGTGCCACTGAGCTATATCTCCAGCCCCAAATCTCCTGAGTTTTAAGAGTTGGCAGCTAATTCAAATGTTTAAGAAAGCACTCTGTAGGTTAGGCTGGAGATGTCCGAGGCATACCCAGCCACCTGGCTGCTTGTGAGGGGCGTGCTCAGGAGCACCAGGAATGGAGCAGCCCTTTGGACAGCCCGCCTCTGCCCTGAGCACGACAGCAACGCGGGTTCTCCGGGCACAGGGGTCTTCACCCCAGGGTTCGTCCACCACTGTCTCCTGTCTGTTTTCTAAGGCTCCAACTACGACCTACAAACTTCTTGCCTGTCTCTCTGCTGGCTCCAGAGTGGGGCTGGTTCAGCACAATCTCACCAGTTAATTAAAACCTCCAAAATGAACACATATCATAAGAACAGTCGACCTTCTGCCCACACCAGCTGGCTTTGCCCCTAAACGGCTTCCCCTGGGGAGCAAACTCTCTCTTTTTGATCTACAGGGCCAGGAACTGACCTGGTGTTATCAGGCAGATAAGAGAGTTTTTACCTTTGTGCGGCCTGTGGCAGGCAGGGTTTGTCTGTGCTTAACATCCAGGCTGAGGTGCCCCACGCACATTCATCCCTTCCCAAAGAGGTGGGCAGGGAAATCTTTATGGGATGCGTAAATAAGCTGAGTTTATCTCCGCTACCACTGGGGATTTAGAAATAGGGATAATTTCACGTCCAATCACAAATACGAATAGCTGTTGCTGAATTGGTTTTTATGTGGTGATTTTTTTTTAAGGTCTCATTATGTAGTCCAGGCTAGCCTTGAATTCACTGTGTAGTCTAGGGTGGCCCTGTTTTTGTTTGATGTTTTTGTTTTTTGATACAGGCCTCACTATGTAGTTCACATTGATCTTGAACTCACTATGTAGCCCTGGCTGGCCTCGAACTCACAGTGATCCTCCTTTCTTAGCCTCCTAAGTGCTAGGATTACAGATGTGCACCACCAGGCCTGGCCCCTAGGCTGGGCTTGAACTAGTGCTCCTCCTGCCCTAACCTCCTGAGTACTAGAATTATGTACTATATCACAATGCCCAGCTATGGTATGAATCTTAAATATCCCTGAGGAGGCTTGTGTGTTGAAGGTTTGGTTTCCAATCCAGCAGTGCTCTGAGGCAGCTTTTTAGAAGGGATTAATCATGAGTGGATTAATCCACTGACAGATTCATAATTTGATAGCATTATTGGGAGGGAATGGGAATTTAGGATTTGGGACAGAGTTGAATGAAATGGGTCATGGGCTGCACCCTTGGTGACTATGTCCCGTCTCTGGCCTTTTCCTCTCTGCCTCTCTCACCAGAGACTTGAGTCTCAGTGACTTCTGCTTCCTGGCTGCCGTGAACACTTCTACCAGGGTGCTTCTGCCTCACCACAGGGCCCAAGGCAATGGAGTCACCTGACCATGGAGTAAACCCTCTGAAACCACAAGCATTTCCTCCTCTGCGGTCCTCAGGTGTTCTGTCTCAGAGTTGGAAAGCTAACATGCAGGTTTCATAGGCTCAGCCTCCCTATTTGTCTCAGTAGTAAAACATTCACACTGTACTTTTTATGTTCACTTAACAAATACTGAAAACCTGCTTCGAGCAGGCGCTGCAGCACCCGGAAGTGTCAGGATGGTCCCTGCCATCTAGATGGTTATCTGGGAAACACCTAAAAGGCTGCCATCAGCCATAGTCTGTCTTCTTGGAGAGATACTGCGTAGGTACTAAAACTTATGTTCGTGGATGTGCCAAAACCACTATGATGCTTTGTCAGGTAAATACATAGGTCACAAAACTGTTATGTATGAAGAAGACTAAATTTCTGTTGTTTTCTTTAAAAAAAATTTTTTTTTGTTCCAGAAATTGAACTCATAACCTTGTGCTTGCCAGGCAAGCACTTGTACACCTGAGCTATATCCTCGGCCCTGTTTTCTTTAAAATTCTATGAGAGCTGGGGATATAGCTCAGCGGCATAAGCGCCTGCCTGGAAAGCTTGAGGTCATGAGTTCGATTCCTGATACGACAAAAAAAAATTCTATGTGTTGCCAGGTGTGGTGGCACATGCCTGTAATCCCAGCACTCAGGAGGCTGGGGCAGAAGGATCACTGAGAGCTCGAGGCCAGCCTGGGCTAAATAAAGGTCATCCTGAACTACACAATGAGACCCTGTCTCAAAAAAAAAAAAAAATTCCTGAGTTAAAAGGCAGGAGAGAAGTTCTCCTAAATTAGATTGGATACTGAGATCATATTTAATATTATTAGGCCTTCTATTAAGATTCAAGCCAGGCATGGTGGTGCATACCTGTAATCCCAGCACTTGGGAGGCTGAGGCAGGAGGATCTTTGCAAGTTCAAGGCCAGCTAGGGCTACAAAGTGAGCTTGAGGCCATCCTGAACTGCGTTGTGAAATCCTGTCTCAAAGAGACAAAAAAAAAAAAAAAAAGAGATAGAACAATAGATTATTTTTTCTATGCCTTTTTCTCCGAATTCTCTGAATTTTCTATTAATAAACATAATTTTTCCAGGGATATAGCTGAGTGGCACAAGTGCCTACCTGGCAAGTGTAAGGTTCTGAGTTCAGGTACAAAAACAAACAAACATAATTTTGTAATAGAAAAGTATTTTTAAATGGTCTGCATTCTGATTTCACAAAATTTCTTTCCAGCTTGAGGCTGTGTTCAATTTAGACTACATAAAACACGGATTTCTGGGGAAAGTTTTGGCCATTTCAGTTCACAACTAAAGAATAAAACTGGGAGGGCCAGGCATGGTGATACACGCCTGTAATCCCACCACTCGGGAGGCTGAGGCAGGAGGATAATTGCAAGTTTGAGGCCAGCCTGGGCTACAAAGTGAGCTCAAGGCCAGCCTGAGCTGCAGAGTGAGACCCTGCCTAAAAGAAACAAAAACAACAACCAACCCCCACCCCAAATTCCAAAAACCCAGGAAGCCCAGAATACAGGGTTGGTGGCAGCCACAGCTTGAGTGGCTGGCTTCTGCCAGCCCTTCTGTGCCTCGAGATAACTTAGCAGGTGAGGGGGGCACCCAGATCTATGCCCACTCCTCCAGCACCTTTGAGGGATAAAAGAGGTACTCGGCTTGGCTGGCACCGGCTGCCTGCAGCCCTGCTGCTCTCCTGGCCCAGGTCCCTGGTGATGCTGAACAAGAGATGGAGGTAGCTGGGAGTCCCCAGCAGGATGCTTTCCCTGAGAAAGGGTTTCCAGTAACTGTGGTGGCAGCATCAGTGCCCTCTGCCCAAGGAAGGTGCAAGGAGAGCTTCTCCACAGAAGCACAGTGTGCACATCCACACCCATGCACGTAACTCACTGTGCTACGTGGACACACACACACAGCGCACACGCTCCCAAAGCTTGGCTGAGCGCAGTCCCAGTTGGTCTACAGTCCCAGTTGCCAGATCAGCAAGAGGGGAACAAATTGCTTAAATACTGCAGTTTTGAATTTGTTTGCCTCCTTTTACAATATTACCAACCACAGTTCTTAAATGTGCTGGCACTTCTGCTTCCTGTCTTCTTTCTTGATTAAAGATATCATTTGTCACTCTCACACAGGAGGCTCAAAATTGGACCCTCCATAAAAGCATTTGTGGGCTGGGGACATAGCTCAATGGTAATAAGTGCTTGCCAGGCAAGTGCAAGGTCCTGAGTTCAATTCTCAGTACCAAGAAAACAAAACAAAACATAACAGCATTTGTTTGTGTTTGAGGTGCGGGCATCAAACCCAGGGCCACACACATGCAGGACCAGCACTCTCTCGCCAGCTACGGCCCCAGCCCCCTAAGAGCACTGAGAGAAAAGCTGAGGACCTGTTCTCACCAGTGTCTGTGGGGGGGACCGCCCCAAAGTGTGTCCTACTCCTAGACTTTGGGGGGCTAGGGGACAAGCCAGACAGTGGTTCTCACACTTGGCTGCTGTGTACTAACTTTTAAAACCTGGGGAGCTTTGTAAAAAGCTCTAACATCTGGAACCCTTCAGAGATCAGTTTACTGGGAATCACGGGGTGGGCCTCCAACCTGGATATTCTGCAGCTCCCAGGCAGCTGCTTAACGCATCCAGGTTGAGAACAGGCCCCTAGCGTTCTCCACGGCCAAGATCTGCTAGTGCCTTTCTGGCACAGAGGCCGAGAGGCGGCCCCACATCATGGAAGAAGAATGGCTCCCTGGTTTCCTCCGGCATCACCCGCCACAGTGTACGCACCTGTTTCAAATTAACCAACCTTAAAAATGTAAAAAGTGAACAAATGAGCTAGCAAGGCAGAAGGGAGAAAGTCAAAAGCATGTGGATTTGAACTAAAAATGAAGAAAGAGGCCAGAAGACAGTGGGACAGGTGAGCAAAGTCAGTCCCCAGGTCTCTCTAATGTGCCATGACGGGGATTTCAGCACTCTTTTCATTAGCATAGGTAATACCTGTATTTTCTTCCTAGAGAATTGAGGAAAATCAAAACTATACCGGCTAGCTCTTGCCAGTGGGAGGACCCAGCTGCACGAACACCTTGGATTAGCTTTGAAATCATGGATCTTCTACATTTTAGGGGCCTGCCTGACCCAAAGGATGGGGAGGTCTCTCCGGAGCCACAAGAGGGACTGAGCAACTCTCTTCTGGGACACGGAGTCCTCATAGCTCTCACACGGCCCTGCTCTTGGCCACAGGACTGATACTAGAGTCTTGATGGGATGTTATTTTGGTTTTTGAGAAAGGGTTTCACTAAGTTGCCCAGGCGGGCCTCAAAGTCATAATCCTCCTGTCTCAGCCTCCCATATGCCACCATTGCAGCCAGCTAGAGCCTTATTTTCTTGAACCCTCTGAACAACGCCTTTTGGGGGGAAGGCTCACGCCAGCTCTGAAGTGTCACCCTCACTATTCTCTCTCGTAGTTAAATCAACCTACTCTGAGGCTGGCCTTGCTTTAGGATTCATATGATCACCATGGATTTTGAAGTTTTGAAGGTGGTGTGTGGTCCAATTAAAGTGTGTACTTCGGGGGGGGGGGTGGCTCTTCGAGACTCCAGCAGCGCAGAGGAGCCGCTTTGTTCTCTCCAGCACCAGGCGGCCACCTGTGCACTGAGGACGGGGCTGCACAGCAGAAAAACCCCGCCCAGGCACAGCTGCCAGCTGTCTTCAGCTCTTAAGGTGGACAGTACAGGTGAGATCTTGCATCATTTGATAAATCACCGAAAGGCCCGGTAACTTCCCCAGTTCCCCAGCAGAGGCCCATCGCCAAGGCACCACCGCCACGCTCCACGCCGTCCTCTCTGACCCACTGGCCTCAGCCCCACTGTGGCCCGGGCACCGGCCCAGTCACTCCGTACCAGGAACTCGGAGCCAAGAAAGAAGCTCCTCTGCTCTCCCGCACTCATAGCTCCCCCTTATTTTTTCCCTTCCCCAAAAGAGGTCCATTTATCTGGCCTATTTTTCTGCCCTAAAGCAATCATATGGGAATAGTGGTATTAGTGTGTGCATGCTTTGGGCTTCTCACAGGAAACAAAGGTTAAAAATGATCTGCTGTTATTCTGCAAATGAAGCTCTGCTTACAGGAGAGGAAAGGGTTAAAGCAACTACCACCTTCAAAACTGACATTTCTGGCTCTTGGTTGGTGTTCTTGGGAACGCTTGCCTGGCGGATTTGTTACGTTTTCTATGTTGCACATTTGCTCTGTGGCTCTCTGCCTCCTGTCCGCAGGAAGGCAGTCTTAGATGTCTTGGCCACGCCGCTAGAAGGAATAAAGGCAGCGGCACCCTTGTAATCCCAGCACTCTGGGAGACCCAGGCAGCAGGATGAAAGTTCCAGGCTGGTCTGGGTAACTTAGGGAGACCTTGCCTCAAAATAAAAATTAACAAGGATGCAGCCCAGGGCAAAAGCTCTGAGTTCCATCTCCAGGAAGAAAAGACAAAGACAAGACAAAGAAGAGACAAAGGGGACAATGGAGAGAGGAGGAGGAAGAGGAGAAGGGCAGGGAGGAGGAGGAGGACAAGCAGAGAGCCAGCAGAGCAGAGAAGCAGGTGGGCCGGGGAGCGTGAACAGACCTCGCTGGGCTCCAGCCTGTGGGTGAACTTCACAACCAAACACGAGATCTGTAACAAATTCTGTTGTCCGAGGTTGTGTTTGGATGTAAGAGGACACTACGATGAGGGAATTTGGGGTGAAGCTTAGCTTGACATAGGTGGTCCATTTAAGCAAGCAGATTACCACTTTCTTTACCCACACACTAAGAACACATGTTTACAGTTTGGAAACAGAGTACGTATAGGGTAGCGCAAAGCCCCGTGGTTAAAAGCACAGCCTTTGGAGCCAGACTGCCTGGGCCCAAATACTGGTTTGGTTGCTTCTTACTAGCTATATAATCTGGGGCAAGCAATTAGTCTCGGTTTTCCCATCTGTAAAACAGGGGTAATAAGAATACCTATCTCACAGGCCTGCATGTGAGGGTTAAGTGGTCAATAGGTGTCAAGTGCACAGAAGGCCATCATAGGCTCTCCAGTGTAACTGTCAGCAGGACTGCTGCGTACAGTGACACAGAGCCTAGGCACTTCTGAAGGTGAGCGCCACCACTCATCCTGGGCTCTCCAGGCAGAGCCCGATGGCTCCCCACAGTACCTGGAAGCCTGGTACCTCTAGTTGGGGCAGGGCTGCCGGTATATGCACTTGCAAGATGTGTCAGGTGCCTGCACTGGCGGTTTTGGTACACAGAAAATGTCCCTGAAAATGTCCTAGTTCTGAATTACTTAAAGAATGTATCAACACTTTGTTTTAGAGAATGAACTTGTATTTTATGGGTATTAAAGCAGTGTCAGCTGAGGCTTGGAGAAATGTAGATTGGCACAAACTTTCTGGGGGATATTTTGGTAAATAACATTTAAAATATTCATACCCATCTGATCCAGGATTCCAACTTTCCAAGACTTATTTTAGAGAAACACTTCAACATGCAAAATTATATTTGGGAATCATTGGAAATGAGAAACAACTAACCATCTATAGACAAAAGCCAGTGTCATCCACAGGGAGGACAAGTCACCATCACCGTCACAACAGGAAGGGATCTGTACGTACTTGCGTGAGTGGATCCAAGGTAGATGACTAAAACTATCTATCTACGCGTTATTATTTAATGTAATACAATATGATCATTCACAAAACCATGCATTCATTTGTTAGTGGTAATTTTGGAGTCAGTGGAGGTGAGAGTGTGGGAATTCGCCTTTGCTATACATTTTAAATTTGTTGTAATTCCTGTAACATATGCTATCCACAAGTGCATGCACAGGTGCAGCCAGGGCACCCACACCTATGGGCAGTGCCCTCCTCTCACCTTCAGAAGTGCTGAGGCCATGGGCTAGGGATATAGCTCAGTGGCATAAGCACCTGCCTGGCAAGTGCAAGGTCCTGAGTTCAATCCCCAGTACCAAGGGAAAAAAAGAAAGCGCTGAGGCCAGCACAGGGGAGGTGGGAGGTGGGCCCAGCAAATCAGTGGAGCCCAGAGAGACTTCTTTGTGGATCCTGTAAGCTGGGGTTGATGTGTGTATGGGAACCCATGTTTGCAGCTCAAATAATGCTCTCCTTGGAAGGCTTTTGCTTCTATACTTATTTTGGGGAAAATAAGCTGTAATAGTATTCAGCAAATGTTCAAAATATTTCATGGAGGGCTTTCCAAGGTAGTAAACAGGATCTTGGCTGGGACTCAGGAGATCGGGAGCCAAATCCCACCAGAGAGGGACAACAATAGCTGCCTGCCTGTTCCACAAGGTGGCTGTGAAATCAGACAAGCTCTGGATGGAAAATGACTTTCCAAACTAAAGCAAACAGGGCAATTAATCCCACTATTCTGTATCCCACAGGGGCTGTAGGTCACCTGGGGCAGGGGACAGAAACTGCACCTAGGCTGGCACAGACCTACTGAGGAACTGGGAAGACTGTGGGAGGGACCTCCACCAGCCTTTTTCAAGGGAGGGGCTGCATTCCCTCTTCCCCCAGCGAACTCACACAGCAGCACAGCCCTGAGCTGGCCGGCGGGGAAGAGACAGCACCGGTAGGGTAAGAAGCCACCAATTCCCACCCCGCCCGGAGCTCTGGCTCCAGGCAGAGTGGTGTATGAAGTCGGGGTGCTGTAGACTGCAGTGAGGCTGCTGCCTGTGACTGCAGCGTGAGCCTGCTGGAGGACACAGCCAGGCTCTTGCTGATGGGGGTGGGGAGACCACCAGAGGGCAGGGACGAGTGGCCAGGTCACAGCTCACCTAACTCCAGTCACAGAAATTCTGGGAGTTAGGATTTCTGTTCAAAACCTGCAGGCTCCTACCGTGTTTTCTACAGGTCACGTGGCCCATCCTCCAATTTGTTCCTCTCAACTGATCAACTTCCCATGGCGCGGCCATCCTCCACTGCGCCAAGCTGCCACGCGAGTCACAGGCAGGTGGCAGGCAGCACTTCATTCAGTGACCTCTCAGACAAAGGGACAGGGCAGGTGGGTGGAGGGAGGTCGGATTCATACATCTGCTTTCCTTTTTTTTTTTTTTTGCTGCGGAAGTGGAGCCATGACAACACACAGAAACCAAAGCCAGGTAGGGGTGGGTTGGTGAAAGGGATGGAGGGATGGGGCTGGCTGCTTCCTTCTGACTGAGGGGAAATTGTGGCTGAGTGTGGTCCTCTGCATTTCCTATTTATCGCACTTATCCTTTTGGTCCTTAAGCACTTTCCAAAAACAAGGTGAGCCCACTCATGCCTGTATGTTCAACACCCAGGAGACTGAGGCAGGAGGATCACAAGTTCAAGTCTACCTTGGGCAACTTAGTAAGACTGTCTCAAAATAAAACATTTACAAAAGGGCTGGACAATGTAGTTCAGAGTGAAGGCCCTGGTTTCAATACTCAGCACCTCAAAATCAAAACTAAACAAAACCAGAAAAAAACACAAAGCTGAAGGGGCTTCAGGTAGAAGAAAGTCCATGGCTCCCTACTCACGCTCACCTTTCTTACCTAACACTCCAGCCCACTTAGGGTCTTGCTATGTAGCCCAGCCCGGCTTGGGACTTGCGGAGGTCCTCCTCCCTCAGCCTCTGAGCGCGGGGACGACAAGAGCGCGCCACCACACCCAGCTCCACTCTGGCCACCCTGAAACCCTGGCTCTTCCTCACACCAAGGCCACCTGTGGACAGCTTACCTGGGCTCACACGTGAACCTCAGCCCCCTTGCGGGTGTTACTTCCGCGCGGCTTTCCACCGCCTCGGTTCACCTTGCCCGCTCCCCTCCCCCACTAGGAGAAGCTCCCTGAGGGTGCAGGCTGCTTGGTCCCTTCTGTTCACCCCTGCGCTCTCAGTGCCTGGTACAGCAATGACACATAGGAGGCACTTGAGAAGTCGCTGCTGTCATCTATACTCTGCTCTTGCTCCCTGTACCCTGGCTTTTATACGTGGGTGGGTGGGCAGAGCCATAGGAAGGAAAAGCCAGGAAGGGAAGAGGTGACCACATGCAGTGCAGGGTAAGAAGGAGGGTGTTAGATAATGTGAAAAATGATGTGTGTGAGGGGATGATTAAGAGCACAGTGGAAGCTAGGAGATTTCTGACTAAATAACAGGACTTGCAGCAGGGAAGATCTGTGCCGAGGAGAAAACCAAAAAACAAAGGAGAAGCAAGCAAACGAATCAGAGAAGGGAAACCGGAGCGGTTGGGAAGCCTAACCTGAACATGCAGGCGAAGCCCGGCTGCGCACGTCTCTCCCCAGGGTGCCATCTGCTGTGGGCCAAGGAATGGGCAGCATGCCTGGGATGAGGAGGGTGAGACCAGGAGGGAAAGGGCAGGAGGAAGGAAGGGCCAAGCAAAAGACCAAGTGGTAAGGCGTAGGACTGAGGCAAGGCCAGGGGACGCTCAGCAGGAGACGCGCAAAGAGGAGACCAGGCAGGACAGCAGGAAGAAGGTGGCGACTAAGGGGGAAGAGATGGGTAGAAGCAAGAGACCAGACACTTCTGTTCCTGCCATGTGTCTGAGCTCTTGGGATTCTGTGACTTTTAAAATTTAAATTTGTGAAAAAAAAATCAAATCAAATTTAAATTTGTGATAGCTAGGCATGGTGGCACACACCTGTAATCCCAGTACTCAGGAGGCTGAGGCAGGAGGACTGTTGTGAGTTTGAGACCAGCCTGGGCTATATAGTGAGTTCAAGGCCAGCCCCCTAAACTACATAGTGAGACCCTATCTCAAAAAACTAATAAAGTTTGTGCTTTTACTATTCTAGTATGCCCTTTCCAAAGATTTCATATATATTCACATTCAGACCTCAGATGGTGAATAACTTGATCTGTGAGTGTTTTACAAGACCAAACATATTTTTTAGACCAAACATTTTTTTTTTTTTTGTGGTACCAGGGATTGAACTTGGGACCTTGTGCTTGCCAGGCAAGCGCTTACTCCACTGAGCTATATCCCCAGCCCTAGACCAAACATTTCTAAGAAGTTTTAACTTGATAAACAAGTGCTGTATTGCAATATTAGTATGTCACACTGAAAGTCATATGATTGCAACTGATTTTCTTTCTTGCTGCTTTTATACACAAATGCTTTGTATTATGAGCTGGACATATTATTGTCACAAACCAATGTGCGTGCATGGGTGTGTGTGTGTGTGTGTGTGTGTATAATGTGTATGAATGAATTTGGAAGAATTATTCAATAATTTATAAATTTTAATAATTTAGTCATGTTTAGAAGGGTTAAATTAAGGAATCTTCCCCTTGAATTTGGAAACCAAAAAAAAAAAAAAACCCCAGAAAAAGTCACTGTCTGAAATTGAATCTATCAAAACCAATAGATTGGGTGTGGTGGTGCATGCTTATTATTCCAGCACTCGAGAGGCTGAAGAAGGAGGATTGCCAAGAGTTCAGGGCAAGCCTGGGCTACATAGTGAGTTCAAGGTCGGCCTGAACTCCATAGCAAGACCAGTGTGGGTAAGATATCTGGCCAAGTCTCAAAACAAACAAACAAGTAAGCAAACAAAAAACCCCCCAAACTCAGAACAAAATATAACCAACCCAATAAAGAACAAATGCTTTTAGCCCTTTGCCAAATAATTCAAATCAAGGGGCAGTCTATATATGGGGCTAGAGAACTAGGAGGCTCTGAGAGAGGCTCAAAAGGTGTCCTCAGAACTACAATGTACTTAACATTAAAAAAATGGCACCTGATTATTTAACATATGCAGCCTGGTAATCTGCAATGAGCTGCGCATAGGCCAACAGAAGGCTGAGAAACAAGCATTTTTAGGCATAGCTGGTTGGCCCAAAGGAGATCCTTACCTGATCTGAAAGCTCCAATCCTGATTTTCTAGACATTCTTGACTTTGGAGAATGGAAATGATACTGTTAACAGAAGCTGAATGGAAATATTCTTTGAACAGGGCCACCCTGCTTTGTTCTAAGGCTTTGCTCCCTACGGTAACTGTGGCTATAACTATATGGAAGGTCACTTGTTTAAAGGGATGCCGCCACCCACACAGCTTCTGAGCTAAAAACCGTGTGGGTGACTCCGGCCAGGGAGAAATATCCTCCTGTTAACTGACAAATGGGCAAGTTTGTGGATGGATCCTTCAGTCACTTGAGTTTTTGGAAACTGTTTAGGGCCTCCTAGGTATAGATATACCAGCTAGCAGGATAAAGTCCCCTGTAAAATTTCCCACCTAGTCCTGCAAAGCTGAGGACCAATCAAGGCACTCAGAATAAGCCTTGTTAAAATGTGCATAAACAGGAGGCCTTATCTAAAGCAGCCAGCCAGTTGCTCCTTTTTGTCATTTTTTCAGCTGCAATTTAAATGCAGGGGCCAAGAGAAATATACAAATAAAGGAAAGACCATAGTACGTCTGAAACTGCTAAAAAATCCTGGCACCAGCCCAGCAGCACGTTACACACTTTCCACCTGCAGCGACTCCCATTCTATTGTCTAAGTGTTTGTGCTGCCAAAGGTGCAGGGGGCCGAAGGCCGGACAGAGACTCTCGGGGATGCTGTGGCTCCCTTCTCCCCACAGCCAGGGCAGCTCGGTGCAAACAGTAGCAGCAGCAGCAAAGGAGAACGGCCCCCAAGGATGAAGGGGGCTTACTCTCCTCTGGAGGATTCAGCCATCTCGGTTCTCTTTCTGGGGCTCCACACCAAAGGACCAGATTCAGACCTGCTGTTTCTTCCAGCGAAGATAATTTTATTCCATTTTGCATGTTTGGGTAACTACTTCCTATCCGTCTCAACTCTCTCCCATATTCAGATGCCTCTTCAGCAGCCAGAGATGACTAGCTCTGCCTGCACCTCATTATCACAGGAAGAGTAATCTCACCATGAAAGAATATCAAGATATGTGACCCATGGGAGGCCAACTTCTCAAACTGCAAGGTCAGTACAGGAGATCCCAGTAGTCACGATGGCCTTCACTTCTATCAGGAGACATCTTTCTCTGAACGCTACAGGTGGCTTTTTCCTCTTAACTGTCCATGCGCTGAGCTGGATGTAGGGTGGCTGAATAAATGCTTCAGGAGGGTCAAGACCTCAAGACCCAACGACCAGCATCATAAAGCCTCCCTTAGAGCCAGCCGTACTGCCAGCACCAGAGGCACCAGAGCTGCGTGATGGAAGCTTGGGCATGACTCGCTGCTTGGTCCCTCCGTGCCTTCTTCAGGTCCTCTGAGCCAGGGCTATGGCAGGACAGTGATCTTCTTCTCTAGCTTCTGTCGTGGGAACAGGAAGTTTCTCATGATCTCATCCAGCTCCTCCAGGGCTAGCTGAGCATGGAGCCTGGCCACATCATCAGGCTCCAATTGCACCACGTGCTTCAGCAGGTGGTAAAGATCCTTGAGGACGTCTTTCAGCACCTGCACAAGAAGGACAGGGTCATGACCATCTATCTGCATGCCGAGGAAACCGGCAGTTCCCTTAAGAAGGTGACGCACGGCTCTCTCAGGTGGGAGAGGAGGGCAGGGCGCTGCAGCACTTGTCCTGACAGGTCTTGTGTTTCTCACTCTCCCCTGATGCCTGACTACATGGACTTTGCTGCTGCTCCCCTTCACTCCGGGCCAGCATAGACCCCAGACCCCTCCCTTTAGCCCCAAGCATGGCAGAGACCTCAGCACCACACACAGGCAAGACTCCCCAATACAGTCCCTTCCAGAGCAGCTGCGAGTGAGCATTGTTTTCTCGAGCTCCCACAAAGCTTTCTGCTGACGCCCACAGAACAGGCACCTACCTTATAAAATCCAGGAGGCTATTTTTTCAGTAATTGTGTCTTTCAAACCCCTAAGTGTATAATTTGGTCCCATTTCCAGGGCTCTCTCATTCACCATATATATATATGGACAGACCCACATCCATTTTTGATGACCCATGTTCTGATGTCCAAGTCTGACCGGGAACCGGGAGGGTGCTCAACGCACCTACTTTCCGGAGCTCCCACTTCGCTTCAGAATCCCTCTGGCTTCGCGACTAGAACTGTTAGCAAGAAACAGGAGTCACAGTTTATACCCAGATGTCTCCCCCAGTCCTCATGAGGTCACAGGCAGAGCTCCTTTGGCAAGTGACTGGATCATGGGGCATGATCCACTGATGCGTGTAGAGCTAAGTGTGTGATCAGGAGGTGGGGCCTGGCTGGAAGAGGTGGTCACTGCGGGACCCCCTGGCTCTCTGCTACCTGGCTGCCATGAGGTGAGCAGCGTTGCCTGCGCCCTGCCCCCTGCCACCCTGTTTCTCTGGAGCCAGCTGGCCACGGGGTGACACGTGAGCCAAATAAACCTCTCCTTTCAGGGGTGGGTGTCCGGTACTGTGTCTCAGAACTGAGCAAAGTGATTAAGACAAAACATTTCCAAGAAAGAGGGAAACAGACTTAGGGATCATCTGGTCAAACTAGGGACAGAAGCTAAGTGGCTACATGGGCGGAGGCGGCCTGCTTTCAGCTAGTTGAGAAGTTACTTCTAGTCTACAGCTTCTTACTTCAACAACCACAAGGTTCTTAGCCCCATCTTATAAGCAAGACTAAGGATTAGCAGGTTAAGGTTACTTAGTTAAAAACTGGGGAGGGCTAGGGACGTAGAGCACCTGGCTAGCACACTTGAGGTCCTGGATTTGGTCCTTGGGACTGTAAACAGCAGCAGCAGCAGAAACAACTACAACAAAAACAATACAAAACTAGTGGAGTCAGGTTTCTTTTTTTTTTGGTTTGGTTTTGGCTTTGGCTTTTTTTTTTTTTTTTTTTTTTTTTTGGTGCCAGAAATTGAACTCCAGGCTGCCGGGCAAGCACAATACTGCTGAGCTATATCCCTGGCTCTGGATTAGGTTTGTAATATCTATACCCTATGTTCTTATTTTCTGTTTTGACTGAAAATATAACACGGTACAAAAGAGCACACATCGGAAAGTTAGGCTCTCTTCTCCTGACTCCTGCTCCTCTTCTCAGCGGTCATCCCATCACAGCCACGCCCTCTGTCTGTGCTGGAGATCGAGTCCACTGCCTTATGCGTTCTACGCATATGCTCTGCTACTGAAATGTCCCCCCTGCCACCTTTTGTATCTGTTTGTTTGTTTTGCTTTTTTGAGACTGGGTATCACTACTTATTTCAGGCTGGCCTTGACCTGGTGACAACCCTCCTGCCTCAGCCTCTTGAGTGCTGAGATTATACGTATGTGTCACCAGCCTTGAATCTGTGTGAAGTATAGTATTTAATGGGTGCATCAACCTATTAAAAATAAATAGGCTTACATTTAAGTGAACTAACTACTAGGCAAAGTTTTTCTTGAAAGGGGGCAGGTTTCACTACGCAGTATAGGGTGGCCTCCAACTCACTATGTAGCCCAGGATGGCCTCAAACTCGCAGTGATCCTTCTGCCTCAGCTTTCTCAATGCTGGGATTACGGGAGTGCACCACAACACCTGGCCTTCTAGGCAAAGATCTCTGTTAAGGCCATTTGACAGGTAAAAGATCTAGAACCTGTCCTTAAAAGACGTATTGTCAGACAGGAGAGAAAAGATATGCACATAGATAAAGGCAACACAGAACAGAATATAGTGAGAGCACTAAAAAAGAGGAGAGTGACGAGCTGTCAGAGGAAAGGGAGGTTACATTTCAGGAACCTTAGGAAACTGGCGAGGCAAATTGGGAACAAGGCAAATTAGGAATGAGAAGAAAACGTTACTTTAGTGAAGGACAGTACATAGTCTGGTTCGAGGTTCCCAAGCATTACAAGCACAAGAAGCACGCAGAACTGCAAGTACTGGACTTGCTATGGGAGCAGAGAAAGAGCCTTCCCATCTTTTGATCGTTTTGATCAGCGTGGGTATTGGGGAGGAGGGATGGGGGTGGGAAGGACGCCTCTGAACAAGCGCCCAGGCCCTGTCTGCCCCACAGCTGGCCTCCTCCTGAGGCCCGGGCTCCAGCTGTGGGCCTTCTTTCTTTCCTTTTCTGAGCAAACTTCCTTTTGTGCAGGGCGGGCTCCTCACCTTGGGAAACTATTTTGCTTTCTCTTCATCCTTCAACTCCTCCAATGTGCCTAAGATACCACTTTGTAGGGACTGCTTCCCCAGCCCCACCCAGTGGACCCTTCCTACACTTCCCGTAGCTCTGCTTGTACCTCAGTGAGAGTTAAGCTGGACCATGGTCAGTGTGGTTCTTGAGAACTGCCTAGGGGTTTCACAGAGCACTCCGCTGGGTGTCTGGGTGCACCGTGAAGGTACGACTTCCACTTTGGGTACACAGCCAGTCGCTAGGCCCCACCTCTCGGATACTTTCCCCTGCTCTGCTTCCTGGCCACTGTCACTGACAGAGCAGCTCTGCTTCACCCTGACCTTCTGCCATAATGTTCCACCTTGGAGCCCAGGGGCACTGACTGCAACCTTTCTTCCTTTAAGCCGTGTATGCTGGGAGTCACGTGCCAGCAGCAGGAAAGCTGACCGATACCAGATCCTCTCATGATTGTAATTTAAACAGATATGGCATAAAATAAATACACCAGTCCTGGGACTGGACATTGTGTAATTTATTTTATTTTATTTTTTTTGGCGGTACTGGGGATTGAACTCAGGACCCTGCGCCTGCTAGGCAGGCGCTTATTCCACTGAGCTATATCCCCAGCCCCCAGACATTGTGTAATTTAAAAATGTCTTCCTCAGTAGGGAGAGCTTCCAATGGGAAAGGGAGTAAGAGCTAGAGAGAGGGGAAGGGGATGTAAAAAGGGAATTTAAAGGAGGAAAAATGGAAATAGAACTTTTGCAAATGGGAAGAAAAATAAGAGAAGGAAAGGGTGGGAGGGGTAGTGGAAGAAAAAGCAATTAAGATGTGATATGCAATGTATCGACTCCCCACGATAAATGTTTCTTTGTTTTTTTGAGGCAGGGCCTTGCTATGTAGTGTAGACTGGTCCTAAACTTGCTTATGTAGCCCAGGCTGGCCTCAAACTCCCAGAGATCCTTCTGCCTCAGCCTCCCAAATGCTGGAATTACAGGTGTGAGCCCCTACGCCCGGCTTCCCCATGGTAAACGTAATCATTATGTACCATCAAAGTGTACTAATAAAAAAAAACTTCCTCCCGGATCACAAGTGCTATTGACGCTGAGGCCACATCATTTCTTTTTCACTCAGGGGTAGCCCCAGTGCCTCAGAGAGTGCCTGTCACGTGGCAGATACCATGAAATAGTCATGAATGAATGGAAGTAGTCTCCCAGCCAGTCTCTCAGTTGGTAACACCCCCAAATTCTAAGAACCTCTATTGAAACACCATCAGAGAAGTGGCCCAGCCTCGTGGCTGTGTAACCATGTGGTCACAGCAGGGCCCAGGTGAAGGGGGCCATGCTGCTTAGTTCAGTGATCTATGAGCAAACAGTGTAATTTATGTGTTTACCATTTTTGCCAGAGCATTTGCTTATAGCAGTCACCATGCCCTTCGATCACAGGATTCTGCTGGACTCACCGTGGGTGGAGGGAGAAGTACAAGGTCAGCCTGTCGGCTACCTTAACTGAGCAGGTGGAAGCACTGACAGCCTCAAGAGAAATCGCTTCTAACACAAAAAGAGAGCAATGGCGGCCTCCCTCTCCCTCTGGCTATGTAATTCAGGCTGGTCTCGTACTTGCAGAGATCCTTCTGCCTCAGCCTCCAAGTGCTAGGATTCCAGGTGTGCACCACCAAGCCTAGTTTAGCAATGGTTTTCTAATAAACACAGATGACTAATGAAATGTATTCATATCCTTTGTTATTCTACTACTTCCCTTTGTTAGCCAAACTTCTATACAGAAAATAATGAGAAAGATGAAGAATTAAAATCATAGGTGTGATGGCCCCTGTCTGTAATCCCAGCACTTGGGAGGCAGAGACAGGAGGAGCTCACCCAGTACAGGCCAGCCTGGGCTACATAGTGAGTTCAAGGCCTGCCTGGACTACATAGCAAGACCCTGTCTTAGGAAAAAAAAAAATTAAAGCTGGGCAAAGTGATGGACACCTATAATCCTAGCCACACAGGAGGCTGATGCAGGAAGTCTATGAGCAACTGAACAAGACTCTGTAACAGAGTAAAAAGGGCAAGGGGTGCAGCTCAGGGAAGGCCTGGGCTGTATCCATTGTACTGGGGGAAAAGTGAAACAAAACCAGTTCAGTTTGTTTTGTTAAAGAGTTTCTACTAAGGGAACACACATGCATGTACAAGATAGAGAATATAAACTGCGGGTATCAAATTAAAAAGCTTCTGCACAGCAAAGGAAACAGCCAATAGAGTGAAGCAACAACCTACAAAATAGGAAAAAAATTGAATCAACTATTCTTCCAACAGAGGACTGATGTCAAAAATATATGAAGGACTCAGAAAAATTAAATCCTCCCCAAATAAAAGATCAACTGAAAGATGAGCAACTGAAACGGACACTTCTCAGAAGTATAAGTGGCCAATAAATACATGAAAAAATGTTTAACCTCACTGGCCACTTGAGAAATGCAAATTCAAACAACACCAAGATACCATCTTACTCTAGGGAGAATGGCAGCAAATAATAATGCTGGCAGGCTGGGGTTGGGTGGGGCTTCTCCACTGTGGGTGGGAATGTGAACCAGTACAACCACTATGGAAATCAGTATGGAGTCCTCAAAAAACTAAAGATAGAAACACCATTTGACCTAGCTACTTCCCTTTTAGGTATTTTCCCCAACGTGTTAAAGGTACACGCACATTCATGTTTATATCAGCACAATTTATAACAGCTAAATCTTGGAAATATCCTCTATGCCTATCAACAGGTGACCGGATAAAGAAAATGCTGTATTTATACACAGGGAGTGCTACTCAGCTATACAGAAAGAGCAAACTGAGGCATCTGTAGATAAAGAGATGTACCTAGAAACCATGATATTAAGTGAAAAAATCAGACACACAAACTTAAAGCTTAAGGGTCTTTTTTATTTTTTAATTTTTTTTGGTCTTTTTTTTGAGACAGGGTCTCCATACGCAGTTCAGGCTGGCCTTGAGCTCACTTTGTAGCCCAGGCTGGTCTCAAATTCAAAACTCACAACGATCCTCCTGCCTCAGCCTCCCAAGTGCTAGATTTACAGGTATGTTCCACCATGCCAAACTTAGATACACAAGCTTAAATACTGCATTGCTTCTCTTATATGAAAGCCCCAAAATATAGAGAAAAAGAAAAGCTAGATGACAGGATGTAGGGAGATCTTTTCAGGTGGGAAAGAGAACAAGAGATGGAGGGAGGGACCTTCCGCTTGCCAGGCAAGCACTTAGGCTACTGAGCTATATTGCTAGCACCAAAAAGTAAGAACTCAAGGAAAGAAATGGAAATACAGCTTTTGCAAATGTAGTGGGGACCAGAAGGAGCAGGGAGGGGTGGGAGGAATAGGGGACAAGAAAAGAATTAAGATGTGTTATGTACCTGTACCAATTTTCCATAATAAATATAATCAGTATGTACTGCAATCATGTACTAATAAAAAAATACAAATTGGGTAATTTTGGTGATTCTTTGTATGAATTAAATGAACTCATATTTGCATTTAAAATTGGCAGTGTAGGCCAGGCGTGGTGGCGCACACCTGTAATGCCAGCACTTGGGAGGCTGAGGTAGGAGGATCGTTGTGAGTTTTGAATTTGAGACCAGCCTGGGCTACAAAGTGAGCTCAAGGCCAGCCTGAACTGCGTATGGAGACCCTGTCTCAAAAAGACAAAAAAAAAAGCAATGTGTAAGGTAAAAGTGAGCAGTAAAATTCATGCTAATAATTTCACATTTTAATTTTTCTCTACTTAGAATAACATTAATAGTAAACACTGTGACGAACGAGAGAAACTATGGAAGGGAAAAAATTTGTATTTTACTACAGTTAATGGGAGTTTTATCTTTTGTTTAAGCAGGAGACCCTGCATTTTGAATATGTACTGGGTTCCATGGTTCTTGTCCAGGGTCACCACATTAGGTGCCTGAGTCCTCTGAGCCAAACGCAGAAAAGGATGTAGTCTGATCTCTCGCGGGCAGCTCTTGCCTGGGCTTTTTCCAGCCACTGCTGAGACACAGCAGGAGTTAGGCCTCTTGGCCAGGTGTCTGACACCGAATGGGGCACTCTCCTGCCATATCTGTGGGTGAGGGAGTCCTATCCTTCCTCAAGAGTCCTGCCTTTCCTGGCAATGTGAAAACGAGATGATTCCACAAAGAGGATGATTCCCTGCAGCTACTGCTTCATGATTACTCACTCCTTCAATAATCATCATTAAGGACCCATGTCGTGCCCAGGCAGTATGCTGGTAATAAAAAAGATGAATAATGCAGGGACCTGCCCCTCTAGCAGGAGGCAGGCGCAAACAGCACCCAGAGTGGTCTCCACCGAGAGACATGCCTGCGAGAGACATGCCTGCGATTCTGTGGAAGTGAAGGAAGTCCTTTGCCTCTGGAGGTGGGTGTCAGAGGAGGAACAACACCTGCCTTACGTGTGAAAGGGACTTTCCTCCGGCGTTTATTGGGTGGCACTGGGAATGGCTTTGAGAATCTTCAGTGAGTCCCCTCACCCTCAAATCGCCTCAAGTAAGGGTAGTTTCTAAGCAAATCCAACTTAAAGACAGATCCGCTACACTCTCTCCAAGGCACCCTAAAGCATCTCATGTACAGAAATTCTGGGTTCCACTGTTTATTGGATGATCGTTCCCCTCAGCCCATCCCCCAAAATCTTTCACCTAGTCAGAAGTAGAGGCTTTTTTTTTTCCTTCTTCAAGCCTCCTAACAGTCAAAGAAAGGCAACTTTACCATGTTAAAAGGGGGTGTTCTAAGGTACTACCCTGTTCTTCCTGGAGCATAGATAGGAACCTTCCTCCTCAGTCCTGCTGCATCCTTAAAACAACAACAATCCTTTTACAAATACTGCTTTGTGCATGAGAGGTGCTGAGCGTCTGTTATCAGGCACCGGATCTCCTTTTTTAGGTAACTGTGTGTTAAGCAAAGACTTCTTAATTACTGGGTCCATCTCAGCAACCCATCTTCACAGTTTCTCCCCAGTGCCAGTAACTCTAGGGATCCCACACATCACAGGACTTCCTCTGGACTCCCCCAGGATCAAAGCATCCTGTCAGCCTGGGATTGCCACCAAATCCCATGGATCAGGGCGGAATACAAGGCGAACTCAAAAGGTAAAGTTACTCACAGAAGCCTCTGAGGTGGGCAGGATATAGGCAATCCCAAACAGGAAACCTCTCATTAAGACTTAACACACCTGCCACTCACCCCCTAGCCCAAGGACCCCAGGGAAAGTGGGGGGGGATATAGGTGTGAGTGGGGGTGGCTGCCTCTCCTCTGGAGGAAGGCTTAGGGCAGCAGGTGGTTGAAAGAAACATTTTCACCTCCCCAGAAGCTCTTTGGCCTTGGGTATGTGTTGTTTTTGTTTGAGGTGCTGGGGGTGGAACCCAGGGCCTGTCCTTGCTAACCATGTGCTCTACCACTGAGCGATAAGCTTCCAGCCCCTGGCCAGGGGTATTTTAAAGAATCCAGACTGCTTTTCTGAAAACAGTTTGGAAGGGGTAGGGCTCAGGTGCTTTATCTAAATAATTTAGGCAGTTTGTGTGACATACACACATTTATATTCTCTTCTTCTCTCACACACAAACACTCCCTAGGCTAGGGCCCAGAAGAAGAGACACAGGTTCTGAATCATTCTGCTTAAAAACATGCTGTCCCTCCCTGTTTCCAGGTGCCAGTTCTTAAACCACACAAAGCTAGAGCTTCAGGGACATGGGCAATGGGGAGAGACAGGGCTGGTGGAAAGCGAACAGTGAGCAAGAGACTTGCCTTGGGCACACAGGTGCACTTGCAATGGGAAAGTGGGAAAAGAGTGTTTGACATTCAGTGAGCTTGACCCGGAATGTCACTGAAGCAGTTCCTTTGAGTTAAGATCAAAAGAAGAAACAAATGGCAGATATCTTTCTTCTTTTTAATTCCTAAATTTATTTGTTTGATTATAAAAGCCATATAACCACAATTCACAGTATCTGGAAAATGGAGAAAGAAAAAAAAAAGTCTAGCTAGACTTTCTAATTCAAGTTCCAGTAGTAAGTACACTTAGTCATGAATAGATTTTAAGAAACTATTTTAAGAAGCCATTTCCATTTCCAGGTCATTTTACTAACTGCTACTCTATTAGCAGTGTGTGGGATCTACAAGATAAAACATAAATGGTCATGGACAAACCACTTACAGAAACAAGGACTCCTGAAGGACATCAGGTATCAGATGCTTTTCTATATTCTTTTCTTGTTTGTGGTACAGGAGAGTGAACCCAGGGCCTTGAACATGTGAGGCATGTGCTCCCACTGGGCCACAGCCCAGCTCATCTATAATTTCTTAATATTTAAGGGAGGAATATGTTTCTATTCTGTCAGTGGTCCAGGCTGGGGAGGTTCACCCGGTATTTGGGCATCCCTCAGAAGAGATCTGGAGGCTCTGACATGACTTCATTGTCTCAGTGGCATAGGGAGCAACACTTAGAAATCCTATCTCTCGTATATGATATCACACAATGTCAGCAAGTTCCCAAAAAACTACATAACACAGGCCACTGGTTTACACGTTTACTGCGTATGTGCAGGTTATATGACAGATGCTGACTGACTAGCAAGCAGAAGGCCATCCCTCACTACACATCCCACCCCATTCACACATCTTTGCCTTATAATCTACCTGTGACACTTTCCCACAGTTCCCTTGGCAAGAAGTGTGGAGCACTGTGTCCATAATCTACAACAGTAATACAGGCTGTAGCAAAAAGCCACTGCTAAGCAGGCCCCTTTCAGGAGCCGGAGCCACCCCTTCTTGTAGAGGGCTTGCCTCTGCTTCTACTCTAGGAGGGGAATCTTGGGCCTCCAGAGGACCATACAGCACCAGTCCCAGGACCTGTGTAGCCCTGCCCATAGGGGCTGGTGCAGAAAAGCACTGTACCGCTGCAGGTGCGACCCCTGCTTTGTCGGAGCTGGAGTCTGGGCAGTACTGCTCTGGGGCCTGGTGGTCCATTCTCCCGTTTTCACAGCTGGGACCAGAACCCTATTTGTTGTCACAACTGTCCTCCCATCCCAGTACGAATCTGCTTAGATTCTGAGATCGGATGAGGCTGGGTACATTCAGGGTGCTGTGGCCATAGATGTCACAACTATTCTGACTTCTGCCACAATGCCCACCCAAAACTAACCATGGTCACATGGACATCCAGCTCACATGATCGGCTGGGTCGAAGACATGCAAGGCTTGAGCCATCTTTTAGAGTCCTGTCTGGAGTCTTAAAGGCCATTTGTGCCTCTAGGGACCAGTCCCAGGGACTTCCTTTTTTTATTAGCCTGTAGAGGGGACTGCCTAAGAAGGTCTGCAATGGCTTTACTGTGGAGGGACAGGGAAGGGCTGGATCTTGCCTATGACCGAAAAGGGGATAACTTTTGTTTTACCCAACCAGACAACCCCCAAGAATCTGACTGATAATCTAGGCCCTTGCAGTTTGCCCTCACTGACTGCCTAACCACATGCTTTGGTACGTGCTAGGAGCAGTAGTACAGCTGCCTAATGGTCTGTAAGAGTATCACAAATAAGCAGAATGTCATCAATAAAATGGTACACTTGCACAAATGGTGGCTTTGGCCAGATCCAATGCCACCAAACCCTGACACAAGTTAGGACTGCACAGATATCTCACAGGAGCCCTGTGAAAGTGCCCTGGAAGCCATCCCATGTGAAAGCAACTGGACCTGGGTGTCAGGGGCTTTGTCAACGGAAAAGAAAGCATCAGCCAGTTGTGGTGGCATACCTGTAATCCCAGCACTCAGGAGGCTGAGGCAGGAGGATTGTTCTGAGGTTGAGGCCAGTCTCAGCTACAAAGTGAGCTCAAGGCCAGCCTGAACTGCATAGTGAGACCCTGTCTCAAAAAGGCAAAAAGAAAACAGAAGAAAGAATTATCCAAATCTGTTACAGAATAGTAAGTACCCAGCTCCTGACTAAGCTACAGAGGGTAAAGCAGCATGCAGTAGTGGCATGACCTTATTTAGCTAGTGTAATCTACTGTCATCCTCCAGGAAGCATCAGGTTTTTAACTGGCTACACAGATGAACTATAAGGACTATGAGCTGGCAGGATGATTTCTACCTTCTCCAGTTCCTGGCTTGTTCTGCTGCTCTTGTCATGTTTGAATAGCAGGTGGCACTGCTTCACAGCCACGATCCTTTTTGGAGGCCCCAGCCATATCAAAGGGGGATGCTTTGCAAGGCCCCTTACTACTGCCTGCACAGTGTGCACACACAGGTGGAATTCACCCATAGTAGTCTCAAGCTGTCATCAGTCCTAAGATGTACAATAGCACTGGAGACAGGTACACCTGCGGGTCTACTCCCAAAAGCACAGAGGTTGCTATTACCTTGGTGCTATGAGCCCATAGCCATAGCAGGGCCCTGGAACTTCTCCAGGCTCCCAAACAACAGGGTACACTCAACGTGGGTGTCTACCAGAGCCAGATCCACTGGACATTGGTTGGGGACTGGTGGATTGCTACTTCCACCTGAGGCCTCTGGTCTCAGTCAGTCCCCATCAGAAAGGCACCTCAAGTTCGGCACTATTCAAAGGTGAACAGAGCATCTGAAGGGCTGGAAGCGAGATGATCTTCTAACTTCATCGTCTAGGCCGTGGCTGCAGAGTGACTATCCTCCGTCTTTATGCCTCTCTTCTTTGATCCTCCTGCAACTGTCTCTGTACCTCTAACAGATGGCTTTTGGTTTTCTGTTATCATGGATTCCTGATGCCAACAAGTCTACCCATGTCTGTATATAGGAGGCCTCTGATCATCGCTTCCCCTCCTTTGTCTGGGTTGTCTGGGGCGTCCATGACAGTGCAGATGTGTCAGCCCTTCCTCCGAGTCTCTGACTCCTAGGCTGGCCACCACAGTGGTCACTCCATTACTCTGGCACCCGACACAGGGAGCCAGGATGGTTGTAAGTGACCTAAAGGAGGAAGAGCGGCACTCTGGACCACGTGCCTCACAGCTGCAGGGAACTGTTTCATCACTGGGGCCCTGTGTGTTAAGGTTCAACATGCCCTGCCAATACCCACCCCCAGGACAAGTACATAGGCAGCCAATGACTGTTGGCTCACTGTTTCGGATGCATCTCCCACACCAGCTCACACCAGACAATGGCTGCCATAAGCCACCTGAGCATGGAGGGGGTTCCCTGTCCATATTGGCAGCCGTTCTGCAGCTGAAGTCTAAGGGAGGAATGACTAGTAATCAACACTAACTTCTCCATCTCCTGCCTAGTACATATAATACCAGCCACCCCTGAATCCCAGTCACAGCAACCAAGCTGTCAAGGGATCCCCTTGGTGCTGTCTAGACTGCTTTTTTTTTCTGGTCTTTTTGAGACAGGGTCTCACTATGCAGTTCAGGGTGGCCTTGTGCTCACTTTGTAGCCCAGGCTGGTCTCGAACTCACAAGGATCCTCCTGCCTCAGCCTTCCGAGTGCCGGGACTATAGGTGTGTATGCCTGGCTCTAAACTGCTTTCTTAAAACTATCAGTGCAGCCTGAGCATAGGGGTGGTATGTAGTAAACTTAGTCCTAAGGGCAGGACCTGTAACCACTCTACTTGGTGCTGTGGGCTGTTGTTGCTTCATTTTCTGTATCACCGCTGGACAGGCCTTCCCACATGAAATCAGTCCTGCATCTTCAACGTCTGAGCTGTCTGTGAACTCTATTACCTCATCAGCATGCATTCCTTCTGGACACTGGATTTATAAGCGGCAGCTATCTCTTCTTCTAACTCTTCCATGCAATGCGGGTGTCTCCTCTTAATGAGGCTTCTGTCTCGGCCCTAAGGGCAGTAAGACATACCCACTGGATTGCCCCAGCAGTGGTGCTACTCTTCTCCAAGATCTCTCCCAAGACATGCAAGGCTTTTTTATCTAAACGGTGTTTGCCTAGACTCCACCTCCGCCTAGGCCTGAGGAGGGGCCCACAGCCAGAGGAGGCTGGCTACTGGGTACCACGCCCCATCCCACCAGGGGAGCAGAGGGTCCATTCTGTGCTACAGGGAATCCTGCCGCTCATACCAATTGTTTTGCTTCTGGTCCACGCCAGGGAGGTTTACTTGAGACTTGGGCAGTTGAATGTCTGACCACCTTTACCATCAGCAGCATGAGAACAACACTAAAAAGTCCACTCCCTTATATGATATGAAACAAGCCAACAAGTTGCCAAATTATATAACAGTGACTACTTGTTCATGTGGCTGCTGTGCAGTGCAGGTGACATAACACATCGCTAGCAAGTGAACGCCTAGCCTGAGTCTGGCCATCTTGGGTATCCTGACCACTTTGTTTCTAAATGCACAAGGGTAAAGACCTAATGCTAGCATACACTAGTCATACTCAGAAATTCAGTCTTCTTTAGAACAACAGATGAGAAAAAAAAAGATCAAAGTGAAAGAAAACAATTGTATAGAATCCTATCATCCACCAATGTGGCTCCCTTTGTGGCTGAGAAGTAAGTACTGGAAACAAAAGAGAAATAAATGAGAAGTCAGACGCTGAGATAAAAGGTGGGGGAGCACAGGGAAGAGTACAGCGGAGTTAATGGCTGGAGACTGCCCTGGAGGTAAGAAGATTCTATAGATTGGGACTTGGAAGAGGAGGAAACCCAGGATCTTAAATATCCTTTTGAAAAATATGCTGGAGGCTGGGCACACCAGTGTATGTCTGCACTCTGGGAAGCTGAAGCAGAAGGAGCATGAATTTGAGCCCTGTCTGGGTAATTTAGCGACTGAGACCTTGTCTCAAAGTTTAAAAAAAAATGCTGGGATGTACCTCAGTGAGAAAGCCCTGGGTTCAATCCCTAGTACCATCACCACCAAAACAAAAACAAGCTGGAATAAGCACTAGGTGTGGTACGAACCTGTGGGGAAGCTACTGTCCAACTTTTTTTGAGACTGGGTCTTGGTATGTTGCCCAGTCTGGCCCCTAACTCCTGGGCTCCAGTGTTTCTTTTGCCTCAACCTCCTGAGTAGCTAAGACTAGAGGAGTGTGCCACCTGGCTTTTCTCCGACTTCTAAGACTTTTGCGGGGGAGTGTGGAGTACTTTGAGTTGAAGCCAAGAAGCACTGAGCTACCTCTCCAAGTCTTTTTTGAAAGGATCTTTTTTTTTTTTTGGTGCAGGAATCAAACTCAGGACCTTGGGCTTGCCAGGCAGGTTCTTGTGCTGCTGAGCTATATCCCTGACCAACAGGTCTTTTTTGGAAACAGGGTCTCACCAAGTTCCCCAGGCTGGCCTCAAACTCATATTGGAACCATGGGTATCTCACCTACAACACTGTCTCTTTTGAAGGTTGTTGTGAAATTAATGTCTTTAAAGATCCCAGCACAAGGACATGCATGTGGGAGGTGCTAAATATAATTAAGTGGTTTTCAGTCATTCTTCCCCACTAATACTGTGATCCCCATAAGACTCAAGATGGTCTAGCTTGTTTACTGTTGGATCCCTGAGGCCTCGCACAAGCAATCAGTTTTTAAGAATGAATGAATAACAGAGACAGCCAATCCTTATATAATACTTGATATGCACCAGGCATGGTTCTGTATATTTTATCTATATTAACTCAATCCTTATAACAACACAGTGACAGTGGTACTGTTATGTTTCCATTTTCAGGGTCATGTAGCTGGTTAATGGGCAGATCCCGGGTTCAATCCTTGTAGCACAGCTCTGGAAACAATGTTCTTTGTTATCAGTGACCACGGCATTCTGCATCTCCACGCGGTTCACTGCCACAAAGTGAGGAGCATGAAGCACACGTTCTGCCCTCTCTACAAGTTTGTTGTGAGGATCAGCAGAGACGATGTACGTGAGACTACTTCGCTATCATAACCAAAGTGATATATAATTCACAGTATAATTATTACCACCCCCTTAAGAAACCTGGCGTTACCACCAAGGAGCTAACAGAACAAGGGAAAGGCACAGCTCTGAAAACAAAGAATAGAGAATGGAAGCCAAATAATGAGTGGCTGAGTTGGTGCATAAATGAAGGGGTGCTAGAAGAGGGGGACGATGTAAACTGGGAAAACAGATTCAGAGCCATCAGGGTGTGGTACTGGGGCCAGTGTGTCCGGTGGGGTGCTATCTGGCACTGAAATGCTCCGGTAATACTGCTGCCCAGGACTGTGGGCATAGGAGGAATTCTGCTACATAAGCAGGAAGGAGCAGGACTGGATCAGCGAGGTGAGAGCCCATCTAAGACAACGGGCGGGAAACAAATTGGGGAGCAGAATGGAGGCATCAATCTGGACCTCACTGGGGAGCTCTGGCCTCAAGAGGAATAAGCCTTTACTGATAAAGTGCGAACCTTCACTTTGATGGGTCTATGAAAAAGAAATTAGGGCCAATTCTAACAGAAAGACCAGGCTGTTGAGACACTTCACTGAAAGCACTGGGAGGGTCAGCAAAGAAAGGCAGGATTACTAATGTCTAAGGGATTTCTATCCATGCCTGACCGGTAGTCCTAGACACACTGCAGTTCAGGGTGGTATTATCGGTAACCGGAGGTTACTGAGCCTTTCAAAAACCTTTTATTTTCTTGTTCTTTTTTTTTTTGGCGGTACTGGGGATTGAACTCAGGACCCTACGCCTGCTAGGCAGGCGCTTATTCCACTGAGCTATATCCCCAGCCCCAAAAACCTTTTATTTTCAAAGTAGTTCTCTCTGCTAGACCTAGAGATAATAGCACTTTTACTCTTTCTGGATTGTGTCTGGCTGTTAAGAGGGGAAAGCATCTCAAGTCCTAACTGGAGATGGGGTAGGAAGGAGATGGAGTGATAATTGTGCATGATTTTCATTGAAAAATGAGAGAGAAACATTTAACTGGTCAAGTGCCCAAAATGCTCCAGGGACACAGGCGAGGCAGTTTAGGACAAAGATCAAGACAGCAGCTGGAGGGTAGCCCTTAGCAGGAGTGATGGCTCAAGGGTCCTAAACAAAAACAGGCAGTCAGACTTCCTGACACAGCCCCTGCTGGGGCTCGTGACTCAGCGCATCAGGTCACAGCCCAGGCAGCTCTCTGCAGCAGGGACAGGAGCAGCCGCCGCCACAGCGGTAGGAACAGCGGTGGCAGCATCTTTCAGAATGTCTTTAAATAGCAACCTGAGGAAGGCAGCAGCCTTCCTGCACCCCCACAGGCGCTGAAATAGAACAAAGGCAGTAGGGAAAACGGCCAGAGCCTGTGCAAAGGCAGCCAGTGGCTGCTTGCAGGGAGGACTGGCAGCAGCGGTGTCCTGAGAAGTGACCAGAAGCCAAGCCTTCAAAGCGATCCATCACCACATCTGGGGGCAGGCCTCATTGTCCCCAGAGGGTCTCCATGCAGACACCTGCTGAGGGCAGCACAGTCTTGTTTCCTTTCTGCGCTAAAAGCCTGTGTGGGCCTGCACAGACAGCACCATTTACTGACTGTGCTTCATGTGGTCACTGTGCTAACGCCTGTTCCACACTGTATCTCGTTTAACCCTAGGAGGTAGGTATTACTAGCCCCAGTTTACACATCAGGAAAAGGGGGTTAGGGAGATGTAGACATGTGCTCAGGGACACACAGCTAGAATTCAAACCTTGCTTTTAAATGTGTGCATTACTAATAAACCTGATATACATACAGAAGGATACTATGCAGAGAATTTTTTGGGGGTACTAGGACTTGAACGCCGGACCTTGCACTTGCCAGGCAGGTGCTGTGCCGCTGAATTGTATCCCCATCCCCTATGGAGAGAATTTGATCTTTCTCTTCTACCAGCAAACTTGTTAATTTGGATGGTGTATGTCTGGTAAGGGAAAAGGGGGAACAGCTTGAGTTTCTTTGGGGGAATGCAGCCGGCTTTGGAGCACCCTGAACACTACAGGTTTATCCTGGTCATACAGCCTTAGGTCTAGCTTGAGTTGCCCACAGTCCTTATGGCATCTACCCAGTGTAATTCAATGCTCTAGGCAAGGTGACGCAGGAATATAAGGTTATACAGTTAGACTAAAGGCCAGAGACAACCAGAGGCTCTGCTAGAGTCTGTGATATGTACTAATGTATACAGGTCATGGACCATGCTGGAGAATATAGCTGCATAGCCCAGAGCAGCTACCAATGCCTCTCAGTGATGCCATCCTTTCTAGCCCATGATTCTTCACCTTCATTGAACACTAAAGCCCCCTAAAGAACTTAATAAATGCTTAGGACTCACCTCATACCTAAGAATGAGAATTTTATGGGTTGAGGCTTTGGCCTTTTCCAAAAAAATTCTATGTTCCTCAGGTGACTAATAATCTAACATAAACAAGTTTTTCCCCTGGAAACTCTCATAATCTAATTATTAGGGACACAGTAGTACAGGAGGTTAGAAAAACATTGTATAGGAGAAGATTCAGTACAAACTATGCCATGGTTTCAAAGATAGTGGTCACTGTCACGGCTTTGCCAGTGAAAAACCTAAGTGTCAATTACAAGGGCAAAGCAACGTGGACAATGAAGTTATCAACAGAAAAAGAACACAGTTTTAGAAATAAATCAATACCTTTCAGTAATAACTCTCAATGTTAATGGCTTCAACTCCCAACAAGGCACAAATTGGTAAATACATGAAAAACAGAACCTCACAGTCTGTTGCATTCAAGAAACTCACCTAATCCAGAGATTCATAGACTAAAAACCAAAGGATGAAAAATATTTCATGTACCAGAACCCTAAAAGTACGCAAGAGTAGCAATTTTACTCTCAAAGTAAACTTCAAGCTAAAACTGATTAAAACAGGCAAAGAAGGCTGCTACCATCTACTTAAAGAAGAGATAACACTTGTAAATATATACCAACCAAATAACGGATCACCTATCTTCATAAATCAAACACTTATGGACATAAAGGACCAAAAATAACACCAACGCAATCATAGTGGATAACCTCAATATCCCACTTCACAAAGAGACAAGTCAACAAAACAAAAAATCAACAAAGAAATATCAAAGCTGAAGCACCCCTCTGAACCAATGGAATTACTATGGAATGTTCATCTATCATACTACAACAGAATACACATTCTTTTCACACAGAACTTTCTGTAAAATAGACCACACACTAATCTACAGAGCCTGCTTAAATAAAAACAAAAGATTCAAAATCATATTTACTACCAGACCACTGTGTGTTAAAACTAGAAAACAATCACAGAAGAAACCATAGAAAATTTATAAACACCTGAAAACTTAATAACACACTCCTGAACACAGAATGGGTCTGTGAAAACCCAGTGGGTCACAGGAGAAATCAAGAAAGAAATTAATCAAATGACAACACCAGCATAACACATCAAAACCAATGAGACACAACGAAAGCGGTCATAAGAGAGAAGCTTGTTACAATCAATGCTCACATTAAAAAACCAGAATGAGCTCAAGTAAACAACTTAATGATGAACCTCAGTATATCTGATTTTATTTTTTTGGTTTATTTTTATTTTTTGGTACCAGCAATTGAACTCAGGACCTTGTATTTGCCAGGCAGGCACTTATGCCACTGAGCTATATTCCTGGCCCAAACCTCAGTATATCTGAAAAAAAACTAAAAAAAGAAAGGAAATCAGAAAGATCGACCAGAAATTAATAAAATTGAGACAAAAAAATCAGTAAAAAGAATTAAAAAATCAGAGCTGGTTCTTCAAAAGAAACACTTAGCCAAACTTACCACAAGAAAACAGAGAAAAATAGTCACATTAATGCAATTAGAAATGAAAAAGGAAAAATCACAATGGACCTTGTTGAAAGTCAGAAGATAGTAATTATTTTAAAAAATTCTATTATAACAAGTTGGAAAATGTTGAAGAAACGGACAGATTGCTAGACTCATACAAAAGACCAAAACTAAACCATGACGACATAAAAATTCTGAATAGAATAAGCAGTGAAATTGAGGTGGTAATAAAAAAACCTACCAAGAAAGGCCCAGGACTAATGAATTCACTGCTCAATTCTGTCAGACCTTTAGAACGTTTTAACACAATGCTCCTGAAACTCTTCAATGAAAATGAAAAGGAAGAAGTGCTTTCAGACTCATTTCTGAAAGCCGGCATCACTCTGATCCCCAAATCAGACAAAGACCCAACTGAAAAAGAAAACTACAGGGCAATCAATCTTTTTTTTTTCTTTTTGGTACTAGGAATCAAACTCAGGTCCTTGCACTTGCCAGGCAGGCACTTGTGCTGCTGAGCTATAGTCCTGGCCAGGCCAATCAATCTTAAAGAACATAGACACAAAAATTCTCAATAAGTTTATGGGAAATAGAATGTAACACATCATTGAAAGGATCATACATCATGAGCAAGTCAGTTTCATCCCAGGACTGCAAGGATGGTTCAACACATGCAAATCAATAAATGTAATATACCATACGAACAGAAGTAAGAACAGAAGTAAGAACAAAAACCATATGGTTATATCAATTGCTGTAGACAGGCCAACATTATTATACTAAAGGGGAAAAAACTGAAAGCTTTCCCTCTAAAATCAGGAACAAGACAAAGATGCACATTCTCATCACTTCTGTTCAACACAGTACTTGAAATAATAGCTACAGGAATCAAGCAAGAGAAAGAAATAAAAGGGTTACATAGGGGGAAGGAAGATGTCAAACTATCATTGCAGATTATATGATCCTCTATACGTAGGATCCAAAAAATTCCATACAAGAGTCCTGAATTAACCAAATTCAGCAATATAGCAGCATACAAAATCAAAACACAAAAATCAATACCATTCCTGTATATCAATAATGAACTGAAAAGAAAATTACAAAAACAGCATCAAAACACCTAGGAATTCCTAAGAATTAACCTAATCAAGGAAGTGATCTCTACAACAAAAACTACAGAACTCTGAAAAAGGAGATAGAAGAAGATTGAGAAAACGGGAGGATATCCTCTGTTCCTGGATAGGAAGAACCAACATTGTCAAAACAGCTCTATTTCCAAAACTGCTATATACATTTAACCTAATCTCAGTTAAAACAGCTGTGGTATTCTTCACAGAATTAGAAAAAACAATCCTACAATTCATATGGAACTAGAAGAAATCCAGAATAGCAAAAGCAATCCTGGGCAACAAGAGCAAAGCAGGAGGCCTCACAACATCTGACTTCACATTATACTACAAAGTGATAATGAAGACCACAGCAAGGTACTGGCCCAAAGGCAGACATGTGGACTGATGACGCAACAGGCTGGAGCAGTGATGCAGACCCTTTCAGAGAAGAGTGCCCAGACCCACACATTTATCATGAATCGCCAGCAGTGCACTGACATCTGACTACTGAGGTTTTAGTTTAGAAAAAAAACACAAAAACCCCTCATATATTAACAACTTTTGTCTTAAAAGGAAAACTCAGTAACACATGTGCCAAAGGTTTGCTACCAATGGACTAGAGGAGGTAAAAACAACACCAGACATATTCAGCTGATTGATCTTTGGCAAAGGGGCCAAAAACTGTCATTGGCAAAAAGGTGGGAAAACTGGCCATCCATATGCAAAAGATTGAACTTAGACCCATATCTCTCATCCTGTATTAAATTAAGATAAAAATGGGTCAAAAATCTAAGTATGAAAAAAACAGAAACACTCAAGCTGCTGGAAGATAAAAATAAGTACAAGCTGGGTGTGGTGGTGCACACCTGTAATCCTAGCACTCAGGAGGCTGAGGCAGGGGATTGATGTGAGTTCAAGCCCAGCTTGAACTACATAATGAGATCTTGTCTTAAAAGTACAACCCTTAGTGTAAGGAAAGACTTTCTGAATAGAACTTCAATTGTACAAGAAATAACAGCAAGAATTAACAAATGGGATGAAGTTAAAAAGCTTCTGCACAACAAGGGAAACAATCATCAGAGTAAAGTGACAATTTAAGGAATGGAAAATTGTATTTTCCCCTAGCTATTCCTTAGACAGAAGAATAACATCTAGAATATGTAAAAGAACTTAAAAAAATTACCCTCCCAAATAATAGAACCAATAAAAAAATGGGCAAGTGAAAGGCACAGACTCTTCTCAAAAGAAATACAAATGGTCAATAAATATATGAAAAGATATTCAACACCACTGGCCATTATTAGACAACTACAAATTAAAACAACACTTAGATACTATCTTATTCCAGGCAGAACTGCTCTCATCATGAAATCAAACAGTGATAAATGCTGGTTAGGCCGCAGAGGGAAAAGGGATGCTTCTGTGTTGCTGGTGGGAATGTAAACCAGTACAGCCATTATGAAAATCAATACAACAATTTCTCAAAAAACTAAAACAGAAATTCCATTTGACCTAGCTATTCCCCTTCTAGATAGTCCCCTTCCCTAAACAGCTAAAGGTATCACATTACAGTGATACATGCATACCCATGTTTATAGTAGCACAATTAATAATAGCTAAATCTTAGAAGCAGCCTGTATGTCCTTCTACAGACAAATGGATAAAGAAAATGTAGTATTTATATGTAACAGCATACTACTTGGCTATAAAGGATAAATTTAAGACATTTGTAGGAAAATAGTATATCTTGAAAACATAACGTTAACTAAAATACATCAGACACACAACCCTAAATTCCATATGGTTTCTCTGATCTTAGTAATCCAAAAATACAAATAAAGACCAAACTAAAGGACTGATACAAGGTAAGAGGGAGACAGACCCTCTGCAAACGGGAAAGGGACCAAGAGACCAAGGGCAGGCGAAAAGGGAGAGGGGAAGGTGGTGTAAAAAGACTGAAGATGGGTCACGCACATGTACCAATGACCCAGAATAAAGCTAATCATATGTCACACACATAAGCTAAAAATATATATATAACTACATATATTATTATAAACAAATATATATAATGAAAAAGGGGAAAGGGGGTTTAGCGATAAGGAAGGGAGGCAGCTGGGAAAAGAAAAAAAGAATCAAGATATGTTAAGTACACGAACCTCTCCTCAAGATGAATGTAAATATCACATAGTGAAAACATCCACTAATAAAAAAATTCCAAGGCCAGACTGGTACGGACAAAACCTACTGCATTTCTTAATATTTTATTATCAACAAAAGGCTTTTCTTTTCCAGAAATGGGGAATGGTTGGGAGAATCTCTGATTCGCAAATTAAGGTTGCAACCTTTCTCCAAAATATTACAACAGAGTTTGTTCTTAAATATGTACGTGTGAAACCCAGTCCTAAACACCAGAAGCGTCACGGGCTACTGGCCTGCATGCAGGAGGAAAGTGGGAAGGTGAAAAGGCAAGATAACAAAGCTGCCTCAGCTGTTGGGGCAGCTGACATTACAGCAGACACTTGTCTCTAGAAGGGAAGAATGACAGGAACTACGAGTTTTAAAAATTTGAGAGGCTATAGAATGAGAAGTCAAATTATGAAATACTGACCAATTTTGGCTGCGTATCAATATTCATCTGTCACAGCTGGGCAAAGCAGCACACGCCTGTAAGCCTAGCACTCTGGAGGCTGAGGCAGGAGGATTAGCACAAGTTCACGGCCAGCCTGAACTACACAGTGAGACCCTGCCTCAAGAACTAACAAGCCTGGGATGGTGTAATCCTCCTTTAATCCTAGCACTCAGGAGGCTGAGGCCGGAGGATCACCATGAGTTCAAGGCCAGCCTGGGCTACATAGTGAGTTCAAATCTAGCCTGAACTACACAGTGAGGCCATGACTCAAAAAAACCAAAACCAAACAAACTCAAACCAAACCAAACCAAACCAAATCAAACCAAACTAAACCAAAACCCAATATTTATTTGGTCACTCTGCCTCAGGTTTCCTTTTTCTAGTTGATTTGAGGAAAGCACATCTGCACCCCAACTGCAACAAAACAAAAACAAAGCAAAGAACTTCAGGTGTTTCCAGGTACAGAAGGAAGTGAAGCAAAATTTCCCTCTTACAAGAACCTGTTCTGACAGTACTGGTTCTTGGGAAACCTGTACACTGGAGGAGTTTGGAAGTCCCAAATTTTCCAGTGAGAGGTCTATTTACTGCAAATGCAGGCATACAGAAATTCAAGAGAAGAGTCCATGTCTCTGATAGAAATGATTTCATTCTCTCCTCCCTCATGGTGTAAAAAGGAAGTGTGGGGCCCAGTTTCCCGCTGACACAGCTATGTGGCCTGATCGCTGCAGCGTCTGCTCTAATCCTGAGCTAACAAGGAAAGTGAGGACTAATTGTACCTGGGAAGGCGGTCTGGTTTTTCACAGAGTACAACATTTCAGTGGAGCTCCAAAGCATAAGCATGAGTTTTATCACATGGATGGGCGGGGAAGAGGAAGAGGAAGGCATGGAAGGCATCAGAAATTTATGGAAAAGATGAGGAGGCAGATTCGTACTGGCCTTTCAGGAGGGCTTTAGGGCTCTGAGGAGAAGTATGGGAGAGAAAGAAACAGAGAACACGGGGTCCACAGTTTGAAGGGCCTTGTATGTTTTGCAAGGAGTCTGGTTTTTGTCTTACAGATCACAAGAAACAACGAAAAAACACTAGCTGGGCCTAGACTCCGCAAGTTTGTGCCTGAGGAAGATACCTCTGGCCCACGCTCCCTCACCATCCTGAGTAACTGACCATGGGTCAACTCAGGAGCATTGAGGGAAGAAAGCTCATGGTGAAGGACAGAAGTCTTAAGAACCCAATGTGCCTGTAAGAGTTCACCTCTTCCTCAAGTACAACTCTGCATCAGTTCTAATTAGTCCTTGCAGAACAGGCAAGTTGGCAGTAAGACAGCCTAGAGCGGCCGTAAGTTCTGCCTCTCACCAGCTGTGTGACCTGAGTAGCTACATGTAAACTTTCTGGACCCCAGTTTTCTTATTTGTAAATAGACTGAGTAAACATATTTATCTCCTGGGGCTGTTAGGAGGATTCAGGACGATAATGGATGTGCAGAGCACAGTGGCATACAGTAATCCCTTAATAAATGTCAGCAATATTATCATTAAATACCAAGCGTTGGAGGCCATGCATTATTTGGAGCACACTCGCCATGAGCAAGCAAAGCATGGGTGGTGAGCAATGAGCTGTAACAGACTCCAGAGCACCAGCCTAGCGGGTCATCGCCTGTCACCCCAAGGACTGCGTGCTTCTCCCTTCAAAGGATGACGCAAGGATAAAAGGGTTTGCAGCCCAGAGGTCCATCAGATAATCCGTGTAACGACTCTCTGAAGGAGAAGTTCCTGAGTCAGCCTGAAGGGCAGGAGGAAAGGCCACAAGACTCTCCTCAACCTGGCAGCTCTGAAGGGATGTGGTCTCCTTTGGCTTCTCTCTGCCCGCTGCTCTCCCTAGTTCTGTGTATGCCCTGGGAAGGTGCTGGGTTGCGTAGTCAGTGGCTGGACTACTGGTTTTGGCATGCAAGAGTGGAATATGAGGATGGGCAAAAGTCAGGTTGTTTCTTGTCTTTGCTCTCTGAAGAGTTGCTGACAGGTCCTGGAGGTCAGGGCACCGGTGTTTAATGTAGCCCCAATATTCTGTAATTATTCTTCCATCATTGTCCTGGGCAGACAGCAAATATGCTGTAAAGAAGTTGTTTGGCTGGTCTTCCTTTTGGATATTATGGTATGCCCTCCTCCAGGATATGAAGCAGACTTCCGCTAGCCACGATTTGAGCAGGGCCCGTCTGGCACCGCACTTTCCGAGTCCTTCAGAGGACAGGGACAATGTGAGATGAGTGAAGAAGCTAGCATGACTGGGTTCATCCACTGCTCTGCTGCTTGACAGCTGCTGGACGCTGCATATCTTCTTTGTCTTGCTTCTTTATGTTTAAGATGGGGGTATTGATCATAGCTAAATAGGGTTATTATGAGGATTAAGTGAGTTAATTCACATAAAACACTCAGATATATGTGGTATCATATAGTAAATATTCAACAAATGTTTTAGGTGGTTTTAAAATACACTGATTTTTTTTTTTTTTTTTTTAGTGTCAGAGATTGAACCCATGTTAGGCAAGCACCCTACCATCAAGCTACACCTCCAACCCAATATTCCCCAGAAATTCATGAATTTTGTTAAGAATGTAACTCCCATGTAAGCTGAGATAATGTTTTGATGTGTTTGAATTTTACCAAGAGCTCCCTGCCATTGTAGAAAAGCAGTCTACTCAGTGTCATTCATAGAACTTCTGAGTTGCAAATGCAAGATGTCTGATCTGGGTGTGGTGGCACATGCTTGTAATCCCAACACTCAGAGGCTGAGGCAGGAGGATCATTGTGAGTCCAAGACCAGCCTGGGCTACAAAGTCAGCTCAAGGCCAATGTGAACTGTATAGGAAGACTCTGTCTCAACAAGACCAAAGAAAAAAAAAAAAAAGAACCCCCATCTGAACCAGTATGTATTGGAGCTGATACAGTCATAGTGATTCTATATGAGAGAAACTGAACAGGGCCAAGGATATAGCTCAGTGGCACAAGTGCCTGCCTGGCAAGTGCAACATCCTGAGTTTGATTCCCAATACAAAAAAAAAATAAAAAGGGAGCAACTGAACAGCTAGCTCATTACGCATTAGAACTGGCCTAGAGGCATTATACTGATTTGAAAATAGGTATGCAGCTTACGAAGCTATTCATTTTCGCAGGATAAAGGGAGCACTACAAAGTATTTGCTAAAATAATTTGTTATAATAAAAGCTTACTGGGTCTGATCCAGAGAAAGGGGGCTGACAGAGTAGACTTTTGCAAACCTGGTGTGTAATTTGTACACTGAATCACCTTAATAATGTTACCTAAGATACCCTGAGTACTATGACAAATCTTGTTCCAGACGAATGAGTAAATTAAACACAAGGGTCAGAGGGGAAGACACTAAGCTTGCACTGGCTGGTGACGGAAAGGAGCGCTAATTCTTCCGGCATTAGCCTTGGAGAATGAGTTGTAGCCACAGCGTCTTCATGAGCTTTAGTTTCTCCATTCATAAAATGAAATAGCTTGGATACTTTCCCAAAGTATGTTCCATGGGACATTATTACTCAGTATGCTTATAATGGCAAAAGGGTTCCTTAGTAAATTAATTTAGAAAATTGGTAGTTTCCTTTGCTACAGGACATCAAAGGCTAACATGCACTGAATCTCCAGGAAGGGACTAGATGTTGCTTGGAGCAAGCACTTTCCAAATCAATCTGACAATGAACACCTTATTTCAAAAGGGGGAAACTTACAAGGTTAGCATGTCAGGGGAAATTTTTGTGATACATTAAATTTAAATGTCCCTAAAGGTCTCTTCTACTCCGACATCCTAAAAATCTTTAACTTTAAATGTCTACATAAAAGACTCTTCTTGACCATCTTACAGCAGAATAAGGACAAGAGAAAAGGAAGTATCTTCAGCCTGAAGCAGAAGGGGAAGACAAACCAAGGCCTAACGTACGAAGACCTATCGAAATGACTATGCAGGAGAGGCAGAAATGTTAGGGCGCCCAAACTATCATTTATGTTATCACTAGCGAAGGCTGAAAATTCAGCTGTTTTCTGTTTGTTTGTTTGGTTTTGAGACAGGATCTCATGATGAGTTCAGCCTGGCCTTGAGTTTACTATGTGTACCTGGCTGGCCTTGAACTCACAGTGATCCTCCTGCCTCAGCCTCCCAAGTGCTGGAATTACAGGTGTGCACCACCATGCCCAGCAAATTTATTTTTTAATTTTTTAATTTTGTTGTCTTTTTGAGACAGGGTCTTGCTGTGCAGTTCATGCTGGCCTTCAGCTCATTTTCTAGCCCAGGCTGGTCTTGAACTCACAATGACCCTCCTGCCTTGGGAGTGGGGATATAGCTCAATGGCACAGCACCTGCCTGGCAAGTGCAAGGTCCTGAGTTCAATTCCAAATACAAAAATAATTGCAAAAAAAACAGATCCTCCTGCCTCAGCCTCCCAAGTGTGGGGATTACAGGCGTGTGCCACCATGCCTGGCTCCCAGTAAATTCATAGCTTAGCAGTCACAACAAAGTACTAAGTCCTAATCTTTCACCAACATCACACAGATGTGACTAAGTTACTGCTGAGGAAATTTACAGGGCTCTCCCATGATCCTAGGCACTGATCCTGCCTCAGCTCTCCCAAAGGCTATAGTGGAGCCTGAGCATAACTGTACACAAACCAGCAGCCCCACATCCTCCAGCTGGTCTAGCCAAGTAGGCTGATCTGGAGATGGACCTGCAGTCTTAGCTGGAACATTAAATCCCTTCCCTAGAACTTTTGCATTTGGGCCACAGAAGGAATCCGAGTGTTAGATATTAAGATGTAACACTGTGTAAGAGTCGGGGTCATGTGGGAAAAGTAGGGATAGAGACGGTGTCAAGAGTCCTAAAAGTGAGACTGCTCCACCTTCCTACACAGGGGTTTCATTTTGGGGTGACCAAGATGTTCTGCAATCAGGTGGTGGTGATGGGTGCACAACTTAATGAATATACAAATGTGATGAATTTTTACTTCAAGTAAAAATTTTAAAAAAGGTGAATTTTACAGTATATGAATTATATCTCAATTTAAGAAATTGAGGAAAATATAAAATGCAAGGTGGGGGGAAGAGAGGGCTCTTGTGCAGTTGACAAAGACACAATCAATTCATATCCTTTGGGGTCAGCAGTGGCCCTGCAGAGCACTGCCCATCTGCCTGGCCTTGACCCAAACGCTGTCCATTTCAGCACCTTCCCTTACGTGGTGTCTGTTCCTAGCCGCCTGGCACCATCCCCCCCCTCGCCCCGACACCTTTCCAGCCCTGCCCTTTCAGCTCCTGGCTCAGCTCCTGATACAAATATGCCTCCGACAAATGTGTCTCTAGCTATAAATCCTCTTTAACTCAAGGGTGTAAGAGTATGACTTCTCAGTTGCGACCCTACACACCAACCTTGTCTGTGAAAGGTAGTAGAGCTCCTTGGAAAAACAGCCATTCCTTAATGACCTAACACTCAGCTTTTACTGCGTGGGAGTAAGTGTCTGAAAAGCTGTGCTTGTGGTCTGACGGACTCTTGTGAAGTAAAAGCAAGTTGGGCCTGAGATAAAACAGAGTAAGACTAACTTTTAAATATGTGTAATAGGTGTAAAGAGCCATCACAACTTTTTGGCAACATCTTGACTCAAAGAAGCAATGAGGGCCCAGTGTGGTGGCACATGCTTATAATCCCAGGACTTGGGAGGCCAAGGCAGGAAGATTTATGTGAGTTTGAGGCCAGTCTGAACTGCAGAGTGAAACCCTATCTCAAAAAGACAAAAAAAAAAGGAGCAATGAGAACTTGCTACTAAAGGGGAAAATAGCATATGGCTAAACAGAAGTTAGACCTTCATAAAAGTTTCTAACCAACTGACTAGAATATCATGTTAAATATTCTCTGTATGGGAAGTTAAACCTATGGCTATTGTATGTTTTCACACGAATAGGGTCACTGTGATGAAGACATGGGGCTAAGATAAGGACACAATAGAGTCCCAACATGACCAATGCCCTACGTCTTATAAGACACCCATGCACAGAAAACACATGGGAGCATGCAGGAGTTGACAAAGGCAGAGAAATGTGCACAGCCACAGTCAATAAACCCCAAGGGTCGCAAGCAGACCACCAAAAGCTCAGAGAGCTGAGGAAGAATTTCCCTGCAGGTTTCAGAGGGAGTCTGGCCCTGTGGACACCTTGATTTTGGGCTTCTATTCTCTAGAACTAGGAGACAGTAAATTTTGTTATAAGGCATCTAGTTTGCAGCACTTTGTAACGGCAGCCCTGGGAAACTAATACAAGGCCTAAGGATTTTTCCTTTGAAGAATGAAATGGAGCAGTAACAATTAGGATGTCTAAGAGTATGTAAAGAGGGAAGTGTTTGGGTATAAGAGACAATTAATCATTGACAGATAGATAGACAGACAGAGGTACTAGGGATTGAACCCAGGGTCTTCATGTTGAACTACAGCCATAGCTCTTCTAAAGAAGTTTTTGAGACATGAGCTCATAGGTTGCTAAGATGCCCAGGCTGGGCTGAAACTCATGATCCTCCTGCCTCAGTCTCTCCCACAGTGCTGAGATTCACTCATGCTGTACTGTCAAACTACAATAATGACCGACGAAGGCTTAGTGCTCATAAAATGCCTGGTATTAACAATATTGACCCTGTACACACTGAAGTTCTGCCCAGTAGTGGGAGTTAATACAAAATGCTGTCCCAGTCCACTGGCTGTAGCTTCGTGCTCCTAGGAACAGGAATGTCCTTTGATTTCACTTCTGGAAGAGCTGTCCTAACCACTTTTTCAAGAGTTGCAGAGGAATATGTATCTCCCGGACTCTAGTCATCTTTATATAAATGTTCTTCCCATTGCTCCCCACAGGGAGCCTTCTACCTGCTCAGAACATAGGAAAAAGATGTCAGTGTCTATGGAAGTCATTCTGACAAGGACTACATGGCACATTTACTGTGCCCACAGCAAGAAATGTGCCAAATGTCAAAATAACTACCAGGAAAAGGCAAAACCAGTAAAAAGAGGGACATTTTTCAATCGGTGCATTTACTTAAAACTTGCCATTTGTGCTGGATCAAAGATCATGTGTCATATCCTAGTTAATATTCATGCTAGACAGATAGGCACAGGTGAAAATGGGACACAGACACTAAATCTTCTGAATGGATCATGAGCACCTTCTGCAATCGAAAAGCAGTGCATCACTGCAAATTCTTTATTTTTTTTAAAGCTACAGTTCGCCTTTCCTCCCCCCCCCCACAGAAATGGAGCCATTGCAATTAGGATGTCTAAGAGTGAGTAGGAGGTAAGTGTCTGAGGTGAGAGACAATTTATAAACTTACAATATATTTTTAAATCCTTCTTTGCTCCTGTTTCTCATTACACTGAACAATGTCCAATCAAGGCTGATTTGGTGGGGGGCACTGAGGATTGATTCAAATTATCACTGATCTGTATCTTTGGACTAAAAGGGTAAATTTTTATTAGATGCCCGGTCTTACTAATGTCAACCCTGTAAACACCCACACTCTCCAACACTGGCAATGTTACTGAGCCCATCAGTCATAACGTAACAAGAAAGAGGCTCTGCCACCAGGGTCTGATACTGGGCTTAACAGAAAGCATTTTAGAAAATCCAGCTAGGACTGTGGCCTGGGGTTTGGCTTGGCTCAGAACCTGACCCAGCCATCAGTGAATAACTAATTCCAAACTTTTGCCCTTGAAGATGCTACCATGTTTTGCTTATAAAAATAAGAAATGAATCTAATGTTAAGATTTTAAAATTAATTTTGATGGAATGAATTCTGAAATCTATACTGATTGCCCAATGAGACTACAGAATAGACCACTCCTGCTCCTCATCTTCCCCTCCCTCTCTTCCTCCTCCTCTTCTTCCTCTTCTCCTCCCCTCTCCCATCATGCTGGGGACTGAACCCAGGACCTTGTGTTTGATTTTCTGGGGGGGTATCAGGGATCGAACTCAGGACCTTGTGCTTGCAAGTAGGCACTTACTCCACTGAGCTGTATCCCCAGCCCAAATCTTTGCCTATTTTTCCTAATCCTTTTTTTTTTGTATCGGGAATTGAACTCACGACCTCACGCTTGCCAGGCAGGCGCTGTGCCACTGAGCTATATCCCCAGCTACAGGACCTTGTGTTTGAAAGACAAGTACTCTACCACTGAGCCACATTCCAGTTTTAAGTTACTCTTTTGTCACCTAAAATTAGGGACTAAAAAAATAAAATTAGAGATTAGTAAGAAGAAATCTGTGCTCTTGGAATTACCTTTTAATACTAAAAAGCAAGGGAACAAGCTGCAATGTAACACGTCCCCACAGTCACTGCAAATCACAAGCAGGGCTCTCAAGTACTTCGGTTTTTATAAGTCACCACTCAGTAACTAAGTTGAGAGCTGTAGCAGTAATCTAGTTAAATCTAGAATATAATCCACACAAATCAATGTTTTTCCCAAGATCAACATTTTTTTCCTATTGTGTATAACATATTCATGATTTATGGTAGTTATACTTTTCATTCTGTTTTTTTGAGACAGGGTCTTGCTATGTAATTCAGGTTGGCCTCAGACCCGTGGTGATCCTCCTGCCTCAGTCTCTCAGGGCTGGGATGACAGGTGTGCACCACCACGCCCAGCTGGTCATGTTTTACACAGTCTTGTGAAGACTAAATTAGTGCATACTGACCCAGCGCTCCTAGGGAAGACACAGGGCAAACCCTATTCCTGAGTTCCACAGGTCACACTAAATCACTCGTTCAAAAAGTATTTTTTATTTCTTTATCAGTATATCGTGGAGAGTTGGTACATGGACATAACACTTGTTCTTTCCTTGTCCCCTACCCCTCCCACTCGTCCCTGCTCCTTCCAAACTCTTGCTCCCTGTCCCATTTGCAAAGCTTCACTTCCATTTTTTCTATCGCTTTCCCCTCCCTCCATCTCCTGTTTCCCTCCCCACTTGAAAAGGGTCTCCCTGTTTCCTCGTATCTACCTTCTGTTTTGCTCTTTGTTTTGGGTTTTTCATACAAGAGAAACCAAACAATATTTAAGCTTGTGTGTCTGCTTTATTTCACTTAATATTATGGTCTCTATGTGCATTCATTTACTTTTGAATGTCTTGTTTATCTTTCTTTATGGCAGAATAGTATTTCATTGTGTACAAATATTGCATTTTTTTGGTACCTATTTTGCATTTTTGAAATCCATTCACTTGTTGATGGGCATATAGGATGTTTCCAAGATTTAGTTATTATAAATTGTGCTGCTATAAACATAGCTATGCATGTGTCAATGTAATATGGTGCCTTTATTATCAATGTAACATGGTGCACTTTGGGGAAGATACCCAGAAGGGGAACAGCTGGGTCTACTTTAGTTTTTTGAAGGGTCTCCATACTGGTTTCCATAGTGGTTGTTGCTAGTTTACATTCCTACCAACAATGTAGAAGAGTTTCTTTTTCCTTGAAGCCTCAAGAGTATTTGTTCTTATTTGATTTCTTCATGATAGCCATTCTTTCTGGAGTAAAAGTAAGATGGTATCACTCTCTCTCTCTCTCTCTCTCTCTCTCTCTCTCTCTCTTTTTGTCTTTTTGAGACAGGGTCTCACTATGCAGTTCAGGCTGGTCTTGAGCTCACTTTGTAGCTCAGACTGGTCTCGAACTTGCAATAATCCTCCTGCTTCAACCTCCCAACTGCTGGGATTACAGGCATGTGCCACCAAGCCTGGCACTGGAAGATGGAATCTCAATGTTGTTTTAATTTGCATTTCTCAAATGGCCAGTGATGTTGAACAGTTTTTTATGTAGGCATTGGCTGTTTGTACTTCTTCTGAGAAGTGTCTATTCATTTTGGTTTGTCATTTGTTACTGCATCTTTTATTTTTGGGAGGCATGTAACTTTTTGAGTTTTTATATATTCTGTGTTAGTCCTCTATCTGAGGAATAGCTGGCAAATTCTTTTCCCATTCTGTCTCTTCACTCTGCTATTTGTTTCCTTTGCTGTGCAGAAACGTTTTAATTTTTTTTTTTTTTTTTTTTGTCTTTTTAAGACAGGGTCTCCTGCAGTTCAGGCTGGCCTTGAGCTCACTTTGTAGCCCAGGCTGGCCTCGAATGCACAGTGATCCTCCTGCCTCAGCCTCCTGAGTGGTGGGATTACAGGCATGCGCCACCATGCCTGGCAGAAGCTTTTTAATTTGATATGATCTCATTTGTTGATTCTTGGTATTGTTTCTTCTGGATTTGAGGTTCTGTCTACACCTATGTCTTCAAGAGTTTTACCTATTTTATATTTCAGCAGGTAAGTGTTTCTGTTTTAACAGCTGTTTGGTCCATTTTCATCTTAGTTATTCTATCTTCAATTTTTTTTTTAAATTCAGAAATCATACTTTTTAGTTCTAAAACTTTTACTGAGCTTTTTTTTTTTTTTTTGCGGTACTGGGGATCGAACTCAGGACCCTGCACTTACTAGACAAGCGCTTATTCCACTGAGCTATATCCCCAGCCCCTTACTGAGCTTTTTATTATTTGTATCATTTCTGTTTTTTGAGATTTCCTTTTTACTAACTGCAGGAATACTTTTCCTTTACTTTATTGACAGCTGTAATATCTACTTTTAAATCTTTGATAATTCCAATGTCAGTATTACCTTGGGGTTGGTCTCAGTTGGTTTTCTCTTGAGAATATATTCTACTTTCCTGGTTTTTCATATGTTATATAATTTTGCGTTATATCCTAATATTATAAATGTTAAATTATGTAAATTGTGGATTCTGTTCTCCAATGAGTATTTTTTTCCCCTGTCTGTCTGTCTGTCTCTCTTGATATTAGAGATTGAACCCAGGGCCTTTGGCACACTAGACAAGTGCTGTGCCACCGAGCCACATCCCCTGTCCCTGCTTTTGCTTTTTAGTTTTGTAAGACAGAGTCTTGCTGTGTAGTTCAGGTTGGCCTTGATCTTGTGGTGACCCTTCTGCTTTGGCCTCCTAAGTGCTGTGATTACAAACATGCACCGCCATGCCGGGCCTGGTTTTATTTTTTAAACAAGCAGTTATCTTGTCTGATATACAGAGATGCAGGGAGCATCTGTGAATCCTCTCTCAGGATCTTTCTCTTCTAGCATTGCTCCTCTTTCTCCTGTGGTTTTCCCAGATTCTATCTTCTGGTTCCCCAGGTCAGAGAGATGATTTCTCCACTAGGGCTCCTGCTGTGTTGCATGCCTTGCCGAATAACCTTTTACACGTGCCCTGAGGCTAAAACCCAGGAAAATGGGAGCTCACTGTGTACATCAACTTTCTAAGCATGGCCTCCCCTTCAGAGTCTGCCTGCTTCTGATTCCTTTTCAGTGATTTCAGGTTGTTGTTCATATTATGTCCAAACTTGACAGACAGTATCTGGAGGGCCAGTCTGATAGGCTAGTGTTCAACTATTAGTGTCTGATTATCGTTTTTGGAACACATTTATGAATAAATGTTCTAAACATTTTTGGTACCAGGAATCAAACTCAGGACCTTGCACTTGTTAGGCAGGTGCTATATTGCTGAGCTACATCTCAGGCCCTAAACATTTATAATAAATAGAATGTTACGGTACAAAGATCAAACTTGTAAAGAGCAAAGAGTTAAACACCACTTGTTCTATTGTGTAGCTCATTTTTTTGGTGTTGAGAAGGGCCTGTCCTTAACTCTGAGGCCAACACAAAGGGCAGATCTGGACATGTTTCCTCTTCTGGGTATTACTAGTAAATTTATTTTTCAGCAAGGATAAGGTAGAATGGGTTTAAAGAAACTTCCTTCTGGTTTTTTTTTGGACTGGGAATCAAACTCAGGATCTTGAGCTTGCTAGCCAGGCACTGTGCCGCTGGGTCATCTTCCTGGCCCCTGGTTTTTAACTGAACTTCAGGTTACAGAACAATCAGGCTAAAATAAGGCTAAGCAGAGCAAACAGGTTTCTCAGCAAGAAGTCGTTTGTGGGATTTCTCTTCACTGCGGATACTGTGTCGATCACATAGGAATCTGGCTATTTTGAAACGGGAAAGAGGTAAACACTCCCTTAGGAGTTGGGGCTGCTGCTGTCCTCTCCTTCATCTCTGCTTACCTCTCCTACTTCCCTTTCAAGCTGCTGTGACTACAGAGGTCCTGGGCCAGCTCATCCACAAGCAACAGAGAGCTCACTGAAACCCAGGGTTAGCTGTTGGCGCTCTACAGCTTGAGAGATGGTGATTAGAAGGAAAATACGCACGCACGCACGCACGCACGCACGCACGCACGCACGCCTCATTAACAAAGCAGCATTTCCGTTTCAGTTGTTCCTAGAGGCAAAACAGAGCTATAAAGAGAAATCCAAGATTGAAAGCTTGGTGGTTATCTCCGTCTCTCATTGAAGTGTCCCTGACTAACACACCTGGTCTCAAGGAAGCACTAGGAAGAGGACTCACACTTTCGTCCCGTCCCACTTTCTTTTTTTTATTCACTGAGTAAGAACAATTTATGTTTCAGCGAGTGCAGACTAGGGGTGGTTTGGAGACTAGGAGGGAGGTTTTTCATTTATAAACTTTTTGAAAGTGACAAAAATCTTCCACAGCCCCAAATTATTTTAGTACTGGTGAGACAAGCAGTGTTGTTTTCATTTGCTACATACAGATGTGTGAAATCTGGATAGAGTTTCTTTGTATTTCTTCCCTCACTTTGCTAAGCAAACGTTTTCGCTCTCCTTTATATGCATACGGAGCCCCCAAACACACATGCTCTCACTCGCATTAAGTAGAGATGTGTGCATTTCAAGTGGGTTTTGTGGTGAAGATTGAACCCAGGGCCTTGTGCATACTAAGTGTGTGTTCTATCACTGAGCTATACAGCCCAGCCCCAAAGTCTTATAAATTTCTTTCATAGTATTGTAATTTATATTCTTTAATAAATTTTAATTTTGAAATAATTTTAGACTTACAGAAAAGCCACAGATAGTAGAGTCCCTTGTATTCTTCTCAACAAGTTTCCCTAGTTGTTAATGACTTATGTAACAATGATACAATGATATATTTATCAAGAGTTGTGTAGACCCTAACGATGGATTGAAAACCGCTCATCTTTCTTGACTTCTTTTTGTCTTTTCGAGACAGGGTCTCACTATGCAGTTCAGGCCTGGTCTTGAACTCACAACGATCCTCCTGCCTCAGCCTCCCAGGTGCTGGGATTACAGGTGTGCGCCACCACACCTGGCTTTTCTTCACTCCCTCTGGTACAGCAGATTTTCAACAAGAACAGTGTGTGCCCTATAGCAGTTTATTTAATAATATGAATTATCAAGTTACGATCTATATGACTCCTATTCCCGTCAAAATCCTAGATAATAATCTTGAACCTCCAATGCCCCCAGGTGAGAGATCACAGTTACTAAGCAATTCCATCTCTACAGAAGTCCTCTAGTCAGCCACGTCATTCTTTCTCATTCTCTTTTGTGTCCCTATTAGTCAGCTCCCCAGTACCCATTTCCTGACCTCTTCTTTCTAACTAAAATTCAATTTTGTTCAGAAAAGCAATGTATCAGCGAAATACACCATCAGGCTCCCTTGCAGTGAGAATTAATTCTGTGAGACAGTTCTGGCCAATGAAACATTAGCCTGGGGGTTCTGGTAAACTGTTCTAGTTCCTCAAAAAGGGGTATAAAAGTATCTAGGGCTGTCCTCCCAGCTTCTTTCTTAGTCATTCAAGCTAGTTATAATGGCCACAGCTGCAACAGCTGTCCTGTAGCCATGAGACAAAGGCCACGAGGATTATAGAAATACCGGCTCTGTTTATACTGAACCACTAACAAACAACACCTCTCTATGCGTTTCCTGTGACAGGAGGAAAAAAACAAATCCTTACTTGTTTAGGCCATTATAGTTCTCTGCAGCTGAACATGTTCATACCAGACAAATCATTCAATCTAAATTTTAACCAGACAAGCAGATGAGAAGGGGGCAGAATGCTGCTGAGAATAAAGAAGAGGGCGGTGGCCTTTTGGAGATCCCATGGCCTAGCTGCCGAGCTAAAACAACAGTGAGTGTGCTTTACAGAGAACATGTGGCTGTGCAGGGCAGGCAGGGGATAACTAAGAGTCCATGCAGGTACCAGGAACCTGATGTGGTAAATTCTCCCGTGAATGAAGCCTCTGTGTGACAAAAAAAATCCCTCTTACGTGGTTTCCCCAACTCTTGGCTACACCCCGCTGTGTGAGCCACAGATGATCACTGTGGATGCCAGGAATTGAATTATTAATGCAAACTCTCATTTAAAGTCAACTGGGAATAAGATTCCATTAAAATCAAGAAGAAAATTCCTTTTGAGGTCTCACTCATTCTTAGCACATGTATGGATTTATAAATTTTCTTCCTGTGTTGGCCATACAGGCAGGGGAAATCCAGCTAAACCCACCTGAGGAAGGAAGCAAGTTTAATTTATGCAGCAGTGAACATCTCATGGGTTGAATCTGGAGCTAGGAAGGAAACACTGTGAATGAAGCCTTTCAGTAGGTTAGCAGGAACAATGAAATGAGCCAGGAGGGCAAGTCATTAGAGTTCAGGCAGCGCAGGCAGGTGAATGTGTCCCAGCCAGCTCACCTGGGAACCCGCCTGTTTGGAGAGTGCCAGGATCCAGAGCCTCAATCTGTAAAGACGTGTTCAGGTCTTTCTGTGGCAGTTACTGGGTAGTTGCCCAATAGGTTAGAGAGGAGACACAGACTTTAACTGAAGGTACAAACGGTACTGTTTTCCTGCTGCAAAAGCCCTGTTGACTGATTCATGCGTATGAGACCGTCTAGGGAAAAGCTTCGAGCCTGCCCTGGTAAAAGGAAGACTGAAGACTGACAAAGAGATGGCGAATGGGCTGACTTACCTCAGTAGCTTTCTGGCTGAGACCCCGCAGCAGTAGCACAATCACGTGGACGGCAGCTCTGCGGACTTGAACTTCCTTGTCTGTTTTAGCCACGGCAATCAGGCAAGCTGTCACCTAGGAGGGTGAGGGAAGAAGTCAATAAAAATCTGGACTGCACAATCGCCTGTATCAACTATGTTGCACTCATTACACATCCACTAAGTGCAATTTGGGTTAGAAAAGGTGGAACAGTTTCCTCATCTTCAATAAAGGACGTGAGGCGGATATAGTCTGGGTTTTCTGGAAAAGGAGAAAATCTGGTTCGGAATTCAAAAGGAAGATCAGAGAGTGGGAAAGAATATATGTGTATAACATGCATCTCAAACAAGATAAGCTCAAAGACAAGCTAAGAAAAAAACCTGTCGTGTTGCACTTTGGGGACATTAAATCAAAGGAAGAAAAGATGATCCAAAACACTGCTTCTAGAGACCGAGGACCAGGGAGATTTAGCTATGGCGACCCAGAGTTCATGACATGAATACAAACATACCCTAATAAAAGTTTCAGCCCTGGGATATAGAAATAGAGGAACATTCAAAGTGATCTTCCTCATATCCATATACCCCAGTCTTATAATCTCTCATCCATTCCAATAAGTCAGCAGGAACCAGTTTTAGAAACTCCCATCCTGAGCATCTTTATCTGTAGAATGGGTCTTTTGTGCTCAGTTACTTTCAAAGACAGCTGCAACAAAAATGAAAGACTAGAAATTCCTTGCAAAACATGGTGCCGGGTATACAGCTAATAATTGTATATTATAAAATAAGTGTTTTGATACCCTGTACCTGGCTCTTGCAAGGCACAAATACATTTTTTTTTTTTTTTTTTTTTTTTTTGCGGTACTGGGGATCGAACTCAGGACCCTGAGCTTGCTAGGCAAGCGCTTATTCCACTGAGCTATATCCCCAGCCCCTAGGCACAAATACATTTTAAAATCTCGATAAAGAGATATCATTAACAATAACAAGCTTTTCTTTTTTCTTTTTCTTTTTCTCTTTTGGGGACAGAATCTCGCTATACAGTTCAGGCTGAACTTGAGCTCACTTTGTAGCTCAGGCTGGTCTTGAACTTGCAACAATCCACCTGCCTAGGCCTCCCAAGTACTGGGACTACAAGTGTGCATCACCACATTTGGCAACAACAAGCTTTTCTCAGCCACTCATGCAAAATTTAAAAAGAAAAACACAACTTTTTTTTTGAGACAGGGTCTTGTTTTGTACTTTAGGCTAGCCTCCAACTCACAGCAACCTTCCTGCCTCTGCCTCTTGAGTGCTGGGGTTACAGGTGTACACCACCATACCCAGCTAGAAAAACTTTTCCAAATGTGACTGATGGCAGTAATAACCCAAAAGTATATCTGAATTATTCAATTGGTGTCTCAGATACTTTTGTTATTGGATTTTCTGTGTGCATATATTTTTTGGCCAGTAGTAGAGGGATTTCTAACCATGATAAGAAAATAACCAGATTGTGTATCTGGAAACATGTATAAATACATATTATATTCAAAGAATGATGAATACAGGCATAAATGAGGAAATAAGCTTGTACAGAAATTTTAACTATGCAGGCTGTATTTTTCACAGCTTTCAGATAGTTGGGCATAGTTCAAAGTATCTAATTAATCAGTGATGGCAGAGAGATTAGAAGAGCTTGTTTTTAAATAAAATTGCATCTGTGAAGCACTGGCATTTAATCAAGTTGTCCATCTCATAGATAAACTTGCAGCTTGCAAAGGAAGAGAAATCCCAGAAAAGTTTAACTCATTGGGGGCTGTTTTTCAGTAAGACCCAGGAAACTGCTGCTGCTGTTAACTTGAGACCCTGACTCTGAGGCCAGCATTGGCTTCCACGCCTCTGGCATTAACAGTAAAAGCAATTCAGTCCTAAGAGGAATTCCTTGGGCCACCTCCAAACAGGCAACAATATAATAGCTACCTCAACTTTCAGGCTCAGTATTTACAAGGTAAGAGCTGAAGTCAGAGAAACAAGTTAGAGCTAGGTCGCCGACTTTCTTGACACAAGAAAGTTTAGCCCCTTCAGTCTGATAACTAACGTCTGAAGCCAGCCCAGGGCCATGTCATGAGGAGAGACACCCAAGCTTTTTACCTGTTCTCTTGAATTTAGCTTGGTGCTCATGCTTCTACTTTGGCAGAGTAAGACTTCCTGCTCTAGAATCCTGTTGGTATCTGCTTTTGCCTCCTCTGTTTAGCTTCTCTATGCTGAGTGGGACACTTGCCCTCAGCTCTCAGAGTGGAAGGCCAACTCCAACTGTCAGGTATTAGTACCACAATCAGGATATTCAGGCAGAAACATCCTGACTAGAAAATGGTTTTCCCTTCCAAGCCTATTCTATTGAATCCATGTGCTGCCTTAAAGGTACAGCTGAAGGGGCTGGTTGTTATGAGCCTGGCTGAGGTCAGCTTGAATGATCTCCGGCTTGCTACAGGCTGTTAGTGACTTATGTGCTAGATTATATAAGGTCCAGTTGCAATAAGCCACCTAAGGTAACCAGGAAGAGGACTGAGAACAGAAGAGGTTCACAAACCTTCCTTAAACACCTGTTCTATCAGGGCAGGACCAAATCCTAGGAAATACAGAATGGTCGTACCAAATGTTTTTAGGGCACCAGGATTTTAATATGATTTTAATATGATTTTGTAGACACTTCATAGAGGTCAAGATCAAGCACCCATGTCCAGCTCTCCTGCCGGCCAGTGGGTCAGACCTGTAGTCTCACACTAGGCGCAGGGAGGGTACAGGGCTGCTCTCTTTCATCTACACAGTCTGAACAAGGCACTCCATAGCGAGTCTCTGACCGCCAACCCCAAGGACATACTCAATAGTGCCTTCCATCCCTGAAAGCCTTGGGGAATGATAGGTAGATGATGTAAGGTTTTTACTAATTTATGAATTGGTGTAATGTTTCTTTCTTTTTTTGGTGTAATATTTCTATTCTCTATTTGTAAGTCCTCCCAGAGGGCAGAAACCTATTCTGTATGACTTTTATGACACCTGCCCTGAGGGTCAATGTACCTATTCTCAGAAGCGATACTATGGAAGTCTTTCTCTTTGCTGGCTGAATCACACAAATCATATCCATTTCTGAAAGCTGTACAGAAGGCAGATGATGGCTGCTTTAGAAACACTGAAGAGTTTAAGGACTTTCACACTTCATAGGAACCGACAAAAATAAGGAACCCCCCCCCCCAAGAGCTGGCATACAACAAGCATAATCAGAATTATAAAACTGAAGATAACCTAAGTGATAAAATTTCCCCAAAATGACACTGGAAAATCCAGGAAAGAAAGTATCAGAGTTGAGCTCTGTATCAAAGAAGAATGGCTTCAATTTTCCAACTGTATCTTTGCCCCCTTCCTAAAGCTTCCTTTGTTAAAGTTTGGTCTGTCGGCTAACTTGTCTGAAACTAGACCCTCTGTGAACTAAGAAACCTTAATAGCAAAAGCAGTGTAACCAATAATTATTATGAGCTCAGCTCACTCAACCTGCCAGGAAAGAAACCATGGCAGCTTCTTGAGCTTCCTCGGGATTTCCCAGAACATCCGCCAAGTCTTCATCTCAAGTGTCTATGTATCTTTATCCTGCATGAGCTCTGACACTTAGGAACCTACACCAATAGTGGCAGAACTGGTAACAAATTCAGATCATACAGTGGAATCAGAGGCGGTAGCTTTGTAGAAAGCCTCAAAGCTCAGGTGTGCAATTTTGGGCACTGCATAAAAGTAAACTGCTGCACGGACTTGTCACCCTGGGGCACGTTTTATTTGCTGGATTGAGGACAGGCCTCTCACTTTGGTTCACTTCAAATATATTTACTTCTCATACAGAGTGATAAAGATGAAAGCGCCTACCAAAATTTGATTTTAAGCAATACAGATCTTGACAATTGAATATTCCCTAAATAGGTTAAATCTTGACATCAGCAGAGATAAAAAAGTTGAATTTCTAGTGTGAAGACTGTGGAAGGGTTTGAACCTACACTTTCTGTTCCCTCTCTCCCATCCAGCACCACAGACAGTGCCCGGATCTGGACCACCTGACCTTAAGACAGCTTTCTTCAGATGCTTATGCACTATAGCTGAGGGGGCCCTTGCCCTCCACTGGATCATGTGAGAGGAGACTATGGGTGCTGGTTGGTTCAACTTTGTATCAAACCAGATTACTCTTTTCTTCTTCCTCTGCCTGGCTAGCATTTGATCTGTGTAACCTTCCTGATGCCCTGGCACGTCTAACACACGGCCCCAGCTCCATGGTCCCTCAGCCCATTGAGCTTGCTCCGCAGGGTCACTCTGGTCCCCTGTCTATTTCACACTGTGTGGAAATTTCTATAGAGGATGAGACTGGGTCCTTTACTGTGTCCCCTAGCTCTCCTGGCACACGACCAATGCTCATGAAGAATTCCTGAAGGTGCCAAACACAAGTTAAAATTCATTTCTTTTTTACTAGTGCACCCTGGAGTTGACCACCTATATTTCTAAGACTACAGCATTTTAAGAGCTTTCATGAGACAGCAAAACAGCTATCACAGAAGAAGCTACACAATTCTCTAAAATAAGTTAAACCATTTCATTCCTCCGCTCTGGCTTCTTATCTCACTCAGACGAAAAGCCAGAGTCGACCCAAGCTCTTTTTGGATTGGCTACCTCACCGTCTTCTCTCAAGTCACACCGGCCTCGTGCTTCCTGCATGTCAAGTCTCCCTGTGCCTCGGGGCCGCAATGCTTGCATCTCCCTCTGCCTGGAACGTTCCCTTTGCAGGTATCTGGATCATCCCCTTGCTTCTTTGGGTCTTTGCTCAAATGTCACTCATCAGTGAACCCTCTCCTGTCCAGCTGAGTCATGCACATTAACAAGCTCCCTTTGTGCCCTTCACTTTCCTAGATGTATCTTCTTAGCTTTACTACCCTGACACAGCATAAATTTACTTATTTACAGCCTACCTCTCCTCTCCAGAATGTCAGGCTCATGAAGATAGGGCCTTTACTGTGTTCACAGCTCAGTCCCCAACACCTAGCATATATGGCTTGGTGGCAGGCCAACTGACACAGAGCGCGGGCTCAATAAATATTTGTTGAATGAATAAACGTACGAAGCACTACTAAAAAGCCAGGCCAAAAAGCCTACTCTCTCCATGTGAAGAGATTTGAGCTGTCAGACTGTAGGAGGACTCAGTGGCTGAAACACTAAAACTGGCAGGTCTCCAAGCATGTTCAAACTTGTAGTCCACCAAGGTAGCTGGCTTGGCACTGATGACAAGGCAAGCGTGGGATGTTACATAAGAAAGAACATCTAAAAAGAGGAGACAGAAATTATATGGGATGGAAATGCCTGGTTTTCCAAATCAGAGAGAATGCCTTGTGAAGTTTCACTGCCAAAAACAAGCTCTATTAAAGCAGAGCTACATGACCCTTCCTGCCTATAGCTTTTCTTAAGGTGATATTCTGCAGTTTCAAGGCAAAAGGGCAATCTTAAAAATTAACCCTAAATACTTATTGAGAGACAAGATAGAGGGGTGACGAACAGCATGAACTCTAGGGCTCTAACTGCGCACACTCTGGAGCCTGCCTATACTCAAGACCTTGGCCACTTGTTTACTTTCTCTGTGCCCCAGTTTCTTTGGTGAGGACTGGATCAACTGATGTATGGAAGGATTTCAGAAGAATACTGAGAATTATGACTGTTTTTCAAACATGTAGGAACTAGTCTTCCCAACCTGCCTTACCTCTTCTCCTTTTGATACTAATCAGCCAACACTCAGCACCCACTATATGCCAAGCACTGTGATAGGTACGAGCAGGTATGAAAAGATGAATAAAATCTGGTTCTGCTTTTGCCATGCTCAGTTTATTAATGATTCTAAGCACACTGGGAACTTACGTAGCAGAAATAGTACAGGTCTCTAGGAGTGGGACAGGGTCAGTCACTCTTAGTTACCCTAGAATCTTTATAAGTCACCATTTATTGCTTAAAGTTGGTTAAGATGATTTCCTATCACTTGGAACTCAAAGTCTTACTTTAGGTTGAATATCCCTTTTTGGAAATGCTTGGGACAAACTGTTTTAGGTTTCAGAATTTTTTTGATTTTAGAAAAAATGTGTATAGCCAGGGATACAGCTCAGTAGCACAGTGCCTGCCTGGCAAGTGCAAGGTCATGAGTTCCATTCCAGGTACCCCTACAAAAGGATATACACAATAAGTTATTTTGGGGATGGGATCCAATCTAAATGTGAACTTCATTTATGTTTCACCAAACATTATACATATAGCCAGAAAATAATTTTGTCCAACATTTTAAATAATTCTATGCATGAAACAAAGTTCCATGGTGTGGGAATTTTCCAATTATGGCACTGTGTTAGGGCTCGAAAAGTTGCAGATTTTGGAGTATTTGAGATTAGGGATATGCAACCTGTATCACAACGTTCAATTATACATACAAGACAAATGAAGCCTAAGGAGATCCCTTGCCTCTCCTCCTATTCCCAATGCCAAGCAAGAAGAAGCATTAAAGGAAGCACTCAGCATACAGCACCTCATGAACCACGGGGCCCAGCAGGAAGTCCAGGTGCTGGCACAGCTCTCCCAGGTTGGCTAAGCTGCTGGCCCTGTGGGCACCATCTGGATCTCTCACTCCTCTCAGGAAGGTATGGACCAAAGGGTCTCGGTACTTTGAGACCATGTCACCTACAGAGAAAGGAAGAAATTAAAACCTGTTACAGAAGGAATGATATCACCATGGTACATGGCACGATGTCTTATACTTTTTAAAGGACTGTGTGAGCATTAAAAATTATTCTGTGGAACAATATTTCATGTTAAGGAAGATAATGTATGGTTTATAAAAAAGCAAGTAGAACCTCAGTTTTATTCTAAAAATATACACATGGAGATAAAAGATTGAAAATATTCCCCACAATATTAGTAGTATTTATAGGGAAGTTTATAGGAAACTTTCAAAAATATATATGCATACAAATATATGAAAATGTATATATCATAAATACATAGTATAGTAAATGTTCACAAACCTGACACAACTGTCATTAGCCCATGGCCACATAAATAGCAAATATGGCCCCCGGGCTAGACCCCAATCACAGCTCAGTGCTTTTCCTACATTATCACCCACTATGTAGTTAAGCAAATTGAGTGAAAATCAAGATGAGGCTTCCAGAAAGATGGCACAGTGGTAAACAGCAGCAAATCAGCCTCTCTGAGATCTGGAATCCAGACACTAGAATGTACCATTCTGGGGAAGAAAAGAAGGAGGGAGGTGGATTCCCTGGGACCCAGGAAGGATCTGAGGGGAGAACTGGAGCCCACAGGGAAAGTGAACAGACACACAACACAGAAAAAGGAAGGGGCAACCTGACTTTCCCCCCACTCCTGGCTCATGGTGTGAGAGAGGAGGCTTGAATCCACAGAGACACTGTGAGGGTGAGTTTTGGAAACATTAGCCAGGGTAATTAGACATGAGAAAGAAATAAAAGCAATAAGGATAAGAAAAGAAGTTAAATTACTGTTATTTGCAGATGACATGATACTCTACACATAATGAGTACTCTCTGCCATAAAGAAGGATAAACTTGAGGCATTTTTAGGTAAATGGATACATGTAGAGACCATACTTTTAAGTGAAATGAATCAGACACACATGTTTGAATATAACATTGTTTCTCTTATGTGAGAAACTGAAAGGGTAAATGAGAACCAAAACAGTTGATAGATGTTGGGAAGCAGGAAAAAAATGTTCAAATGGGAAAGGGAACAAGGGGCGGGGATGCAAGAGGAAAGGAAAAAGAAAAAGAACAGAAGGAAAAACGGACACAGAGCTTTTGTGAATAAGAAGAGAAAGAAGGGTTGAAGAAGGGAGAGGAAATGGGGGAAAAAAAGGAATCAAGACATATACAGGTACAAATTCCCTGGGGAATGTGATCATTATATAGACAGAAAATGTACCCATAAAATTAATTTTTAAAAATTCAAGGTACTCTGGGTCCTTGTCAAAGAGAAAAGTTAACATTCACTCATTTAACGAACACTTCCTGCGAGGGCGAGTTAGTGCCAGGCACTGTCCTAGACAGGTGGCATACGTCTGCAAACAAGAAACAATGGTTCCGTCTCTTGGGGAGCCACATGCTAGTGTAAGTTATAACACAGCCCGAAGGTCATAAATGCTATGAGAGGGGATATAAGGCAGGTAAGGGAAATAAGGAGTAATGTAGATGCCGACAGACTTTTGCCTTTCTTTCTTTTTTTTTGTTTTTTGTTTTTTGGATACAGGGTCTTGCTACGTAGTTCAGCTGGCCTTGAACTCACTATGAAGCCCAGGCTGGCCTTGAGCTTGCAGTGATCCTCCTGCCTCAGCCTCCTGAGTGCTGGGATTACAGATATACGCCACCACGCCTGGCCAAAAGGAGTACCATGTGCTTAGGTGGGCTTGAACCACCAACCTTTTGGTTAATAGCTGGCAGACTTGAATTTTTTAAAAAGTGGTCAGGGAAGGCTTCGTTGAGATGGTGACATTTAAGCAAAGTTTGGACAGTGAGGGTGTCAGCTATGTGGGTACCCAGCGGAGGACAATATATGAAGAGAGAGCAGCCAGTGCACTGGGGTAGAAGCCCTGTGCAGAAGCACGCCTGGCATGTCTGGGACCAGCGGGGAGGCCCAGTGGGGTTAGAGAGGTGACACAGGCATGGGGTGGCGCTGCAGATCTTCAAGGGTCTCATAGGTCACCTTTTTAGGTTACACTCTTCACAATACGCTGTTAGTAGGTTAGGTAAGAAGTTTAGAAGTTGACTCTGTGGGCTGGGGATACAGCTCAGTGGTGGAGCACTTGCCTAAAAGTTGACCATTTGATGGAGCAATAATGAAGTCACTGTTCACCTTAACAAGAATGGTTGATGAACTGGTAGGGGTTGAAAGAATGGTAGAAGTAGATTTAAGATTGAATGGGAGAAGAACTGGAGATCGAAAAACCACTTAAGGACTTTGTCTCAAAGCACATCAAAGAAATGGGATGGTGGCTTGTCAGGGAAGTAAGGGTCAAGAGAAGCACTTGTTTTGTTTCTCAAGACAGGAGAAATAGTAGCATGCTAAGGCATTCAGAACTCAATGTCTTTTATATACATATTTCTATACATGCAAATCACTTCCTCCTTCATAAGCATACGAAGAACTAAAGCTGTTTTGGCTCTGAGGCCCCAGTTTCAGAGCCCAGGTTCAGCACACTCCAGCTTGAGTCTTATGGCCTTAAGGATCATGCTATCTCTTGTTCTTACCCACCAGCATGGTGGGCTACAGAGACAAATCATTGACCTGTCCTACCAGGCCCAGCTAACATGGCACCTGCTTTGTGAAACCTTCTTTATCCCTGCAGCCACTCTAAACAGGTCTCCTTGGAAACACCACAGTACTCTGTACGCAGGTCACTGTTATGATTTGTATCTAGATGCCCTCCTAAACCTTCACGTGCTCACAGGGGGAGCTCCTGGCGGTCACCAGACCATGGGGGCGTGATACTCAGGAGTGGCTCCATCACTGATGAATTTGTAGCTCACCTGCTGTTAGGAGGTAAATCTGATTGGAAGAGGTGGGTCATGAGGGTGTGGGTGTGAGGGGTTTTTCTCTCCCTACTCTTTCTTGCCCTCCCGACACTATGAGCATCTTTCCACCAAGCCCCTCTGCCACGCCGCCCTGCCTGAGAGCCAGCCGACTACGGACTGAAACCTCTACAGACTGCAAGCCAAAATAAACCTCTCCTCCTTCAACCTGTGGTGTCAGGTATTTTGTCCTAGCAATGGGGAACGGGACTAAGACAATCACTTTGGCTTGAACCACACTTTTAACCAACACCTGAATTTCTGTATGTTTTAAGCCTTTATCTAGTCTCCTTTGACTATAAATTCTAGAGCGGAGAGCTATGCTTCATGTCTGTCCCATCAGTTAGTTCTTAGCAGTCTTTGTGCACACCAGGCAGTCAACAAATGGGAATGTAGAACTGAATCCACTGATTCTTACAACAAAACATAATTATGTGCTAATCATGCTGATCTTCTAGGGCAGCGAGGGTGAGCCTCTTAGAGCTTCCAATGATACAAACAGCCTGCTGAGGCCCGCGTGCTGTAGGTTTGCCACTACTGTCCTAGGCTGTCTTAGCCATTTTCTTCCTCACCAAGACACAACGTGTCACACCTGCAGCTTACAGGAGAGGCGAAGGTTAATTCTGGTTTACAGTCTGTAGAGGTTTCAGTCCACAATTGGCTGGCTCAAGGCAGGAGGGCGTGGCACAGAGGCATGGCAGAGGAGAGGCAGATGCTCATGGCATGGTGGGCATGCTGGACAGGAAGCAGAGAGTCAAGGGAGGAGCCAGGAAGAGAGACAGACCCTTCCAGGCCATGCCCACAGTGACCCACCTCTTCTGAACAGACAGAAGAGCAAGTTAGCTTAACAAGTTGGTTATAAGCCCCACAATGCAATCCCCTTCTAAAAGCCCGTATCTGTGACCACATGAAACTCCTGGAGGACATCTATATACAATCCATCCCATAGGGATAACAAAGGTTGATAAAACATCTTTACCCTTCTTATAAGAACCCCCAGACTTAGAGGGTGGGTATAAACTGATGAGCACCGACACTTACCGTTCCATACATAACGCCTTCACAGTTAAGCAGAAGGTGCTCGGAGAGCACTATTCAACTATCTCAGTCTCTTGGAAGGAAGAGAAGGAAGTTTGTTTTTCTGTTTTTGTTCTGTTTCCCCCTCAAGGTCAGGAACACAATATACTTTCCATATAAGGAAAAGATGGAGTAATTTCTCCAAAATGCTAATACTTCTTAATATACATACAATGCCATCCTAAGACTCATCCTCTGCTTTCTTACCATAAACACACACTGCCAAAATGGAATCAGTGGTGACTTGCCCATGACCTAGTTCCAGAATAGAAAAAACTTTAACCTTAGAAATATACATATACTTTGACCCAGGCTTTGCATTTTTTAGTATCTATCATAGAGAAGTAGTAGGTATGCAATATATATGTACAAAGATACCTGAATAAAAATTTCACTGCAGGCTAGGCATGGTAGTACATGCCTGTAATTCCAGCACTCTAGGAGGCTGAGGCAGAAGGACTGCAAGTTTGAAACCACCCTGGGCAATTTAGCAATTTAGTGAGACCCTGTTTCAAAATTTTAAAAAGTGCTGAAGCTATAGCTCAGTGTGAAGACACAGGCTTCAGTAGAAAAAAGATTTCACTGTTGAATTGTAATACGAAAAATGAGAAATAAACTAAATATCAGTAAATACGGAATATTGAATATAGTCATTAAAAAGAATATGACGAATTATATGCACTGTCACTGAAAGTTCTTAATCCATTAAAGAAACTGATAAAACTCGTGTATTCCACTTACACATGCAAAAATACACACAAGTTCTCTCACTGTTGACAAAGCAACCTCACAGGTTTATTTTTTTAATTTAATTTTATTTTTTTTTAAAGTGTAAAAGAAAAAGAACAACCTCACAGGTTTAAATATGTATATTAAATATGTAAAGGAACAGAAAAAGAAAGGATATACACTAAGACAGAGGTACTGAAGAATGTGTGTGAAGAACAGAGCTGGGGTTAAACTTGGGCTGTCTGACACTCAGCTCTTAGGGTAAATTGCATTTAAAATATTTCCAGAGCTGAGGATGTTGCTCAGTGTAGAGAACTTGCTTAGTGGGCATAAGGCCTTCGGTTTAATACCTAGCATGGCAAAAGAAAAAAAAAATGTATTTCCAATTACGGGAAAACAAATGATAGACTCCCTTACTTTTCTGGTAGTACTTTCCCTCTCTGGAGTTAGGCAGGGGCTTGTTCATGCTGCATTGTGAAAAAACAGACAAAAGCGTCAGGAGATCTGTGTTCTAGTTGTGGCCCTGCTACTGCCACCTAGCTGTGTGACCCTCAGCAATCACTTCACCTCTCTGGTCCAAGTGGAGACAAGCCAATTAGGTAAGATGATCTTTCTGGCCCCTTCCAGGTGTAAGCCTGTGGGTACATAGTCACCTTTGGTTTAGTCATCGGGGAATGAGGTAAAGGAGATCCAGGAAGGAAGAAGAGGCACATATTCATGAAACTTAAGGCAAAGCTTTGCATGGTTAAAGGAAGAGTGGTTCCTTGTTGGCCAGGAAGTCATAGAAAAATCAAAGGTTTGGAACCTGTAAAAGTGGGGAAATTGCAAGTTGGGTAAGAGCATGAGAAACTAAGTTTAATAATACAGATACTTAAAAAGAGATGGCAAAGAAAAGGCATACTAAATGAATTATTTTTGGGGGTAGTGCTATGGATCACAGTCATGGCCCCAGGTATGCTTCACAGCACAGCACCACTGAGCTATACCTCCAGCCTGATTCATTCATCAAATCCTTAATATGTATTAGGCACTGTCCTTGGCACTGGAGACCCAATTATAAGCAAGAAAGATACAGTCCCTACCCTCATGTCACCCAAAGCTAACCAAAAAAACAAAACAAAAAATCCTGATCAAAGGAATATTTGATCTGGTTCCTTTTTTTTTTTTTTGCTTGCTTGTTTATTTGTTTCTTGAAATAAGGCCTTGCTATGTAGTTTAGGCTGGTATTGAACTCACGAGGTAGCCCAGGCTGGTCTCAAGCTCACGGTGATCAGACTCCTGACTGCTGGCCTTACAGGGGTGCACCACCATGCCCAGCCTGGTTCCTACTCTATTAAGAACAGAACAGTACTATCAGATCCTAGCTCCCTTCTGCTACCTTTCAGTCAGTTCGCTTACTGTTATCATTCCTATTTACCTTCAAAAGATCTGAGGCAATGTACAATAAGTAACGTTAAATCCATGTATCATTAAAAGAAATATTTTTAGCTGGGTATGATGGCCACACTCCTGTAATCCCAGAACTCTGGAAGGTGAGTCAGGAGGATTGCAAGTTTAAGCCTAGCCTGGGCAATTTAGTAACTCAGTGAGACGCTGTCCTAAAATTAAAAAAAAAAAAAAAAAAAAAGATCTGGGAATGTAGCTCAGCGTGAAGGCCTTGGGTTCAATCCCTAGGCCCAATCAAGTAATAACACTTTGTAAAAGTTCTATAGTGAATAAGAGGAATACAGGTATCCATAGTTAAGGACAGAGACTGCAAATTAGTTTAGTAATTCCTAGAAGCTAAGGTTAAAAAAAAAAAGAAACAGAAAATAGCTTTCATTAACAATAAAAGAAGAAACATCAGGGCTGGGCATGGGGTATATGCTCATAATCTTAGTACCGTGGGGGGCTGAGTAAAGCAGGAGAATGCAAGTTCAAGACCCACCTTGAGCTCAATCTCTAGTTTAAAGGGAGAACTAATTCACCAGGAAAGAAAAACTTTAGGATGAACACTAAGAGGTATCCAGCCAATCTTAATTCAGTGCCCACAACACACCAATTATGTTCTTGGTACATGAGATAGCATAGAAGAAAATGAAGTTCTCATCTTCAAGAAGGCTGCTTTTGGTGGGGAAGAAAGTTAATAAACTGTAAATAAAATTTCCACCACCACCACATCTATGAAGAAAAATGGAGGTCAGGTGTTGTTGAGAGCAAGAGGTGAGGCTCATCCCCTGCTTTCGAGGGGAACAAAGAGATAAGACACATGAGGACCTGGGATAGAGGCAAAGAAAGGGTGGGGAAAAGTTTTATATTCATTGTGGACATCATGTGATTGTTGCCCACTATATAAGTCAAGAGTCAAGAGTATACCTATCACATTAACAAAGCTACACGTTAACTAACATTCACTTATGTAAATCCCTGCCTACTTGAGCGCCACTGTTCCCTTTAAAATGAACATCCATGTAACTACAAGGTTCACTAACCCATCCTAGACAAACCCAAAACCCAAAGGTGACAGAGAACATCTCAAGACTCTTCACTGTCCTTGGTCAGTGGCTCTGGGACCACATGCTACCTTTATTTTCCAGTATTGGACTGGAAGAGTTGGGATACTCCCCACGTCCACTCTGCATGTCTTGTGGGCTCCTGCCATCATATTATCTGCTGACTGGATTTCACTTGAATCTCTCATGCAAATGCTAGATCTGTCACATGACTGATCAAAATTGCTCTTCTTAGGGATTTACAGCCTTACCCCTATTTTGGGGGCTCTACTAGCCTCTGATAACCTTCCCTCTTCCTTGCTTCCACCATCCAGTGTGGTTGGGGTCTTAAGAGTACTCTATGTTATACCCCAGTCTCCAGGGAGGAGCCACTCTGACCTGGTCTCTATGAAGAACAGAAGAATAAAATGAACGTACATGGCCATAGAACACAGCTTCCAGGGCACTTGACACAGGTATTGAAATTAAAGCTGCTTCATTAGGGCTTCTTAATTTGGTTTTTAGGCATCCCTGAGTATTTTATTGTGTGTCTCACTGGCATTCTCCCATTCTTCCTTGCAAAGTACATTCTAACTTTGTTGGACAGCCTGCTTTTATCACCCCTTCTTGCACAATTCCAGCCATATTCTTCCTTGCTCTAAGTGAATTATGGTGGACACGTCCTTTTTCTTTAACTGGTTTAGGCATGGGCATATGACCCAGTTCTGGACAATAAAGTGTGAAGGAGTTTCTAGAAGACTGAGAAAACTCATACAAGGATAAAAGAGTTAGCATTGCCTTAGAGTTGTGACAAGCAGCTGAAAGCCACCGGGGACTAAAGGAGAAGGCCATAAACTGAGGTTGGCAGAGCAGAAAGATGAAAAAAATACGGGTCTTGACTAATGTCAATGAGGTATGAGGTAAAGAATTCTCTATCCTGGACTTCCTGTCATGTGATCATTCATTTCTTTTTTTTTTCCCCCCTTTGGGACTGGGAATCAAACTTAGGACCTTGTGCTTGCCAGGCAGGTGCTTGTGCCATTGAGCTATATCGGCACGTCATTTTTTTTTATGCCAACTGACTTAGGAATTTCTGTTACCTACAGCCAGAAGTATTCTGATACACTCTGAAAACTAGAGTGCTCTTAAACTTGCAGAGTACTTCTATGTCAGTTCTATGATTTAGATTTGCCAAAATAAAAGACTCTGAAAGTATATATTTTTCCAATGACTCAAAAATCAATGTTATAACCAATATATAACAGAAAAAATTAAGCCAATTTTTTCCTAATTATAACTTTAATTGGGACAATAACTTGGTATAATGAGTGACTCAGCATATATACAGCATATATATGATCAGCATATATACATATGACTTTCCCAAAGAGCTAAGTCATCTTTATACATCTTAAACATAAAAAGAAAAAAGAGGTGAGTACATACAGTGGTGCCTCAGTTCACGATGTGAATTGGATAGCAGTGAACGAAATTTCCCTATAAGGTCAATACTGAACCTAACCCTGAATTGATTTGGTTCTCATCTTACTTGGTTTGCGACCAGAGCCACGGAAATAAGTTGGTGAACTGAGGCACTCCTGTATTTACTGGGGTGGTTTCTGTGACGAGGTTGTATGCTGAGTATGTTTCCCAACTAGTGGTTACTCAGGTGTATATATGAATTAAAACCAGGGATCTTGGGATGTCCATTACTACTTCTTAGTTTCTGATTAAGCAACAAAACTACAATTACATGCAGGAGTTTCTTTCCTTCTTTCTTTTCTTCTTCCCTCCCACTCTTCTCTATTTCCATTCTTTTCTGTCTCTTTGTATTTTTCTTTACCCAGATGAAACAGTTGTATTAAAAACTTCCATTGAAATTTATGGCTGAAATAGGGAGCTAGGGAAGGGACCAAGAGATGGAGGGCTGCAGAAGGAGGGAGGGAGAGGGGATACAGAGGAATTAAGGTGTGTTACATCATCATTATGTACTGCAAACTTGTACTACTGAAAATAAAAATTTAAAATAGAAAATTCTGTTTGAGAATGTTAATAAACATTTTATTATATATCACTAAAGGAAGAAATTTATTGCTGATCTGAATTGCCAGATTCCAAGATACTTTTCAAACATTTTGTCTGAAAGATGGCGCATACTTGTTCTGTAACAGGGACAAACATTCATTACTATCCTGTTGTCACCATCAAAAATATGTGTATATATGGATTTTATTTCAACAATAGTACTGAGCTGAGAGTGGTAGTACACACCACAGGTTGGGAGACAGACGCAGAAGGATGGTTAGTTAGAGTAAAACCATGTTTCAAAATAAAAAATTAAAAGGGTCTGGGGATGTAGATCAATGGGACAGCCCTGGGTTTAATCCACAGTACTGGAATAAAAAGTATTAATTTCCAAATTTTCTAAACCTAACTTTTACAGAGTACTCACCAAAGACCATAGGTAGACTATGATACCCAGAAAACTAAAGTTGCAGAGACCATCATCTTTCCTCAAGCACTTTGAAACAGCTTCAGGGAAATGAACACAGTAAATATAAGGCTACTTTTAGCAACCTGAGTAGATCCTAGCCAGTGGGATTTATCATAATTTAACTGTAATGACTTTTACTTTGTGCAATAATAAAAACACCTGGCTATTTGCATCTCCAAATGTTCTTAGGAAGTCAGTAATAATCAGTCCTTCTGAGAAACAAACAGCTGTGTGTTCAAGGAAGCCAGGAAAGGATCTAGATTTGTTTGAACAAGTTTGATAAAAATGAGTTGCTTAAGAAGGTAAAAAAATCAAGTACATAGTGAAAAGAAAAAGTTGAAAAAAAATTTAACCTACCTATGACTTGCCTTCACAGTACTGTGACAAGATTCTTTGAACAAATTAGAATCTGGAAGATATCTTATTAGGCTTTTCTATGGTATTTTGAAGTTTAGATTGTTAAATTCATTCATGCATCTCAGATCCTATTTTTTCCATAAAGAATCTGAGATGACTTGTAGTAAGAAGGATGCCATTAAATCTGAATTAACACAATATACTTTTAAGGTTAAAGGACCGGCTGATTTCGAGGGTCCCCTTCCCTTCATTCACTGAAATAGGTCATGATAATGATATTGAGAAAAATCAAGTAAGAAAAAATTTTACTCTTGGACAAATTCTTAACCGTTCTTTAAAAAATCTGTTAATGTTTTGGGGCAGGGGGGACCTTCTTTCTTCCTTCTCTTCATTTTTTTAAGACATAAAAGTAAATATAGATAAAACTATTCCCAACTACTCTCTCCTATCTACAAACAGGAATTATCTAAGAAATAGCCTGTCCTGCTGGCTAATGGGCAGCTGGGTCAAAGCAATTATCTTTTCCAAAGATTGAATGATCACTTAGAGGCAGCACTCCTCTGTAATCAGAAGTTTAGATACATTCTGAGTAACGTTTTAACCTCAAGTTTCTGAACACAAATATGGGCACTGAAATTGTGCAGTGCAACTTGATTATAATGTGGATCCAGGTGATTCACAATTATCATTAAATAAAAACACAAAAATTTAAAAACCTCTTTTCAAGATTCCACAGATCCTTGAAAATATGGCAGAATATGATCTCCAGAGTTTATGAAGAAATCCTTCCATACAGTCAACCCAATGAAAACAGTTAACGTGTATTTACTATGTGCAAGGGATGCAATGGACACTGGGGACTTAAGAACAACAAACATTTTGTCCTTCTAAAAAACTAGAGGGACCAAATATCATGAAAGCAATAGGATGGGTGATTTCTTTTGGGAGAAGAGTTTCTGGAGCAGGTGACATCTAAACCTAATTGTGGGTGTGGGTGGGTTTTGGGTGTTGAGATTGAACCCTGGTTCTCATGCATGTTTTTTTTTTTGGTAGTGGAAATTGAACTCATGACCTTGCACTTGCCAGGCAGGCGCTTATGCCGCTGAGCTATATCCCTGGCTCTCCTACATGTTAAGCAAGTTCTCTACCACTGAGTTGCACACCAGGCCCCATAAGACTAATCTTAAAGAATGGTACAGATTTTAGCAGACAGACAGGAGGAGGAGTAGTCCACGGAGATGGAGCTGTGTGTGCAGATGTGTGAGTGCAGCGTGGGGCTAAAAAGACAAGAAGATGTATGATACACTTAGAAAATACCAGCAGTACCAGCTGACTGCAACAAGGGTATGATGAGAGGTGACTGATAAGAAATAGGATGAAAAATAGGGTCAAGCCACAGAGAGTATGAAGCTAAAGATTTGAACAACAGGGAGCTGATACTGTTTTTTGTTTTGCTTTGATTTTTTGTTTTTGGACTGTGGGTTTAACCCAGGACTTCATGCATGCTAGGCAAGTGCTCTACCACTAAGCTACGTCCCCAGCCCTAAAGCAAGGAAGTGGGTTGAGTTTGATGAATTAGGATTTACAGATACATTTAGCGATGATGGAAGCTGTTTTCCTCTGGTTGGAATGCAATCTGCATGAGGAACCTCAATGATTAATCTCAGGTGGGATGAAATTTGCATGAGGAACCTCAATGATTAATCTCAGGTGGGTCGCTTCTACCTCAGCACCTTTAGGGTAGCCTTATTCCTCGAAGCATAAAGTAACTGTACTCTCACAGCAGAAGAGTATGATGTTTCAGAGATCAAACTTCTGTTTATTGGCACAAGTAGTACTAGGACTCCTCTACTTTATGAAGACAGTGCACAGAGTAAGATGTGTGTAATGACTGAAGACTTCCTAGGCTCTTTGGCAATGAACCTACAGATTCAATGCAACTCCTGTCAAGATTCCAACTGCCCCTTTTTTGGTTGTTTATACAGAATTGGCAAGTTGATCCTCTAATTCATTTAAGAATGCAAGGGACCCAGAATAGCCAAAAAAAAAAATTTTTTTTAAAAAGAAAGAAAAGAGGACTAACATTTCCTCATTTTAAAATAACTGCAAAGCTGTAATAATCAAGACAATATATATTAGCCTAAGGGCAGACAGACAAATCAATGGGAGAGGACTGAGGTCCAAAAATAACTTCCTATATTCATGGTCAATTGATTTTTAACAATAATATCCAGATAATTCAGTGGTAGAAGGAAAAGTTATCAACAGATGGTGCCAAGACAATTGGATAGCCATTTGCAAAAGAATGAGGTTGAGCCTCTTCCTGATAGTATAGGCAAAATTAACTTCAAATGTGGGTCACAGATCTGAACGTAAGGGATAAAATTATAAAAGTCTACCAAGCAAACCTGTAAGAGCCAGAAAGTGGATTAGTGATCGCCTGGTAATGGGTATGGGTTTTTGGGGGTGATGAAATACCCTAAATTGGTTTCAGTGCCGCTTACACACTACCTGAACATCCAAAAACAACACAGAATCATATACTGTAAATGGGTAAATTGAATGGCACATGAATTATATTTCAATAAAGAAGTTTTGAGTAAGAACAGGTAGAAGGAAGGTTAGAGAATCTCTCATTAAAAGCTAAAAGAAAAGAAACAACTCATAAACATATTCACATGCTAAAAGAGAAGAGGTTTACACATATACTAGTTATGAAACATAACCTCTGGCTTCCTAAGCTCAGAGACTGAGGGCCCGAGGCTGGTGTCACAGAGAATTCACAGTGGTTGCTCCCCTCCAACATCACAAGCTGCTCTCCTCGCCAACTCGGTGATACGTCTGCGGTGGGAGCTCGGTCCTGCTCTGCCTGTCAGTCAAGCGCAGCCCAGAGATTTTTCAGTTCTTTGTGACTAGCATTGTTCCACTAGCTCCTGGCTTCTTTATTTCTCAGTAAATGATGGTGTGAATATAATTTATTATCTTTACTGCTTCAGGGCTGGCAGTTCAAAAATTAGTGTAATTTAAAAGTCTCTTAACAGAGGCAAAAAAAATATTGAAGATTCAGACTCTTGGAGGTTCTTACACATAGTGAATCATTTGCCCAAGATCCCGTCTCTAAGTGCGGCTTCATTAATCCACATTTGACAAACATTAACCAAGGGAGAGTTAACACCTCCTGCCGGAACTGAAAAACCTTTCTGTTCCAGCCTTTATGTTTAATCAAGTCCAAACCTTTCCTGCTTTTTACTTTATTTCCTTTCTTGGGCCAGACTGAAGTGGAGATGGAGAATTGGAGTCTTTTTTTCCTGTAAATCTTTGAGTCTTAATCTTATCTTTCCAGGCTCTAGGATCTCCATTAGTGTTTTAATTCACCTGTAATCTAACTAGTTCAAGTAGGTCCTTCCTTTCTCTAGGACTGTACTTTGTGTACTTTCAGTGTGATTTTAGATAATCTGGCAGAGAGAAAAGGGTAAAGGTGTAAAATGTCAAAGGATGGAAAACATGTATCTGCTGCACTAAATTACTGACTTTAAAAGGGGTCCAGATGAAGTCTTGGGTTCTCATTTATTTGAGAGCAAAAGTATACAGATCCAGTCCCTGAAGAAACAGGAGACAGAAAGAGATCTGACTCTGCTCATGTGCTCTTTTTTGTCCCTGCCGTCATCTACTCATTTTCCCCTGCTTCTCAGGACCTAAAATTCTCTTTCATTGGTTTCTCGTAACATTTCCTGAATACAATTTATTGCCATGTATGGGCCTGAGTCAACAGAGATTATAATTTCTGTCAAGGTCAGAAGGAAGTTAGATTGACACGACAGATACTAATAGGCAGGATTTCCTCACAGAAAGCCATTTAGAGAATTAATTCAAACGCAATTAATTTTTGATGAAATTCATCATTAAAAAATTCATAGGTAAATTTTGATCTATTAACAACAATTACTTTTTGGTCTTGAATTTCCCCTGCAGCTCTGGGGAAATCAAAGCCTTTTCTGACTTTAGTTTCTCCCATGTTCCACCGAGCCATCTAGGAAGAGGAGGGAGATCTTAGTTAACATAAAATACGCAGCTACAGTGCAGCGAGACACAAACTGCTGTGGAAAACAAAGGCATGCTCTCTCTGCAAAAGACTTCTGTGCCTCTTATCTTGTTTGAGTCCCATAAGAATTTGAGGTAAGTTTTAAAAAAACTAGTTTTGGGTCACAAAAAATAAAACTGAAAAGAAGCTGATCCCAGGTCACGCTGCTACTGGAAGGCAAAGTTCTCAAAGCCAGGCAAAAGGCTCTCTCTGCTGCCATCAGGACGTTTATCTGGCTCTTCACTAAGAACAGCAGGAACTTCCGTTCTAAAACAAAGGGCCTAAGTGTAGCCAAATGACCGCTACACATCTCTGCCATTCCAGTTCTTGCAACTCTCATATTTCTTTGTTTAACTCTATAGACATGGGTAGGAGGGAAGCCGGTGACTTAGGTCTCTAAAAGTGGTGCATTAAAAATAGGACACAATGGAAGTAAGGGCCCCTGTCCATGGACAAACATGGTGACTCTCGCCCAAGAGCTGTGGTTCAAGGCTGGAGTCCTATTCGTCCAGCACGAAGAGAATAAAAAAATTCCCTCTTTCTCATTTCAAAAGTCACCACACACTTCTGATTTTCTAACTGCAGGAGATGACTGATAAATGGCCTTGTGAAAGCCACTGGTTCCCATTCCGATGCGTAAGCGAGGGCACTCACTGCACAGCGCTGCAGGTAAAGCCACCTTTGTCTTGGTGAGCCTTGCCAGGCAGGTGGGACACAGCAGTCACTGTTCGGGAATGCTAGGGAGTCTCCCACAGATTTCCCCATGGTGTCTGCGTGTCAGGACCCACAGTTCTCCCTACCCCCAGGTGTGGATCTGCTGTTTTGCTATTTCATTCATATTGTTAGCCTTTTTATATAGCCAAGAGGTAACCTCAAACTTGGAGTAAGTTAGCAATGAGTTTAGGTGCTCTTAACCCTTCTGCTTTTAGCTTCACTAGGCCTTATCACACAGATCACATAAGCAGGAGACACTCCTTCCTTTTTTCCCTCTCTCCCTCTCTCCCTTTCTCCCTTCCCTCCTTCCTTCCTTCCTCTCTCCCTCCCTCTCTCCTTCCCTCCCTCCCTCCTTCCCTCCCTTTCTCTCTTTCTGGTGCTGTGGATCAAACCCAAGACACAGCACACCCTGGGTTCTCAGGAGGTGAAAACTGTCCACAGACAGACTTTGACTTATATGTAACTATGGGAAAGATCCTTAACATAAGATACTAAACAAAAACTTGTTCGTGGGACTATTGTTGATACAAGTAACCTACCAAGAGTGATTTTTTTTTAGGTGCTTTGAAACAAGATCTTGCTCTGTAGTTCGGGCTGGCACTGAACTCACTAGGCAGTCCAAACTGGCCTCAAACCCACAGAGAATCCTCCGTCTCAGCCCCCTTACATGCTGGGATTACAGGTGTGTGCCATCACGACTGGCTACAGAAATAATTTCTTGCCTCCAAATACACTGTATGTCTTCTATTAGCAAATTACAGTGCTTCAGATTTTATGTAATCTTTCAAACTTCATTCCTTTAAATAGCCCTTTAAAATTTTTTTACCTTTATGCCTTTTAGCACAAGAGGTATTTTTTTGTTTTGTTTTTTGAGACAGGGCCTTGTTCTGTAGTTCAAGCTGGCTGTGAGATCACTATATAGCACAGGCTACCCTCAAACTCATGGCGACCCTTCTGTGTCAGCCTTCTGAGGGCGCGGGCCGCCCTGCAAGGCAATAAGCTCCTTATTAAAAATGCAAAATTATCCCCAGAAGTTTATCATTCACCTCTTCATAAATATTAATATACCTGTCATTTGCTTACTATTAGTTGGCCCAAATGAGAGATTTAAAGGTAGGACAACTTGTGAAATTTGATACTTCTGAGCGATGGTCAAACACGGCTAAGAATCTTCGGAAGGAGTTTAAAATGGGAGAAGAAAAGAGAGACAAAGATGGCGCCGAGGGAGAAGCAGGGGCCTCCTTCACACTTCAACTTGCAAAAGAATGTTTGCTTACTGCCTCCTCAGATGGCAGTGATGTGCAAAGAAGAACCATGAATACCTCTCAGACAGAATAAACAGTGTGCAGGAAATGTTTTACATCAATGGACTTTTACCAACTCAGTGGGCGAAACACAGAAACAGAAAGTTTGCGACAGGACCGGGATGATGCCAAGACTTCCAGTTAGGCATTAACTAAGTTACTCATTCCGTTTCCACAGCTCACTGGCTGAGAAGGTATATAAACTTTCAGTTTACACAAGGTTATCCTCCAGGAAAAGCTGCAGTAACTGTACTGATAAGACCAACAGTAGTTCTCCTGAAAAGCATGCTCCAGGCAGTAAGACTCCAGAAACTTTCCTAAAGGGCGGAATCAACAAAATAACGTCAGAAAGGTGATCACAGGAAGGAAAAGTTCCAGCTTTATGGTCAATTATTGTAAAAAGTCAAAGAGGAAAAACAAATTTAAAACTTTAAATAAAGGAGACTTTGAAAATTCTGCAATGATGAAAGTATTAAAACCATTCAAGTGGCTTAATAGATATAATTTACTGCACAGATGGTCAAACCCATTAAAGCATGCCCAAGAGTTACTTAGCCTCATAATATTGACTAATGCAAATCAGGAAGTCTGTGGCCTGACAGTATAACTTCATGTTTAAATTACCAACAGAAGAACCTGAACTGCTGGGAAATCAGATCCTACTATATCAAGTCTGGCAGGAGAAAAATTAAGTTATGTTTTCTTCCTAAAGGGACTATTGCCTTTCAATTAGATTGTTCCTTTACTCTTTTGCATAATGCCTATAAGTCAAAATGAATGCAAAAATCTATTTCAAAGGTTGGGGATATAGCTCAGCGGCACAACTCTTGCCTACCATGTATAAAGTCCTGGAAACTGATTCCCAAGACTAATCCCCCTCCCAAACAGACAAACAAAACATCCCCCCAAACCATCACCACCACCACCAACAACAAAATACCAAAACCAAAAAATCAACCCCCCAAAAAAACTATTTTTTTGAAAACCTGCAGAAGCAAACTAGATGACTGGTGTTTCCGTTTTTTTCCCTGAGGTGCTGGGAATTGAACGTAGGGCCTTCCCCATGCTAAGACTGCCAGCCCCGCCTGTGTTCTTTCAGAGGCGCACGGGAATAAAACCCAGAGCAGCTTTAATTTTCTCTGCATTGGAACAGGAAAGTGAGATGAGAAGACAAGATAGGAGGACACTGAAAGTAAAGATCAGAGCAGAGTGAAACGTTCAAGTACAATCATGTCATCACTGTCGAAAGAAAGGACTCTTTGCCAGGGGCATCTGATATCTCCTGAGCCAGGGATATTGTAGATGGTGATTTTTAGAAAGGATCTACTCACATCTATTGCAAGAGACCTAATTATAAAAAGTAAGATTTCTCTCTCTCTCTCTCCCTTTTCTTTTTGCGATGGAAGTCTTGCTATGTTGCTCAGTCTCTCCTCGAATGCAATCCTCTCACCTCGGTGCCCAGGGTAGCCGGATTACAGGTGTGCATCTTTTTGGTGTGTGTGAGGGGGTAGGGTCTTACTATGCAGTCTAGGCTAGCTTTGAACTCACTATGTATCCTAGACTGGCCTCAAACTTGCAGGGATCCTCCTGCCTCAGCTTTCCCAGTGCTGGGATTACAGGCATGTGCCACCATGCTCGGTGCTATATAATTTTCACATGTCATAAAAGATTATTCTTTTCCTCCCCCCCATCATTTAAAACTGTGCAAACCAATCTTAACTTTTAGGCTATACAAAAACAGGCAGTAAGCTGGATTTGGCCCAAGGGCCAAAGTTGCCAAACTCTGCAACTTCTGCACATACAAGTCCCATGACCTTTTTGTTATAGAAATTAACCCCTGTTGTTACTGCAGTCAGCAATGTACATTCACCCTTAAGAGTTCATGCCAGTGTCAGGCAGCTGGTTTTCTAACGTCACAGCTTAATTTGGCTTTACCATGTTCCTACCAATTAAATAAAAATTCTGATTAAAGCAAACAAACCATTGAGTTTTTACAGTTGTGGTAAAGACATTACCTTTCCAATCAGAAGGATTGGCTTCTGGGTCTCTGGTCCAGCACCAGCTAGCAGTGTGCCTCTGCAGAAGTCACTACCTCTAACAAACCCATTATCTTTCTTATTAAAATGGTAATTTTCGCAACAGTAATAACAGGAGTCATTTTAAAGTGTCCAGGATTATGCGAGAACGTGACTATAAAGGGATCAGCAGAGCATCTGGAATACAGTAAATACCCATTCAACTAGTTTTTGTCTAGAGTAGGGCAGAAAATGATCGCACATTTTATTGTAGGCTGACGGGCTACTTACTAGGGTTGGTTTTACCATGGGAGAATAAATAAATAGGATAGTCACTCAAAAATAACAAGAAAATAACAGCAGTTGATATTTACTCAGCTCTGACCAGAAAGATGGCAGTTCCGAACACCTGACAGATGTGATCTTATTTTATTTCATAACCACCTTGTCAAGTAGTTCCTATCATTATCCCCATTTCACAGACAAGGAACAGAGAGGTCATGTAACCTGTCCACACTACTTAATTTTAGATGCAAGATTAAAACTCAGGGAGTTGAAACAAACAAACAAACCCAAAGAGTTAAGATTCCAGGGTCACAGAACACACCCCTGACAGAGAAAGGTAAATGCACTGCAAGGTTCAATCCACACGTCACATTCTTACTTCCCTTTCCAGTGGCTTCCACTGTAGATAGTCTGGCCTCTTCTTTGGTATCCAGCAATTCCACGCCCCATGCCCCACTCCCTACCCCAAGTGCTGGGGATTGAACCTAGGGGCTTATTAGCATTAAACTATTTCCCCAGCCCTTTTTTAAATTTTAAGACTTGGTCTTGTCCCGTCATTAAGTTGTCTAGCCTGGGCTTTACCTTATAACCCTCCTGCCTGAGCCTTCCAGAATGGCCAGCTCATATATACTATTTCTTTTGGGCCTCTCAACAATTCTGTGAGAACAACAGTTGCTGGATGGATACTTTCATATTCACTATATAAATTTTAAAAGCTGACAGACTCTCCTTTCTTCCTCTGAGCTGCTTATACTATCTATCTTTCCACCATTCTCACAGATACATCTCTAATAAAACCCTCATTTTTGTGCCATGGCACACAGCAGTTTCCTAGCTTTCCCATCCAACTTTTGTGTTCTTGCCAACCACACCTACGCATCTTCTATCATGTCACTTCCTTTCAAAACTGACAGTGGTTCTGGATGCCCCTCATCAAGCCAAATTTCTCTGCCCAGTTTTCACGGCCTTCTGTAGTAGTCAGCTCTCTCTCTGGCCTCACCACCCAAGGTACCCGACATGATCTGCTCTAGGGAGACAGGGTAAGTCTTACATCTTTACCCATGCCACATGCATCCCACTTCAGTTCTGTGCTCACACTTTCTTTCCTGTCTAGGAACACCTCTTTTCCTCCCTTCCCACACGTAACCCCTCGTTCACGGTCCACCATCATCTCTTGCTTGGATTGAGCTAATGACACCTTAGTAGGCTTGCTGCTTGAAGTCTTACCCAAACTGCTCTTCACTGGGTAACCAAACTGATTATACTAAAATGTAATTATGATTCTTTCCTCCTTAAAGGTTTTCAATGGCACCCACTTAAAATCAACATAAAGTACAAATTCCTTAAAACACGGCCTTTCATGATCTGGGTTCCTAGAGCTGAGCCAGGCAATTGAACCTAATCTACACATGGTGACGGATGAGAATGATGATTTCTTCTAGTTTTATTTGCTCCTAAAGCAGAAGACGAAGACTATGAATGAGATAAATATTCCGGCCTCTAGGCTTTTGCATCTCTTGGATCTTAGGAAATGTGCTAAAGTCTAACATGCGTACAGTAGACATAAAGCAGTTTGCAGCAGTGGCTTAAATAACTGCTCTCTATAGGCAACTGTTGACTGTTTGACACCTGTCAAACTAAGCTAACTACCTATTTAAAAAAAGTAAAATAAAAAAATTAACACTTTTCAGAGAACTGTAACAGAATCCATCGTCTCTCAACATACGATTTATAATGCCCAGAACACAACCTAAAATTACTTATCATATGAAAATATAACCTATTCTCAAGGAAAAATAAAACAGAGGCCACTACTGAAATGTCAGGGTATCAGATAAAGATTTAAGACAGCTATTACAACTATGTTCAATAACGTAAAGGAGCCAGGTATGGTGGTGCGTGCCTGTAATCCCAGCATTTAGGAAGCTGAGGCAAGAGGACTGCTGTGAGTTGAAGGCCAGCCTGGGCTACATAGTGAGACCCTCTCTCAAAAAAATAAAAATAAAAATAAAAAAATAAATGAAAGCATATGCTTCTAATGCATGAAAAGATGAGAAACAAAAAATATAAAAAGAACCAAATGGAAATTCTAGAAATGAAGACTACAATATCTAAAATAAAAAATTAACTGTATAAGCTGAGTAGCCAAATAAAGGTGAAAGAAGAAAATTCCATGAATTTGAAGATGTGTCAATTCAAACTGTCTAATCTGAAGAAGAGAGAAAAAAAGATTTAAAAAGGGCTGAGGATGTGCAGCTCACTGGTAGAGTATTTGCTTGGCTCTGGGTTCAGTCCTGGGCATGGGAATGCAGAGTCTGAAGGACTTGTAAGACAGTAACAACAATTGTAGGGTCGCAGGAGGAGGACTAAAAAATTAAACAAAGAGGCGGAGCTAATAAACCAAGAATGGAAATTAAGAATAATAAAAACAGACTGGGGGCATAGCACAGTAGGAGAGCATGTATTTAGTGTGTACAAAGCCCTGCCTCCAATCTGTAGCACCAATAATAATAATGATGATAGTAACAAAAAACATACTTGCTCAATCCAAAAGAAACAAGCAAAAGTGAGAAAGGGAAATAAAGAGTAGATAAGATAAATAAAAAACAAATAGCACAAAGATATAGTTAAGCACAGCCATATAAATTACATTAAATATGAAGAGTCTACATTATTTAAAATTAAAAGACAAATACTGTCCGTCTGGATTTAAAAAAAGCAAGACCCAACAATATAGAGCCTATAAAAACTAACTTCAGATATAAAGACAGACAGATAAAAGATAGGAAAAAAATATACCACGAGCACACTAATTATAAAAAGCCTGGAGTGGCTAAATTGGTATCACAAATATCAGATTTTGGAACAAGGAAAAAAGAACTAGGCTGAAGGGGTCAATATATCAAGAAGACTAATCCCAAAAGTGATTGTTCCCAGTACAATTTCAAAATACATGGAGCAAAATTTGGCAGGACTGAGAGAAGTAAGACACATTATACCTCTTCTTTTTCAGTAACTGATAAGTAAACAAAAGACTTTCATAAAATTTCAGAGTACTGAAAAATTTAATAACACTATTAACTAACTCCATCTAATTGACATTTATAGAACAAACCTCTGAGTACACACAGAATATTTATTCAGATCATTTCTTGGGCCATAAACAAGTTTTAATATATTTAAAATACTAGATAATATAGAGCATATTCTCTGACCACAAAGAAAACAGTAACATAAATTGTCTAGAAAATACAGCTATTTGGAGTTTAAACAACAAGCACCACATCTCTTTTCTTGAGACAGGGTTTCTTCTATGTGTAGTATAGGTTTGAACTTGCTGTGTAGTCCTGACTAGCCTTAAACCCACAATCCTCCTGCCTCAGCCTTGCTAATATAATAGGCATATGCCATCACACCTGGTCAAACAGCACATTATAAAAAAATTTGTTGATTCTACCAACAAATTATTTTATTCTAAAACAAAAAACAAAGCTAAATTAGAAAATATCATGAATAAAAAGGAAAACACATATAAGTTTAAAGAATTTAGCTAAAGTAGTTCTTACAAGATAATTTATAATTTAATGCTTACTTTAGAAAAGTGAAAAAGGTCCAAACCCATGATCTAAGCTTACACTTCAAGAAACTAGAAAAGTGGGATTGGGAGTTATAGCTTAGTGGTAGAGCATTTGACTGGCATGTGTAAACCCATGGGTCCTATCTTTCAAACTGCAAATAACCAGCTGGGCATGGTGATGCATTCAGGAGGCTGAGGCAGGAGGATCGTTGCAAGTTCGAGGCCAGCCTGGGCTACAAAGTGACCTCAAAGCCAGCCTGAACTGCATAGGGAGACTCTGTCTCAAAAAAAAAAAAAAAAAAAAGATCAAACTGTAAAAAACAAAGCCAGGTTGATAGAGCAAATCTATAATCCCAGCACTCTGGAAGACTGAGGCAGGAGAATCACGTTTGAGCCCAACCTGGGCAATTTAGCAAGGCTTTGCCTCAAAATAAAACTGAATTTGAAAAAGGTTTGGGAAGATAACTCAGTGTAAAGGCCTTGGGTTCAATACCCAGTACAACAAAAACAAACAAACAAACAAACCCACCCACCAGAGAAACTAGAAAAGCAAGCAAATTAAACCAAAAGTTAAGGGAGGATGTTGCAGGCAGCCTCTTAAATGGTGCCAAATGGCCCCCCCTCTTGCAATTCATAGCTTGTGTAATTCCCTTTCCTTAAGTAGGGGTTAGAGCTTTTCACTCACTTCTAACAAACTAATTATTACAAAAGAAATGGGATGTCAATTTTCGAGGTTAGATTTTAAAGTTATTAAGACCTCCATCTTGTTTTGTAGATTCAAAATCCAAGCAGGGTTTTTTTCCTTTCCTTTTCTTGTACAAAGGGATAATCTGAGCTAGTCAGTTACTTATTTATGTATTTATTTATTTATGAGACAGGATCCTGCTATGTAGTTGAGACTGGCCTTGACTCACTATGTAGCCCAGGCTGGCTTTGAATTCATGACAGCCCTCCTGCTTCAGTTTTCCAAGTGCTGGGCTTACAGGTGTGCACCACCATGCCAGGCTGGACTCTAATATTTATAGACAAATACAAAAGGGATGAGAATAGAGAAAAACCTTTTTCTGGGAAAAGAACAAAGTTGGAAGAAACTCAAAGTGACGGTGGATCTCCAGGAAGTGGGCTCTAGTGGAAGGTTAAGAGGTCACATGGGTGTCACCTTCAGAAATGGTTGATGTCCTTCTTGAAGGAATGCGTTATTCCCAGGAGAGCAGGTTTTTATGGAAGAGCAAGCCTGGCCCTCTTTGAGCTCAGGGCCTCTCTTGTCACGTGACCACTCTCTCATTGTTCCTACCAGGTGAACCTGGCTTGAGCAGCAAACAGAAGCCTATGCCAGGGGCATGTTCTTGGACTTCTTGTAAGCTAAATAAACCCCTTTTCTTCATGAATTATTCAGCTTCAAGTACTTTGTTATAGCAATACAAAACAGACTAAGAGAAGTATATCCTGCATGATTCCACTCACAACAAACTCTGGAAAAGAAAAAAAAAATCTAGTGTATAGTAATAGAATCACACCAGCTATTGCCTGGGGTGGGGTATGAAATGGGAGATTATCTGGGCACAAGAGAACTTTTTCAGGTGATGAAAATGTTTTATATTTTGAATGTGGTAATGGGTATATGGGTTTATTTCAAATTGCAGTGAAATGTATACTTAGAATGACAGCATTTTATTGTATGTAAATTATACTCAGTAAAGTCAATTTCTTCCTTTTTTGTTTTTTTGAGACAAGGTCTTGTTATGTAATTTAGGCTGGCCTCCAACTCACAGTGATCCTCTGCCTCAGCCTCCTGAATGCTGGGATTAGGGCCTGGCAGTAAAGTTAATTTCAAAGAAGTTAAATGCAAGAGAATAGTATGCTGAGATTCTCTTTTTGCAAAAAAGGGGTAAAATCTCATATATAAAAAAAAGCCCACATGTGGGCTATGGAGATACTCTAGTGGTAGGGCAAGGCTCTGGTTGGATTCCTAGGACCACAGTGGAGGAAAAAAAAAAAAAACAACTATGTTTACATATATCTATATAAATACAGGGAACAGTGTGAAAGAACATAGATCAAACTAGTATCATGGTTTACCTTAAAGTATCAGAATAGTAAGTTGACTAAAATTTGGGAGAGAATGAATTTTTTTTATATATACCTGTATATTGTTAAATTTGTGACAATGAGCATGTCTATTTTGTTTTATTTATGTTTTTCTGGTGCTGGGTTTCAACCCAAAGCCTCATGCATGCTAAGTACGTGCTTTATCACTGAGCTACAACCCCCAGCCCTGCATGCACTATTTTTGATAGAGTGGAGTTTAATATGCACATATAGCTGTCTATATACCACCTCTGAACACAAAACTGTTTCTCTCATCAAGAAACTGTTTCTCTCATCCCCTCTCCTTAATCCTGGGTTAGTTTTGACAACCGCTTTAACAACAGAATGTGGCAGAAGTCATACCAAGTTCCAGGTTTAGCTCTTGTAAGTCCTGGCAGCTTCTGCTTGTGTTCTCCAGGAAGCCCTTGACTATGCCGAAATTAAGTTAGGTCTGACTAAACATTCCAACATGGAAAGAGAAAAGTCTGTGGAGGAACAATCACGATCCCAGCTAAATGCAACCTCCTGAGTAACCTCAGTCTATACCACTACACATACAGGAACCACAGCTGAGGCCAGAGGACACCAGGTAAGACAGAGGGGAGCTCTCCCTGCCAAGCCTTACCCGAATTATAGAATTTGGAATGAATAAGTGGTTGTGTTCTAAGTCACTAAGTTCTGGGGTTGTATATTACAAGAGACTATAGCATGTATTATGAAAGAGGAAGTCCATAAATTAAAAAGCTTTAATCTGGAAATTAAAAGTTAACAGATTTCTAGAAACTAATTAAAATTCTCTCGAGGTACTCCATTATAATAATGCAGCTTTATTCAAACTTTGAAGATGGTATTTCTACGTGATTTACTTCAACATTTCTTCACCTGTAAGTTACTTAGTAAAATACATTAATATATTTATTTTACTTTAATTTTTAAATACTATATGTTAAAACAAGACTTTTCCCCCACTGTACTCAAAACAAACACAATAGAAGTTTCTTAGCCAATTCATTTTGAAAAAACTTAATTTTCAAGGTATTTTTTCTGTATTTGATAATAGACCTAGCAGATACTCTTTTTTCTTTTTGATTTTTGATTTTAATTTTATTTTAAAGACAAAAGAATGGAGACATATGAACCAGAAAAGCCATACACAATACAGAAAATACAGAGTTATACAGAATATAGTAGGGAATTTGCACTGGATGTTGTATTACATAGTTATCTTCACATTAGTTAACACAAAAACATTAAAGGAAATACCAAATTATAGATAAGATAGTAGGGAATTTGCACTGGATGCTGTATAATATAAAGTTATCTTCACTTCTGTTAATACAAAAACGACTGAGGAAATACAGAATTATGGAAAACATAGAAGGGAATTAGCTCTGGATGCTGTCCTACATAATGTTACCTTCACCTTTGTTACTCAGTTACACAGATGATGGCCCTTTTGATCAGTTCGTTTTTTCTCCTCCCTCATCTCCGTTGCTCTACCACTCAATCAGTTATCTTCCCTGTGATAATAACTGTACTCCTGGGTTTATCTATATCCTTGGACTCTCACCTTGGGAAGAGATATAGCTGCCTCAGACTATACTATAACATACAGGGGTGCATACAAACTGCCACGGTCGGAGGTGGGAGAGCACATATGCTCACAGCGGACCGCCCGGCTCCACCCTGTCGTCGTCTAGCAGATATTCTTAAAAGCCCTATGTCCCTGTAGTTTTAGGAAGTAATTTGTCCATAAAGAAACAATTTAAAACAGAAGCAGTGTTTGATTCATTAATTCCACTTAGACAAGTATCAATCCAATGTAATAGGAGTCATTTTAAAGTGTCCAGGATTATGCGAGAACGTGACTATAAAGGGATCAGCAGAGCATCTGGAATACAGTAAATACCCATTCAACTAGTTTTTGTCTAGAGTAGGGCAGAAAATGATCACACATTTTATTATAGGCTGACGGGCTAGGGTTGGTTTTACCATGGGAGAATAAATAAATAGGATAGTCACTCAAAATAACAAGAAAATAACAGCAGCTCACAAAATTATACATATATAAAATATATTTTTATTAGTACATATGGACAAAAATTTATATTGCAATGCTGCATGTCACAGGAAAAAAGTGAGAATGTTTATCCATAGAAGAATGGTTAGTGTAAACTGTGGTATAGCTATATTATAAAATACTATTTATTTAAAAGCACCTTTGCTTATCTTGATTCCACAGGCCAAGCCAGCTAGAACTCATCATAGCATGTTAGGCAAATCCAATATCACTATTCCTTGATATGGTGAGAAATGGGTTCCAGGACTCTCTACAGCTACTAAGACCCATGGAAACTCTAGTCCTTTATATGACACAAGTATTTGCATATAAATTATATATATCCTCCTCTATATTTTAAATCATCTCTAGATTACTTACAATGCCTGGTACAATGTAAATGCCCCATTAGTAGTTCTTATACTTTTTTGCTTAGGAGATAATAAGAAAAAAGTCTAGAGCTGGGTGTGGTGGCACACACTTGTAATCTCAGCACTTAGGAGGCTGAGGCAAGAGGATTGCAACAAGTTTGAAGCCAGTGTAGGCTACACAGTGAGTTCAAAGCTGGTCTGAGCCTCATAGCAAGACACTGTAGTAGATTGATAACTGGTGGTCAACTTATAGCCCCCAGCTGAACTGAGTAAGTGTGGTGCCGGGTGTGGGAGGCCCACCTGAAGATTGTTGCCAGCAGCGTAAGAATCAGAACTAGAGAAGGAAAAGTTGGCTGTTGGGAGTGGAGGAAAGCTGTTAGAACTGGTGCAAGCTGTTGGTTGTTTCGGAGGAGCCCGTCATGCTGGCTTTCCTGATGAACTTGACTGTTTCCATCCTCTGAGGAGCTCAGGACCTTGTTGGCACTGAGAATGGCTTTGGTTCACTTTGGGGGAGCTCTGGTCCTCACTTTGAGCATTGCTACCTGGCTCTGCGGGTGGGGAGGAAGGTGCACTGCCGGTCTCTGGGAGAAGCTTGCTGTGTTGGCCATCTTGATCATCAGAGGAGCTCAGGACCTCACTGTTGCTGAGGATGGCTGTGGTACCTTTTGGGGGAGCTCCAGTTCTTCTGAGCATCGCTTCCTGGCTCAAGTGCAGCTCCCTCAGCCTGCTAGCACAGATCCTTCATCCCACTGGCACAGACTTCTAGATTCCACCACTGACCTTTGGGCCTTCCCAGCAGAGATCTGGGAGACAGGTCTGCATGAGATGTTGTTGTGGGCTCTGAGCCACCAGTTGGACTTGTGGTAGGCACTGTTATGAGCTCTAGGCCTTCAGATGGACTCATCCAGGACATTGTCATGGGATTCAGACCCTCAGCTGCATTCCTTGGTCTTAGTGTGTGGACAGATTTTCTGTACTGTTTTGTACATCGTTCTTTGTGTGACTATTACAAATAATCATATGATCCTGTATTGTTTCACCTTGCACTAATACCCCCAAACCAACGCATCCTGTCTCAAAAAAAGAAAAAAAAGCATGTATGTGTTTAGAATGGTCACTTTTTTTTATTACGTTTTTTTATTTTAAAGAGAATATAAGCTCAACACAAAAACAATAAGGAAATACACAAATTATGGGGAAGGTAGTAGGGGATTGACAATGAATGCCATTTTACATAGTATCATCTTCATATTTGTTACTCAGTTATCTCAAAAATAAGGAAAAACAATTATACAGAAGATAGTAGGGGATTAACAATGGCTATTGTATTACATGTTATCTTCGCATTTCTTACTCAGTTAAAAATCAGTATAATGCATAAACAATAAAGGAAACAATTATAGAGCAATATTGGAGAATTAAAAATGGATGCTGTATTACAAAATGATGTCTTCACTACTGTTACTCAGTTATACAAATGATGGCACATTTGATTAATCAGTTTTCTCCACCCTCATCTCCATTGTTCTCCCACCCATTCAATTGTACTCCCTCCAACAATAACTGTACTTTCTGGTTTATTTACTTCCTCAGGCTCTCACACTGGGGAGGCATAATGGCTGCTTCAAATCATGCTGCAACAAACATGGGTGCACTCAAATTACTATGGCACTAGGTAGAAAAGCGCCCATCCTCAAAGACAGTACATATGCAGGCAACCAAATACACTATGGTCATATTCAACTGACAAGCCCTCGAGGCCCCTGGGGGTCTAGTCCAGTCCACGGGTTCGCCTCTGCAGATCACCAGCCCCACCTCAACAAAGTGCTCCTAGGGGTCCTGTCAAGTCTGTGGGGTTGACCCCGCAGACCACCGGGCTCTGCCTCTGCAAGGTGCTCCCGAGGACCCCATTTGGTCCATGGGGTTGCCCCTGTGGACCACCAGTCTCCACACCAAGGAGGTGCTCCTGGGGTCCCAACTGAGTTCTCGGGGTCACATCCGAGCATCGCTGGGCTCTGCCCCAGCAAGGTGCTCCTGAGGACCTGGACCAGTTTGCAGGGTTGCCCCCGCAAACCACTGGGTTCTGGCCAAATGAGGTGCTCCTGGGGGTCTGGTCAAGTTCTCAGAGTTGCCCCTGAGCACTGCTGGGTTTTGCCCCAGCAAGGTGCTCCTGGGGACCCGATCCAGTCCATGGGGTTACCCCCACAGACCGCAGGGTTCTGCTCCAACAAACCACTTCCGGAGGCCTGGTTCAGTTCTTGGGGTTTCCCTGGAGTACCACCGGGCTCCACCCCAATGAGGTGCTCCTGGGGCCCAGTCAAGTCCTTGGGGTCACCCCCGAGGCCCACCCCTATGAAGTGCTCCTGTGGGCCCGGTCAAGTCCACAGGGTCACCCCCGCAGACCTCTGGGCACTGACCCAATGAGGTGCTCCCAGGGGCCTGGTCCAAGACCTCAGGGTTCCCATGTAGCCTGCAGGGAGCCCCCCAACTTGATTCTCATTTCTAAACCTTCCTGGTACCAGGGGACCCACCTCTCTTCCTCATGTCATTCTCATGTTGTTATAGTCCAGTGTCTGGGTGGGGATCCTATGGGAGGATCCTTCTCTGCTGTTTTCCTGGTTGCCTTCCAGGCTGGGCTTTTTCTGCTCCAGTTTTGGCCCAGTTCTCAGAACTTTGGTCTTTTCTTGCTGAGTTGGGAGGCTCCTGTGAGCCTGAAGCTGTGAGTGTAGGAATGAGGGAGTGGGCCAAGGGTGTGTATGGAGTGGTGATTCCCTCTTTCTCCTCCTCCTCTTCCTCTAACTGCACCATGACAGTTGCCCAAGCTGTTTTTCTGGAAGGAGTCTTGTTTGCTCCTTGCGAGGGTTTGAATTCTCATTTCGAATCCTTTGATGCTGGGTATAAGTGGTGTGAGGTCTCCCCCACTCATGTTCACTGAGGTAGTTCAGGGTGTGTACTAAGTTTAGTTATTAGTTTTGGGGAGGAGTTTCTCAATTGGAGGAGTCTCTCATGTCTTAGAGTATGTTGTCATCTCTCCATCTCCAGGATTTCTGTTTTTCGTATATCTTATCTCTATGGGTTGATACAAAGTGGATGGAGTTGCTCTCAGTGCTCATATTAATAGCAATCCTCAGCCTTCCAGTATGTCGTTGACCTGGCTACTCTCACTGACCCATGGCTGTTGCTCCTCTTCCAGATCTTGCACCTAGGATCTCGGAGGGCTGGCATCAGGGGTGGCGGCCAAGGGAGAGGGATCCTGGGGTGGGTGCAGGACTGCGGGGTCTGGGGTGTCTCTGCGCACCCTGTGCAGCAGAAACGTGTGGCCTTGCAGGTCCTGTGGTGGCTCTGTGCCCCCCACAGCATCACCGCGTGGTCTATAGCTGCTTTGCCAATGCCCTATGGTGGGACTGCGCCCAGTGGCTTCATACACCCACCTCTGCAAGCCACAGCGGAATCGCCTATTTTTTGTTTTTTTGAGACAGGTCTTGCTATGCAGTTTAGGCTGGCCTTAAATTCACTTAACATAGCCCAGGCTGCCCTCAAACTCACAGCAATGTTCATGCCTCACCCTCTCAAGGGCTGTGATTACAGCACCTGGCTTAGAATTTATTTAGTTATTTGTTTCTTTCTAATGAATTGACCATTACATTTCTGAAGTTCTGAAATGGCCAACAGACCATAGAAAGATACCACTTTAGGCTCCTGCTTGAAACCCAAAGCTTCAGAAAACTGCTGGCCTTGATTCAGGACCAACACATTTTATTTTTTAAAAATTTTCCATCCACAATTGGTTGAATTGGTAGATATCAGGGATACGATGGCTGACTGTATTTAATTTCCCTTTGTTTTCTACAAGTGACTATGAGAAGGCAGTATTCAAAGCTGGATTTTAGACTAAATTTGTTCTTCTCTGGACAGACAGCAGGTTTTCTAAAATCAGATTATAGGTTGCATCCTGGCACTCGGTGGGCTGTTACAGGTCAGGACTTGGGGTTGCTCGTTGCTTGGGTGAACTCTGCGTGGGCAAAGTGACTGCTAACCCAAAACATAAAAACTAAGCAGGTGATATGGAAAAGGTCAACAGGATGTTTTGCATGAATCAGAAGTATACCTTAGAGCTTTTGGCCTACCCTCTTCCTGGAATAGAGTAATTTGAGAAAAGATTACCTTTAACCAAGAAGGGTAAACTCGTATGCATCAGGATTTCTGGGGTAATTGTACCTGCCATGGCACATTCCAATAGAGGTCTGAGACTTAATTCTCTCTGCTCAGTTCTCATTCAAAATATGAATTCCTGTCCTTTCATACAAGTAAATTCCATGTGGAGCAACATGACTGTGGCTTCATCTTTTTGTTCTCATTTTTAGAAGACAGTGTAAACTGGAACTTATCTGAGCTTGTTGGTTAGAAGACTATGTATGCTGTGCCCCTAAAAATAATTAAGAAATGCTGTTCTCTGTACTTTACCACCAAATCTGAGCTGTGCTTCCAGAGCAGTGAAAGGTTCTCACTGAGTCATGTATATATCCGTGCAGTTCTCAACCCCACCTTCCCTCACTCCCTTCATCTATCCACCTACATCCTCTGACAGATTCCTTGATTCATCCTGGGAGCAAAAGTACAAGCATATTTTAGAGATGTCTGGTCAGATTAGAAGTTTATTATGAAGCCATGGAATAATTTTTCTCAGTGAGACATTAGCTGTCTCATTCACTGTGGACAAGATATACACTTCTGAAAAACCAGTGGTGCAGCACATCTGAAATCCCAGCACTCCAGAGGCTGAGGCAGGAAGATTCCCATGAGTCTGAGGTCAGCGTGGGCTACATAGTTAATTCAGGCCAGTCTGAACTACAAGGAAAGACCCTGCCTCACCCACTCCTCAAAAACAATCATACATATACTTTGACCCAGAATTCCCTTGTAGCAACCAACCCAAGGAAGGAGTCAAGAGGTTCACCATAGAGAAATATGTGAAAGAATAATCACACAGAGATAATAATCTCTTCTGAGATTCTCATTTCATGTGGTATAAAGATCAGGTATACCATTCTCTTTATACCACACAATCCAGCTATACCACCACTGACACAGTTGAAGTAATTAAAGTCAGGATTGTATAGAGAGCCAATAATCTCTTCTCACAGTCAGTAAGAAATTAGCAACAACCTATTATGAATCATGCTGCAATAAATATTAATATGCATATATTACTGTAATGCAATGTCTTTAGCTCTTCTGGGAAGATATCTAGAAGGGTTAGGGTCACATAGAGCTTCCGATTATAATTCTTTGAGAAATCTCCATACTGATTCCCATAGCGACTGAACCTAGAAGCAGCCTGCATGGCCCATCAAGACACAAACAGATAAGGAAAATGTGCTCTCTCTATATAATGGAATAATACTTGGCTATAATGAAGGACAAATTCAAGACATTTGTAGGAAAACGGACGAACTTGGAAAGTATAATGCTGAATGAAATAAATCAGACACACAAACGTAACCACCATATGTTATCCCTCATTTGAGTAAGGTGGAGAACAAACAGAGTAAAATAAAGGATGGACAGAAGAAAGCAAGGGGTAAAGCTCTTGCAAATGGGAAGGGGTGAAAGAAGCAAAAACATGGGAACAAAGCTTCTGTAAGTACAGTGGAGAAGGAAGGTTGAAGGGCGGGAGGGGATTGGGGGAAAAAAGAAGAATCAAGATACGTCACGTACAGGAGCACAGTCCCTATGATGATATGATCATTATGTATATCTAAAATGTACCAATAAAATTAGTTTTTTAAAAATGGGAAGGGGCCCAGGAGAGTGAGGGTGAAGGGAAGAAAGGGGGAGACAGGGAAGATTTAAGAAGTGCACCAAATACCCACAAAGAATGTAATATTACATGTCACAAGTATGAGCTAAGAACAACACTAATGAAAATGGGGTACAGGAATTTAAGAGACACAGGGAGGGAGATGGATAGGAGGGGGAAGGAATTAAAAGTAAAGAAACAGGCTGTGTTATGTGCCTGTACCCACTCCCCAAGAAGAAGGTAAACTTCATGCAATGCAAACACGTACTCATAAAATAAAAATTAAAAAGTAAAACATAAGGTAAGTCTATAAAAATAAATAAATAAAAATGGCATTTCATTTTAAGGTTGTGATAAGAAACCACAAGGCTTTTTCCAGAAAATGAGTATAAACTATTAATGCCAAAAAAAATTGGCAACAACTTAATTAAACAGTATCTTCCTAGAAGATAATAAAATAAAATTATGATTAACTCAGGTTATTGATCATAGTATAGTAAATAAATGTTGTATTTTTCAGGAAGCATTTAAAGATATAGGAAAGTACTTATATGCTGGGCACAGTGGTGCATGTCTGTAGTCCCAGCTATTTGGGAGGCTGAGGCAGAAGGAACACTTGAGCCTAGGAGTTCCAGGCCAGCCTGGGCAACACAGCAAGACCTAGTTTAAAAAATTATACTTATATATAATGTTAAATGAAAGGAAAAAGACTGTAATTTGGAAAGGGGGAAAAAACTAGAAGATCAAAATATAAATAAAGGGCTCATTGGCAGCGCATGTACATGCATGAGACGCTGATTTAATGCCCAGCACCAAAAACAAAAACAAAACAAAAATACCTAAACAAAGAATATCCTCACTTCCACATGTGAGATTACAGATAATAATTTTCTCTTTCATAATTTTAAATACATTCCAAATTGTCTGAGTATGTAATACTAAATAATTAGGAGAAGGAAAAAAATTTTTTTAATTAGGAGAAGAAAATAGTTTACTAATAAATTTTAAAGGTACACCCTTCAGAGCTTTAACAATACAAAGACTGAGTGAAAAACAGTTTTTGAGTCTAGGCTTCAACCTTTACTTCTGGCCACACTTGTATTTCTAACTTATGTTAATATAAATGTTGAACAGAGCACACCGACGCTAACACCGATGCAGTCTTGGCAAGGAGAATTTCATCTGTGAATTTTGCTGAAAATGCTTTCTTTTAGAATATGTGAGTTTTAACCCTTTACTATCATTTATGGCTGCTGAAATCTACGAATGCTAAACTCTTTGACTGGTATCCACTTATTCATATCTCTAATCTACATTTGCATCTTAATTTAAGCCTGTGTTGTGTGGTGAAAATCTCAGAAAAGCTATTTTTCAGAAACCGGCCAGCTCTGGTGCAATAATGCTGAGCAACTGATGCGGTCTTGCCCCACACTGCCACATTCAAGTACAGGGTCTCCAGAGGAAAAAGGACAGACAAGAGCATTTCTTCTCGGTGTCCACAACACCCCACACAATCCTCTCCCCACAGCAAGTCATCTCACCAAGCCCATTAGCTGATGAGCTGAGCTCTGGCTAAATGTTAAGCTCCTTGCAGGAAATGACTAGTTTGTCATGCTCCTGTTTCTAGCTCCCTGCACCAAACCTGCCATTCAATAGTTACTCCGCAATGTTTTCAACTAAATTACACTGACACCCTCATTACCAAGATTGAGAAAAAGTATACTCAAGATAAAGCATTCTGAGCATTAGCAACGGCAGCCATATGATTTGGAATGTGACAAAAACAGGAAACTAAATTAGAACCAGAGAGTGTCTGGGTGTTCTGTGGGCACCCAAGGGAATGGTTTTCCATCAGGGACTTATGACCCAAGCTGGGGATTGAAAGTAAGAGCCACATACAAATAAAATCCAGTTTTAGAGGCTGGAACTCTGTGATACAGCATGCACTGTTTGCTAGGTCCTGGGCTCCATCACCCAGCACCAAAACCAAACCAAACCGAACCGAACCGAACCAAACCAAACCAAACCAAACCAAACCAAACCAAGCAACTTCATCTATTTTCTCTCTCTTATCCCTTGAAATGAAAAATAAATGTTTGCAAGGGACACAAAATACAGAAGGGAAACAGTAGTTAAAATATATACTGTAGTTCATATTATGATCCCCTAAAGGTAAAAGACAAAGAGGGTAGGGGTACTTTCTGCAGTCCTGGAAGCCACCCTCCCTGAACATCTTCACAAGGTGTGATGAAAAATACAGTGAACACTGCCACTGAATGCCATTCAACTAAAAGGCTCATAAGAACAGGTTCTAATGGACAGCAGAAGTTAGGTGTTAATATTATGCTAATAAGGGCTGCAGGTACAGTAAAGCACTTGCTTATCATGCCCAAGGCCATAAGTTTGGTTAAAAAAATTATCTTAATAAAATTGGTAGAAAACAGATTAAATTAGCTATATGAAGAAGCTCCCACATCCAAAAGGATTTGTAAATAAATTACACAAAGGAATGAATAACTTTCTGAGTGAATACTTAGTTCTACCAATGTAAAAGGCAATTTAAAATATAAGACAGGCTAGAATTTAGTCAGGGCCACCAGGATGATGGTACAGACTGAGTAGTGTACAACTCAGGGCATGCTGTTCATACAACCACATCTCTTGGAATTAGTTTATACAGCTGTCAACATCCTGTAAAACTGTGTATGATGGTCCTGAGCTTAACTATGTCTGAGCTGGGACTGGGATATATAGAGCTTGCTTACCAAGTACAAGGCCCTAGGTTCAATTTCCAGCACCATAGAAACAAAACAAAAGAACAAAACAGTGTCTGAGTGACATTATAAAGTAGAAAGAGAATGGCTCTATTTCCACATGGGCTCTAGAACAGGGTGTCTTTTTTTGGTTTTTTTGAGACAGGGTCTTGCTATGCAGTTCAGGCTGGCCTTGAGCTCACTTTGTAGCCTAGGCTGGTCTTGCACTCACAATGATTCTCCTGCCTCAGCCTCCTGAGTGCTGGGATTACAGGTGTGAGCCACCTAGAATAGGGTGTCTTAACAAGGGCCCTACTAACACTTTGATGGAGATCATACTTTGACATGGGAGCTGTCCTGTGTGTTGCAGCGTGTTTACCAGTATCCCTGGCCTTTACCCACTAGATTCCACTAACAACCTTACACCAGTTATAATATCCAAAAAATGTCTCTAGACACTGCCAAATATCACCTGTGAAACAAAATTTCCAATCACCCTGCTTGAGAACCACTGATCTAGAGAAATAAAGAGTTGGGTAGTATTTGTCAAGCTCTGGTAAAGTGAGAACAGATATGATAACAGGGAGACAGGAGAGAGGATGTAGTGCACACAGATCAGATGGATTCTCTAGGCAAACCTGTAAGGAAATAAGCCCCACAGATCCTGTGCATTAATTCCATTTGCCAAGTAATGTCCCAATTACCAACTCAGTAGCTTGGGCACAGTAATATCTGGAAAGTATTACTAAAGAGCAAATATGTAATATTTTTAAGGAAGTTTTAAAAATGGCAATGCCACAGAACAGTCCACAGGTTATTGTCAACACCGACATTGGCCCCTATGAGAGGAAACAGATGGAAAAACATTTGGAATGATTGGTAGTTTAATAATAATGTGTCAAGATTAACTTCCTAGAAGTACAAAAAAACTTATATACTAAACCAAATGCTACTACAGTATTTTTCTGAGTTGAAAGGAGAGACACAAAGAGATTCATATTTATACTGTATAATTATGATACGGGAAAGACTTTCTTTGTAAAAGAGAGACAAAAGGGAATGATAGATTTAGCTACATCAGAATGAAAAACTTCTGTTTTAAAAACAAAATGAAACAGAAAACATGAACAAAACTAGAAGATGTGCTAGAATTTTTTTTTGAGGTACTAAGGATTTGTAGCCTAGGGTGCCACAATCCTGCCTTGGCCACCCAAGTGCTACAGTCATAGGTATGCACATCTGTCCCAGCCCAAAACTAAAAGTATGAACAAACCAAAGAAGAAAATATTTATAATATAAACATCAATGTTTCAAGATCTTTAAATAACAGCTTTTATAAATGAAATACCAAAACCAATACCCCATTTAAAACAATGGACAAAGTACAGGAATGTGGAATTTACACATACACTCAAACCCCTTCTACACATAAAGGCTCAGCTAGTAAATATATAAAATATACATAACCTTATCAATGGAATAAATGGAAATAAGAACAAGGTAGTATTTATTTATATTTCAGCTTGATATGTTTAAGACTGGGGATATAGCTCAGTGGGACAAGTGCCAGCCTGGCAAGCACAAGGTCCTGAGTTCAATTCCTGGTACAAAAAAAAGATGTATAAAAAAGTAACACATAGAATACACGGTGCTTATGATAGTACAGACAAGTAGTCTCAAAAACTGATGATGCAAATTGGCATGACTGTGGAAGATAATTTAGCAATAAATATTTAAATGTATAAATATGCTTTTAACAAACTACACACTCACTGTCTCACCTGTAGTGCTGGGAATTGCAAATCCTCTACCATTGAGCTACCCTCCCCCCAGCAGTAACAAACACGTACTGCTTTTAGACATTTTTCCTAGGGAACGGTCATGGATCTACATAAAGATTTAGCTCCAAGAATAGTCATTTCAATGTAATTCATAACAAACTTCTCATTTTTTATTTTGAGACAGGTCTTACTAAGTTGCTAAATCTCCTATTCTAGGCTCAAATTTAGGCTCCTCCTGCCTCCCCGCTCCAAAATTCTGGGACTGCAGGTGTGTGCCACCATGTGTGGCTGAGGACAATTTTTTGGTGTACTTGTCTGGTATGTTTTAGACCCAAATTCCATACTGAGGCAAATAGTTAAAGTTGGTCTTTCTTCAGTGTAGCAAAACAAAAATTATTTTTAAAGCTGATACATAAAAATAGTACATATTTTCAGGATGAAAACATATTTTTAAATTTCACTTTTATGAAATTCTTCTATTGATAAAAGGATTTAAGTAGTTGGAGTCTCATTTTTAGCTAGAACAGGTATCCAGAATGGGAAAATTAAGGCCTATGTTCCTAGGAACAGTGCATGGTTATATGGAATCCTTATAAATTCACAGAATTCAATGTGAATGTGTGGTATAGGTGGCAAAAGCCTAGCTTGTTCTCCAAAATCTTCCTTTTTTTTTAAATTTGCAGGTTTTACAATAGCTCATGGACAAATCACCTAAACTGAAGTTGAGATCACTTCTTCTCTTTCTCTTTTGGTTAACATGGAGATACGATGGAATTACTAGTTAGACGTATCAGTAAACTGAAAAGTGCTGATCTTATGTAAGGGAAGAAGTCCAGTTCAGCATGGTATTTTTTTGTTGTTTATTTATTTATTTATTTAACCAGGAATTAAACTCAGAGACTTGTGCTTGCTAGCATGGTACTGTTTTGTTTTTGTCTTTTTGAGACAAAGTCTGGCTATACAGCTCAGGCTGGCCTTGAGCTTACTTTATAGCCCAAGCTGGTCTTGAACTCTCAATGATCTTCTTGCCTCAGCCTCCCGAGTGCTGGGATTACAGGCGTGCACCACGATGCCTGAGTTGGCACTATTTTTAAGCCAAAATGTTACCCACTGGTGACTATCCTTCACAACACAATCTAATATAGGTCATGCATGGTAAGAAGATAGCTCCCAAACAGAACCTAATTTTCACAGTTCAGCAGATGGTCTGTATGTACTGGTCAACACCTTCGTGACTGGTTTGCCTGAAGGCTTACAGCAAATTCAGTGTGTCAGTCAATAGCTAAGTCTATGAAATATAAATTAGAAAATACTTTTTTCTCAATTCTATGTTACACAGGTGTAATGGTTAATACATTGTGTCAACCTGAGAAGTTTAGAAGTTTAAGCAACTCACCAGGGAGCCAGGGTCCTTACTCTGTAAGCATCCTGAGGCTGGGCAAGAGGAGGGCACAGAGATGGTGTGGGAGGTAGGCAGCATACAATATAAGGGAGGGAAAGAGGCTTAACCCACCTGTTTGCTCCTGCTTCTTTTGCAGTCTTCTGCCATCTTAAAGTGCTGCTCCTGTACCATGCCCCCATGCCTTGGAGCCAGCTGATTATGGACTGAAACCTCCACCAACTGTGAGCTAAATAAACCTTTCCTTCCTTAATTCTGGGGGCTGGATATTTTGTCTCAGCAAGGAGAGAAAAGTAACCAACACAACAGGTTAATAAAAATATATCTGGGGCTGGGGATATAGCTCAGTGGAATAAGCGCTTGCCTAGCAAGCGCAGGGTCCTGAGTTCGATCCCCAGTACCGCAAAAAAAATAAATAAATAAAAATAAAAATATATCTGCATTACACCTGCTGGCTCATGGAGAGATTCATTAGTTTATCTTAATTTATTTGTCTTTAGAATGAACAATTGTTCTCCTTGACTTTATTCTCCTACTTCCGAGCTTGTTAAAAACTCCCCGAGCAGGCAGCATTAATATCCTTATTTTATATACGAGGACACTGAGACACTAAGTAGTGAAGAAACATTTCCATGATCATACAGCCAGTAAGAAGCAGCTCAGTATTTGAACCTAGGAAGCTCATGCTCTTAAAATTCAGCTTGCATGGCTTGGAGGAGTGGGGGTGCGCCTATGGCATGTGGGCCACAGCAGACACGCAGAGCCATCTCTGTCAGCATGTGAGCCAAGTCACCCTAGCAGCTGAGCATCAGGCAAAAGTTGTTTTTTCTAAACTAAACTAAAACGTCAGTATTTAGGTTTAATTGCAGTGTTGACACTGCGATAAATAGTGGCTTTCGGGTTGCAGTTTGAGCACTTAGTCTCTAAAAGGTCTGTCACCACTGGCTTAGAGTAACTTCTTGAAAGTTATGGCTGCTGCCGCTTTTCTTTGAGACAGGATCTTGCTATATAGTTCAGCCTGTCCTTGAACTCATTATATAAGCCAGGTTGGCCTCAAATTCATGGTTACCCTGCTACCTCACTCTTCCAAACCTCCCAAGTACTGGGATCACAGGCATGCACCACCATGCCCGGCCTCCTCTTTTTTGTAATTCAATTCCTGGCACTATTGCTTGCCAGCTGGATGAGTCTTGGACAAACTGCTGAAGGTGTCTGAGCCACAGTTTCTTTATCTATCACATGGGCCTAGTAGCGGCTTCTTTATAAGATCTGTTGGGAAAATTAGATGAGCTTGCCAACTTGGCACACAGTAGACATTTAATGAGAGTTTGTACTCTTCCTTCCCTGCTGGACACTCCTTTTCTTTTTCTGTTTATTGCTGCTCAGAAAGTGTGAAAATTTTATTTCTTGTTCCACTGAGAACGGAGCCCAGCAGAGCTCCATGAGAAGGACAGCAGGCAGCTGTAGGTAGCAAAGGGCCATTACTGCTGACATTCTCTTAGCGGGCATGTTTGCAGGACATGTGCTAAATTCCCAAACAGGGACTAGTTCATGTCAACCCCTGATCTGCCCTCACCTGCTATCATAACAAGCCTTTCAGTACACAGACATTGGTTTCAAAGCCATATTTCTCCACCCTGTTCCAGATGCACAAAACAAGAAAACTCACCCAACACCCTGACAATTCGCATCAGAACTTCCCCGACTTTCATTCTGGTCTCAGGTGTATGTTTGCCTTTGCCACTGTCATATTGAGCCAATAGGTCAACCAAGATTTTCTCAGGGTACACATCTGAGAGCAGGGCAACTCCTAGGGTTCAAAAACAAAAGAAAGAATTCATTACCGTGTGAAAAGCAAATAAACCCAGATATGCTGTGATGGGACAGACACTGAGACATGCATCTCCATGTGTAGCTCTACCAGCAGGGGCAGCCCTTCATTCGGAGACAATGCAATGAGCCGAAAGACGATGGGCCGAGGAGCTCAGACTCCTGGATTCACCCAGTCCCAGCCCAATCTCAAAGGTCTTTTGCAGTGCCGACATTCTATAACCTGTGCGTTGTGGACGCTTACGGCAGAGGCTAGATGATTACATACCATGGCAGAGATTCATTCAGCAGCAGGAGGTGACTGCAAGGGACCCTGATTCTAAGACAGTGAGGTTTGAAGACTAGACTGTCCCTGCCGGAAGCATAGCAGTGCTTCCTGCCTTTGCTTGCTTTGCTCGCCTCTCCGGGGACGTTATTCTCCATAAAGTACCAATGATGAGAACTAGCAGCAAACATTTTCAGAGCATTTGGGGCATGACAATTAGACCTAAGTGTATGGCTGAGTTTCCAGATCAATAAAAACAGGGAAGGTCCTACCCTTGAGGCATCCTTCCTAGAACCCCTTATGCCATGGATGCCAGGCCCTTCTTCATGCATGACGCACGACAGTGTTATGAGATCTGAGCCCTGCCACGCTGAACCCCCTTTGCAGGGACGGGATGAGGGGAGACTTGACCTCAGACAGGACCACAACGAAGTCCCTGGTCTCCAAATTCTATAAATTCTATACAAATTCTACTCTTCAAGAGAACAAGGTTATATTCTCCTAGAGACAGTGAGGAAAAAGAAAAAAACTACGGAAGGAAAAGGGCTTAAAAGTATATCTAGGATGAGAATGCGTCTCACCACCTCTGGTCCCTGGGGTCTAGTCAGGGTTTTCTCAATAATCCCCTAAGCGGTCTCACTGCTTATTCTCCCTTTCCCTTATTTCAGCTGAAAACAATCTGGTTTAAAACATAAGTCAGGCCCCTTCATTCTTCTCTCCAAAGCCCTCACGTCAGAGCAGCCTACCCCACACTGCCTGGTTCCCCTGACCCGGCGCTGACCACATTCTCGAGCCCTCACTGTCCTCGGCCCTCCGCCTCACTTTCCCTCAGGAGACCTCACCATCTTGGCCAGGAGTCTCTGCCCCACTGCCTGCTTCCATCTGCTTCAGGGATCCTTTTCCAGGAAGCCTTGCAACTTGCTCCCAAACTTCTACTTCTCGCAATATTTATAAACTATAAAGCAGCACTTCCTTTCTCCTACCACTCTTCAGCCCTCCCAGCCCGCTCCGTTTTCTTCTTAGCACGTATTACCTGAAGGTCCCGTATTTCCTTATTTATCGTCTGCTCTCCTCCGTGGAATGTCAACTCCACATCAAGGATTTTGTTTCCTGCTGTATCCCCAATGTCTGGAATAGTGCCAGCACTTAGCAGGCGGTCAATGATTGTTAAATGATTCAAAGAATGAGTAAAAAGGGCTTAAAAATGCAGTTTTCATGTAAACTTCAGGAATTTAGGAGGAGGAGGGGGATGGAGTAATAGAAATGCTGAGAAATCTGTAATTATTTTTCATCTGAGTTTATTGTTTGCCTGTCTAAGCAGACAGCCTTGCAGGCAACATCTATACACTGGTTTCTATGGACCAGAATCTGATTCCATCCTCTTACAAATTAAGTGCACGGTCTTTGCACTCCCGCACCTCTGGTGAGCCGTGGAGGCAGTGTACCTGCTGAGGCCGCACCTGTCTGCCCGTCCTCTTGTCTGTCCTCCCCACCCCCACCTTTTCTTTGTTTCCAGAGAAGTCTCTGCATGTGGCCCTAACCCATGCTGCCTGGCGTGGAGGCTCTAATTTTACAGGAGCAGAAGTTCACTTTTGAGTTTCAGGCTATGGCAAAACTTGAATTACACAGTTCCCTGTTGGCAAAATGTGACACTGTCGTGCTAGTTTGCTCTATTGTGTAAAGTGATAGGGAGGTCCTTGGAGAATCAAGGTGGAGTTAGAAAACATTCTACCATAGGAAAAAAAGTCTGTGGCTTAAGAAAAAGGTAAATGAAGCAAGGCATGGTGGTACATGTTTATAATTTTAGACTGTGGGAGGCTGAAGCAGGAAGATTACAAGTTTGACCCCAGCCAGGACAATCTAGAGAACTCCTATCTAAAAATAAAATAAAATAAAATAAAATAAAAAGACTGTTTATTGAGGGAGTGAAAGGAAACACCTTCCAAGTTCTAAGAGCCCAAAAGAAAAGTGACTTGGTAGGTGCTAACTGCAGCTCCCGCAGGTGTGTATCGCTGCTGTATTACAAGGTCTGGTACACATCACAGAGCCACAGCTTTTGTTGCAGCTTTTAGGAATCTGTTTGCTTTTAGGACTACAGGTGTGCTTTGTTACTGAAAACAGTGGGAAAAATGGGGCCTGCTACATAACAGTTAGATCTATGTCTGACTTTCCCAGATCTGTTTATTACTAAAGCTTGTCTTACTGTTGTTTATTCCTATTTTAGTATTTAGCTGAAAAGTTGTTTACTTCTATGATCATATTACCCTGATCCAATGAGCTCCTGACATTCCCCTGCGGTGGGCCGATGTGTGGCTGTGCACATAATGCATCTCTCGCCCACAACAACCCCCTGGTGCGTTTAGGAAAGCCGACTTCCGGCTCTCAGTCACTTTCTCTCCTCACCACAACAACTGATTCAGGAAGGAGCAGCGACATTCGATTCTGGGACTCATTTTGGAACACTGGGAAAGACAGGTTTGGTTTTGTTTTTGTTGTTTTTTACATCCTGTTTAAAGTTATTAATCCAGAGCTCCCAGGGCCCACCATGTGGAGAAAGACTATCCAAGAGTGAGACCAATACATGAGTCAGGGCAAAGGAGCAAGGGAGAAGGAAGCGACCTGATGACATTCTTTGAGCTGCCAAAGCAACCCAACTACATTTTTTTTTTTAAATTGTGAAACAGAGTCTCATTCAATTAAACTGCCCGGGGCGGGCTTGACTTTGTGATCCTCCTGCCTCAGCCTCTCAGAATGCTGGGATTATTGACATGCACCAACATAGCTAGCTGATCCAACTGCATCTTACCCAGCAGGCTTTTTAGATACATAAGCCAATACATACTCATAGATGCTTTTGTCCAGTTTTTCTTCAACCAAAGGAATTCTTTGGTTAAGAGTTGTTTTTTCAGCCAGTTATGGTAGTGCACGCCCATAATCCCAGCACTCAGGAGGAGGCTCAGGCAGAAGAACTGCCACAAGTTTAAGGCCAGCCTGGGCTACATAGTGAGTTCAAGGCCAGCCTGAACTACATAGCAAGACACCGTTTCAAAAAAAATCTCTTTTCTCTATAATGCTAAATTTTAAATTCTACCAGGGGGCTTTATGTTTTCTTACTCTGTCATTAAAAGGTTGCCAACGGCAAAGGACAGTTTCCTTGTTTCCCATAAACTCAGTTGTGTTAGCAATTGTTTGTCTTCCTGTCGCCTTGCTCCACAGATTGCTGCCAAATGGTCCTCTGATCATTGTCTAAGTTTTACTTTCTAAGATACAGTTGCTGCCTATGAGTTTATAAAACCCTGGAGGACAAAGGCAGTTCCCAATTTAGTCATCCAGCAGTCAAGAAAATCATACATGATGGCTAAGACTATGACAATAAAATGGATTAGATTTTTTTGTAGTTTTTGTTTCTTATTAGAAAAGTTTTCTCATTATGATATGCTGAGGTTAAAGTCATAACCTTCACATAATCCTTGGCCCCCTCATACTTGATAATTCCTTTATAATTTGAAAATGGGGTAATTTCAGGGGCAGCACAGGCTTTAAGGAAGCATGACACATTAATCCCTTTGGCAATGAGAACCAAATGATCATGTGAGAGATACCTTCTCTTGCTCCGATCACAGGAAAATGACTACACATTTCAAGATGTGGTATAATAGATAAGATATGTAGAAGGTAAAGGTGAACCCAAACTGGCAAGAGTTCAGGAAAGCATTCTGTTTTGAGGCACAGCATAGGATACAGGGGAATGAGCTCAACTGAAAAAATATTACTGAAAGTATTTCTTGCAATAAAATATGGTCAACTTTGTAAAATAACTGTTTCTGGCAGAAATGTATCTGGATTGAAATAGTGTTGACTTCAAGATGATCACTCAGCATGCTGCTCCGAGCTTTCACAACCCTTCAGCAGTTAGAGTTTAGGCGTAGTTTCGCTTTACACAGTACTCTCACATTATAGGTAAGATGGTCTGATTTTAAACGTCGTTGTTGACTGGTTCTATCCCAGGAACCTATGAAACCATCTCTAGTTTAAAACTAACCCAGGCAGATAACAACCTCCTAAAATATTCATTCAGCCACCTACTCACTTGAATTTCTCAGGTATTCCCTGCCAACAAAACTATAAGAAACACAAAATCCCACAGACTATATGATTCTATTTAGAGGAAATACCCAGATTAGGCAGATCTATATATAGGGAAAGTAGATTCAGTGGTTACCTAGGGTGGTGAGGGCTGGGTGGGAGAGGCAAAGCAACTGCTAATGGACATGGAATTTCTTCCTAGGGAAATAAAAAACAGCCTAAACTTGGCTAGCAAGATGGTTACACACTCTGAAAACCACTGAACTGTACATTTTAAATGGAATAAATTGTACAGTGTAGGAATTATAGCTCCAAAAGCTGTTTTATACATGTACTGAAACATCACATGGTACTGCATAAACATGTATCATGTTTTTTATGTATCAGATAGAAATAAATTTAAATTTTAAAAAATTTATAAAAACTGTAAGAAAATTTCATGTCTGCTCTTTCAGGCTTGTAGATAGAAAGCAAATGGAATAAGACAACACAGCACACCTTAAATGTAAAGGAAAATCCACTGCCAAGGGCAGAGTATTAGTGTACTTGGTGCCCAAATCTGCTTTGGTGGCTCCTGTAGCATAATAGTAGAAAAAAGAAAACAACTTGATATTTGTGAGCTAAATGGAAAAAAATCAAGTACTTCACATCTTGCAGAATGTCTTACATTTGTAAGAATGTTATGTTTAAATATTTAAATTCTGTGGTAAGCCAGAAATTCTACGCTAAGAACTTATCTTAATGGATAATACAAGCATAAGGAGAACTTTTCAATGCATAAAATAATCACTCTAGCGCTATTTATAATAGAGAAGAATTGAAACAAATTAAAGGTTCATAAATAGAGGACTGGTAAATCACAGTCATACATATGCAGTACTGCAATATAACGCATACATCCACCTCCTCCAAAAGAAGCAGCAGTTTTTCAAGAACTGTTATAGAATGAATTGTAAGATCTGTTCATAACTGAAAGGAAAAATATACTGCAGTGTGTACAGAACTCATGCCATATCTGTGTACAAAGGAGAAACAGATATCAAATATTTCTGGGAGGATACAGTATTTAATAAACTAATGATACTGGTTTTTAGGAAGGGAAACTGGGTGACTAGGAAAGGATTTGCAGCTAAACATGGCAGAATGACCACAAGCGTGTATTCTTTTACTCACAAAATCCCACTAAAGGATCACTAATGAGTAAAAAAGGTGTAAGTCCATAAACAAGGAGAGAGAATGCAATAGTTGTGAAAGGTTGAAGTGTGGGGAAAAAAAGGACAAAGATGGAAGAAAATAATGATAAGAGTTTGACACAGCTACTTGATCATTTGAAAAAATTCAGCAATGAGTAAGTGGAAACATAAAGCAAATGTACAAGAAAGATGGATCACTGTGCTTTCGTCAGCAATAAATGCTCACGCAGCCAGCAGTAAACAGTGCCCAACGATTTAGCCAAAGTGTGAAGGAAAAATGTCAGGAGGAGGGATCTGAGTGTATATGTACACCATGTCCACACTTTTTATACAGAAAATTAGGTAATATCCGAATTTTTTTTAAATCAAGAGAAGTTATTATAAACATTTTATTTAGAAATGTGGAAGTAATTACTAGAAGAAACTGCTTTGAAAAGGGGAGAGAGTTGAAAATTAGAATCTCTGGGCTGGGAATATAGCTCAGTGGAGTAAGTGCCTGCCTGGCAAGCACAAGGTGCTGAGTTCAATCCCCAGTACCGCAAAAAAAAAAAAAAAAAGAAAAAAAAAAAGAAAATTAGAATCTCTGCGGCTTAGACCTGAGTTGGGGTTAAGAAATGGAGCAAGGGGCCTCCGTGCTCTCTCACGCTCACTCTCGCACGCTCACCCTTGCACACGGGCTGCCCTCACGCTGTAGGCTGTACTTACCTTCCTACTTTCTGCAAGCTACTCTGCTGAGCCTGTTTCTTTTCCTACCTTTAATAAAATTTTGCTAACTTAAAAAAAAAGAGCAACGAACAAGATTTTTGAGTCTTAGAAACTATATTCAAAGTAATTAAGAAAAATAAGTTAATTTTTAAAACTAGAAAGACAAGAAAACATATATTAATCTGTAGAGAAACCTGTAGTTCAAAAGAACAATGAATGAGTGATGGTTAAGTGAAGTGGTCAGACACAGAAATTTTCCTTCTGCTCCTGAAAGGCTCATCACCAATCTGTTGTTCTCTCTTGCAGCTCTAAGCCACACAGGCATGAAAGGTAGAATTCTGAAGAGAAGGCAAATGCTGCCCTGCAGCAACACACTTCGGCTGGTACATTTGAGAGCTCTCATTATTATGGAAACTAACAGTAATCTCAGCACCCAGAAGCCAGGAAGTTGCACAAACTGGGGAAGTTGGTTATTAAATCAAGGAAGTATGGGGAGCTCAACTGGACAGCTGGGCTGTCTTTGTAATTAAAGTAGGCAATATCACTGGCAAGCCAAGTTGATGCTTAGCTTTTCTAAAGCCCCAAAGCTGTATTAACTGTGGACAGGTCCCAACAAATGTATAAAGATTCAGAATGAGTGAGTGTCACTCGGTCCTGAGGAAAAACTGGGTTATACCAAGGAACGAAGAGGCTAACAGTTGAAGATTGTAAGAACCATACCTAGAAGTGTCTATTTAAGTCAGGATCCACGTAATACACTCAGACACTAAGATAATGCCATTATGCTGGCGCAAGTTGTTTTCTCATTTCTGTTATGGAAAGCAAAAAGTAAAAATGACTAAAAATGTATTTACTGACAGTTATCTTACTGGAAGTCACTTGAATCATGAAATGTTGCGAATAAAAGTGAATAGCAAAGACATTAACACACACTGAGTGACTTAAGTATGCCAGGCACTGTCCTAAGTACTGTCTAGGCATTCATTCCTGTAACGGCCCGACAAGCCTTTGAAGGAGGAGCTACTATTATTGTTGGAGACCTTATAGGAAGATTAAGGCCTAATTGGCCTCTTCTGTGAGCACTAGGGAGAAAGGTGGCGCAAGTGCATGCTGACAGGCTGCAGGGAAAGTTAACACGGCTGAGATCCTGCTGTTTACCCGAACATGTACCATGGGAGGCGGGTGAATCCTATCTCACTCTAATTGTTTGTACCATGTCTGAGTGAATAAAGGCAGAGAGTGCTAGTCACTCCAGGCTCTTTGTCAAAGGGAGACAGAGGCCCTGGGCCTCCACATTTGAACCTAATTCTGTGCCTCTTTTTCATTCTCCTTGTCCTTCAGCAAGGTACGGAGCTGCCAGGCTGGCTCCTACATATTACTGTTAATTTTATGAGGGAGAAGTTCAGGAACAGAGTGGAGAACGCCACATGCACCCCTGCAGAGCAGACCTGCCATCCTGCATGCTCAGTTACACTGGCACACCATGGCCATGCCCAAGAGAAAATAACCACTGGAATAGCTACCTTCACAAACCCTAATCCTAAAGATAGCAACGCTTATATTTTCAAGAGTACATGTAAGATTAGCCTCTGCCTCACTCCATAAAATACCTTCCGATGACTTCAAGGTGGGAGAAAGGAGAGGCTCCCTACCCTTCCCTTCTCCACTGCCTCTGGCTAGGCTTCCTAGGCTGCTTCGTTCCTGCTTAGTGTCTTTATGTAGCACGTGGAAATGGGGGTAGTAATGTTAATGAAATTCACAAATGATTCTAATTTGAGACGCTGCCAACTTTCGTAATGAGAGAAGAGTGATACAAAAGGGACATGGAAAACCAAGATTTTAATGAATTCCAGATTTTTTTATTTAGCGACTCAAACAGCTCCATTCTGTTCCTCCACTCTGTACTGAGGCTTGAACCCAGGCCTTCGCACTGAGCTATATCCCTAGCCTTTTAAAAAATTAGTTTATTTATTTTTACACAGGGTCTTTTAAAATCGCTAAATTGCCCAGGCTGGGCTTGAACTTGCAGTCCTCCACCTTGGCCTCTCCGAGTGCTGGGATTACAGGTGTGTGGCACTACATCCAGCTTTCCAGCTTCTTCATAGGCTACTATAAGTGCTTCAGATTTCTTAGTCTGCTACCCACCCCAGATAAAATCCAAAACAGCACTGAAAGTCTTAAGTGTTCTTGTCAGTGCCGCTTCTATTAAATACCTACAGATGGTAACAGAGGAGAAGAAATGAGAAGTCAGGAAAACTGTGTCAAGAACATCATGATGATCATGGATTCTGCTGTGTAAGAACAAAGCTGCCCTAATACTGACTAATGGCACACGGATGGAAAGAGGGAGGGAGGAAGGAAATATAGCAATTAGTTCTACTTTGAAAGTAATCACTGCTCTTTGTAATTAGAGAATTTAACGTTTCAGCTGATCATGGGTGAGAAATAAAAAAGCAAGTTGTCATTCATTAAATTCTTTTTATGTAGCTTTCAAAGAGTGAAAAATCATGTCATCATTCTCTTTATGCTATCAAAAGAAACATTTACTGCTAAGAAAAAAAAAAGAGTTCTGATATCCAAGAAAAGTTTTGAGCTGATTCACTCTTTCTGCCGAATCTAAGTATGAAAACGAAACACTCTATACCTCTGAGAGCCGGGTGATGGGCAGTCCTGGTAAGAGGCGTGCCACCTAAGCTTTGAGTTCATTTGTTCCGAGGTTTTCTCCCAGCATTTCCCCTCAAGCCTACCCAGAGAAGCTGCTGTATCATTGAAGCTGACTGATGTGTCAGGATCTCACTAGTTTGGGAAAGCCAAAAACTTCCAAGGAACATTATCACCTGGCCTTCACGTCCTTTCATATGAAAGATCCTACAGAATGGCTGGTGGAGTGGAGAAATGGTCTGAGCCTGGGGAAGCAGCCAGCGACAGGGGCGAGATACAAGCTCTTCTACACTCTCCTTGCTTAATTAAGCTAGCAGATGTCCGGATGAGATGCTTGGGCGAGACTTGTGATAGGAGCTCCAGGCTAGCACTGGCTTAGCGACAGTGATCATTGTGAAATCAGCAACCAGACACGCAGGGCTTACAATTGTAGCTTCATACAGAAACCGAGCAGAAAGACTGTGACAGTCCTTCAAAGAGCAGGGCACGGTGGGACATGCCTGTAATCCCAGTTTCTGAGCAGGCCGAGGCAGCAGCATACCAAGTTTGAGCCCAGCCTAGGTGGCTTAGTAAGCGTCCCCTAACTTTTCTCCTCCCTCCCCTGTATCAAAATAAAGTTTAAAAAGGGCTGGGCACGTAGTTCAGTGGTGGAGTACTTGCCTAGCAGGCATAAGCCGTGGGGCTCAATCTCCAGTATTGAAGAAAAACCCTTTTCTTCCTGAAAAGTGCACACATACATGCATACTTCCTATAATTTTGGAGAGCTACCATGCGTAGTTAGACTCTGTAATCCTGTACTGTAAGTAGTGAGTTATGAAAGGACACCTATGGAGGGAAAGGAGAGCCTTTAAGAACTAATTTTGCATTCTGAGTTCTACCCTGAAAACCACCGAACAACAAAAACTTTGGTTCCATAACAAAACAACTGAAAGTTTTTCTTCTCCCAAGGATGTAAGTAATACACAGTCATTTTAAAAGATTCAAGTGCCACAAAAAGTATAAAGTAAAATAAAATCACCTATGGGGAATATGGGCCCCTCAAGGAGTAAAGGCAGACTGGGGCAGGCTTCTTTTTCGAATAATAAAAATGTTCTGAACCTGACAGGGTGATGGACCCACAACGCTATGAAAATACCAAAAGCAACTTGTTTACACATTTTAAGAGTGTATAGTGAGCTAGGCAATGATGCACACCTGTAAGCCCGCCACTCTGAGAGGATGAGGTAGGAAGACTGCAAGCTTGAGCCTAACCCAGGCAATTTAGCAACTTATCAAGACCCTGTTTCAAACTAAACAAAAATTTGAAAAGGGCTGAGGATGTAACTCAGTGTAAAGGCCCTAGTTTCAAATCTCTAGTAGCCCCCCCAAAGAGTATTGTATGTGCTTCTTGTTTTTTTTTTTGTTTTTTTTTTGGTACCTGAAATCGAACTCAGGATGATGTGTTTGCCAGGCAGGTGCTTACGCCACTAAGCTATCTCCCCAGCCTTGTATATGAATTAAACCTCAATAAATCTATTTCCAAAAAATCATGTGAAATCTGAAATTAGCATGAACATTTTGTTGTTTTCTTTTTTCTAGATCATTATTTGAATAAATATATACAAATAGTGGTTTTTGTTGTTTTTTTTTTTTTGTCTTTTTGAGACAGGGTCTTGCTCTGTAGTTCAAGCTGGCCTTGAGCTCACTTTGTAGCCCAGGCTGGTCTCGAACTCGCAATGATCCTCCTGCCTCAGCCTCCTGAGTGCCAGGATTACAGGGGTGCACCACCACACCCAGCTACACATAATGTTTTTATTGTGGACATTTTGATTTTCTTTTTTTTGAGATGGGGTCTTGCTATGTTGCCCAGGCTGGGTGCAAACTCTTGTCCTCCAGCCAAGGCCTCCCAAGTAGCTGTGATTATAGGCATATGTCATCTTGCTTGGCAATTTTAAGTCTTTTTTTTTTTTTTTTTTTGTAGGTTGAGAGTGGCTTACTCCCCCTTCTGGCATGGCTTTTACACTAGATAGTTCAAAGAGATCCAATAATATTGTTTACAAATTTAATAGCAATATTATTACTTAGGGTAGTTGACACAGAAAAGATTTCTTCAAGCATTAGTTATTAAAAGGAGGAAAAGAGTCAATCTGAAAAAAACCAAACAGCAATACAAGAATATATAGAAGTAATCTGAATCTACGGCATTAATTATAAAGCATGGCAAACAGCTTTAGACTGAAGGCAGTGGAAACAATATTTTCATGTATTTACATACTGATAAGGTGACTGCGATGTGCCAGGTAGGGTTACTTGGTGATACAAATGCAATACCTGTCTAGACAGAGGCAAAAAGTTAGCCAGTGATTACAAGACAGCATGAGTTAATTCTGCATGTTCTGTGCATAATGATGGCACAGAGGGAGGGGAATTGAAGGGGGTAGAATGAGGGTGAGGCTTCCCGAGGATGGACAGATGAAGTGCACTGCCGAAAGCACTAATACTCTTCAACCGAGCCGCCTCAGGAACACCGGTGTAACTACTCAGCGTGGAAAGACTTCACAGGCTGTCTTAGCTCTAGTAGAGGCGCCCCCTCCCATTTATACAGCAAGGGAGATTCTCCAGAAATAACCGTCCCCAAGGACACAGACATTTCCAAAGCTGCTTTCCAAACATGTTACAGTTACTTTTCTTAGCAATAAAGAGTGTGCAGGTGTGACTGTTCCACTATATTTAGTCAGTAATGGAAATTCCCATTTTAAAAATACCTGTCTATGTTTTCTTTACCCATCATGATATACTGGATACTTTTAACCTTTGGGAGCTCTTTATATAATAAAGAAATTAACTCTGCTTGTCCTTTAAAAAAAGAAACAGGACTACCAAGATACAACTCACCATAAAGTTTACCATTTTAATGTGAATAACTCAGGGGATTTTAGGATATGAACAGATGTGCAACCATCAGCATTATTTAATTCCACAACATTTGCGTCACTCCAAAAAAGGAACTCCCACCCATTAATCACTTTCTTTTTAGTGACATGAGTCACTTTCCTTTTCTCAACCAGGGCCCCTGGCCCTAGGCAACCACAAATCTATTTTCTGTCTCAATAGATTTATGCTTGCCCTTGGTGTACACATTTTTTTAAAATTACCTTTGCATTTTGAGTTAAAGTTTTGTTTCATGAGTGTGTGGTACTGAGGACTGAACCCAGGAACACTTTTGTGGGGGGAGAGGGCAGTACTTGGGATTGAACCCAGGGATATCTACCACTGAGTTACATCCCTAGCTCTTTTATTTTTGTTTCAATTTTATTTATTTTGGCCCTGGGTATTGAATGTAGGACCTTCACACTGCTCTTGACTACCTTCCCCCACTGCTTTTTTTAAATGACAGCATCTCACTAAATTTAATTGTCCATGCTGGACTTGAACTTGTGATTCTCCTGGCCTAGCCTCTAAGAGTGCTGGGGTTATAGGTATGCACCACCACACCTGGCTCATTTTTTGCACAGAATCTGGCTAAGTTCTCTAGGCTAGCCTGAAACTCGATCCTCCTGCCTCAGCCTCCAGAGTGGCTGGGCATGAGGCATCATGTACATCCATAAAGTTGTGTGTTTTTTTTTTTTTTTTTTACATAAACAAGCTTAAAAGTTTTAGGAGATCAAAACTATTAAGCTTTCCGTTTTAGTTTCTCTGTCCAGAGACTAAATATTGTGTCTCTGTGCTGTATTCTCTAAATTTATTTTCTAAATCTTTTCAGTTCATTCCCTCTTCAGCTGTTTCTGCTGCACAAATCACACACTGAGTTTTTTTTAACATTTTATACTGTTAAATATAATATTATTAGTAGTACATGTCGGAGACCAGATAGTAAGAACTGAGGCCTAACTGGCCTCTTCTGTTAATACTAAGGAGAAAGGCATGTAAGCCTGCTGACTGGAAGCAGGTTCTATGGAAAAGTAAACATAGTTGAGATCCAGTTGTTTACCTGGACATGTGCTATGATGGTGGGAGGCAAATGAATCTTGTGTTACTCTAAGTGCTTGTTCCTATGTCTGAGTGAAGAAAGGCAGGGTAAGCCAGATTCTTGGGGCTCCCTAGTTGAAGGGAGACAAGCGCCCCGGCACCCTATATTTTAATCTGTGTCTTAGTTACTTTTCTCTTGTTGCTGAGACAAATATCTGACACCCAAAATTAAGGAAGGAAAGGTTTATTTATCTCACAGTTTGTAGATATTTCAGTCCATAATCAGCTGGCTCCAAGGCAGGGTGACATGGCACAGGGGCTGGAGTCAAGGCAGCGGAAGACAGCAAAAGCAGTAAGAGCAAAAGGGAGAGCAAGCCTCTTTTACTCCCCAGGGCAGAGGTAGCACTCACATCATCTCCCTGCCCTTCTCTTCCACAAGATGAGGATGTTTACAAAGTGAGGACCCTGGCCCACTGCTGAACCACTTCTACACTTCTCAAGTTGACACAATGATTCAACCACTACAACATCCTAGAGCATAAACAGCCTCTCAAGGCCATGTCCTATACACAGGAGGATGTTAAACTACTGAGTTACTTAGTTAAAGTTTTAAATTTCTCAAGCTGACAAAATGTATCAACCACAACCTAATTCTGTCTTTTTCATTCCCTTCCCCCTCAGGTACAAAATTCATAGGCTGCCTCCTGCAAGACCATGTCATACATACTGATCACATTCATCATACAGAATTTGTACATAACTTCTTTTTTCCCCATTCCCCTCCCCTCCCTTCAATGTTTCTTTCACCCCCCCACACTTAAAAAAAAGCTTTGTTTCCATTTTTTCTTCTATTTTTTCTCTTTTCTCTTCCTTCCCTTCCCCCTCCCCGTTCCTTTTCCACACAGTTTTTAATTTTAGTTATTTTACTTTTTATGTCCCATTTGGTTTTTCCAAATTTGTCAGAGCATTTTTTGTTGCTTCTTACTCCCTAAAGACATTCTGAGGCTTGTGTTTCTTTAAATATGGTAATAAGCGTGTATACTTCATAATTTGTGTGCAACAACTCTAATATCTGAAGTCCACTAGGCCCTTGTTTTTATATGCTTGGCTATTATGTGACTGTACTAGGTTTAAATAATTTCAAAGGAGGGAGGGAAAAGGATGGTTATTACTTACTGGTGACAGAGTTTCTGTTTATGATGATGGAAACCTTTGAACAACAGCAGTGATATCTTAGTGTTGGAGGGTTTTTGACTCCCACTTCCACTGGGCTTTCATTTCTGCAACTTGCCCTTCAAGGCCTTGAACTCATAGCCTGAGGTCAAGCAAACTCCGTAGGGTAAATGTTTTTATGCCTAGTTACTTCTTAAAGCTCTAGTTTTCCTGTATGATCTCAGCTTGGCAATGCCATGCTTTCTCATTTGTTCCTTACTGCTCTTCTGGTACTTTAACTACATTATGCTGTGTGATAGTTGTTTTCAGTTGAGCTGGCTCATCTTTACTATAAACGTAAGACAGAAATCTCTTTTCTTCTAGGTTTTGTACAGTCTGAACTGAAGATTAAAGATTTTAATTCTCCTCACATATATGGTGCATACCAATGCTCTTTTGCTGTAAAGTAATAACGTATCAGATCTTCCACATACGAATTCTGTCATTGTAAACAGTATCTTCACTTCTGCCTCTGTTGTCTCATGTAGCTTCATCTGAATTGAACATGCAACACCTGTCCATTGACCTAAACGATCCTCTCAGCAACCTAATAAGTGTTACATGTAGCAGCCCGACCACATGCTGGCGAGGGAGCGAGCCCACTGTGCCACTCAGGGCCAGTTAGCAGTGGAACAGGGTTGCTCTAGGAGCTGTCGTTTTCCTCGCTGGTCTCCTGACAGGAACAGCATCTGGACAGACACATGCTGCATGAAATGTGGCTGCTGATTTAACCATTTGGTTGCTGAACTGCAAGACAGGAAATAATGGATATGTTCAATTCTATCTAATTAGTATGCTCTGACTTAATAACTTTGCAAACTGAATCACTTTACAGACTAAATATAGAAAAGTTATTATTATGGTCTGGTTTCCAAGCAACCATTTCATTAAGAAAAGCGCCACTTGGGAAAAACATCTGTTTGTCAGTAAGGTTTCTGCTGTCATCATGTAATTTCATGGTGAAAAGGCCGTGGTCACTCTGTGCTTTAGTAATCCCTAGTTGTGAAAAGGTCACGGGGGGGGGGACTACAACAGAGGCAGCCATCTGTTTCAATCTGCACTAGTCCCTGAACCTTGTTATCATGAAACAATTCAGTTTCCCTACACAGCCATATAATTTAAAAAACATTTTCTCCTGATCATAGAAGCAATGCACGTTCATACTAGAAAATGTGAAAAACCTGAAGTGAAAAGGCACAAAGAAAAAGGAATCACCTTTTTTGATGCCTTCAGTTAGATCTCATTTGAAAATGGATTCTACTGCTTAAAAAATTTACTTGAAAACTGCTGGCCTAAAATAACTCTATATGGTTTTACCTTTGTTCTCTGTGATTAGAATGTTTCTCATAATGGTTCAGGCCTGTGTCCTGGACAACTGAGTTCAAAGATTTGTACAGATATCCAAACATTCTCACTGCAGTTCATGAAAATAGGCTCAGAGAAAGACTGCAGTTTCTTTGTCACTGGGAGGAGGTTATTGGGGTGTGTGTGACATGACACATGACATGTGGTAGAAAATGTCCTCTCTGGGACAGATAGATGGCCTAAAGGAGGGATTTTTCAAATCCTTTTTTTAAAGCAGCGGAACCTTGTTTTTACATGAAAGCTTGCGAGACGGCTTAGTGAAAGAGAAAAGCAGAGCCATCTGCTTAGAGTGGGCTGCATGGCGCTCGGAGCCCACCCAGCCCGCCCTTCCTTGCTGGTCCTGAGGGTTCTGGAGGACACAGGCATTCATGCAGCTCTTACTGTCCACTGCAGACATGCTGTGCTGCTCTGCCCGCAGCCTGCGATACTCTTCCCTCCCCTTTTACCAGGCAAACTCCTAATCACATTCAGCTTCCAGCTGATGGGGTCATTTCGGGTCGCTTCTTCCTTCCCTTCTCTGTCAGGTGAAATTTCCCTGAAACAAGCTCTGCAGAACCCTGTGCCTTCTCTGCAGAGGACTTGGCAAGGGCACATTTTATGTTTGCTGTGTGATTATTTGATTAATGTTTGCTTCTTCCAACTGTAAACTCCATGAAGGCAGGGCATGCCGATCTTTCTCAGCAGTGCACCCACCTCAAACATAATATTGCTCAGTATTTGTTCGACGAAGGCCTACGTATTTTAAGCTATTAAGGGAAAAAATGGTCAAAACATACTTTAGCCAGCTGTCGTGCTACACCCCTATAATCTCAGCACTTGGGAAGGCTGAGACAAGAGGATCACTCTGTGTTTAAGGCCACCCTGTCTTGAAAAACAAATAATAATAATAATAATAGTACAATTTTTTCCTGGCTCAGCTATGTATCCAGACAGGATCCAAAGAAGAATTTGACAATCTTTTTGCTGTGTGTTATAGAGACTTACTTTACCTTTCCATGCTAGCCTTCGAAGCACTGCGTCAGCCTTAAAAAAACACAGGCAAAGGTGATACACTTTCTGTCCCTATCTAAAGTCAGATTATTAATAAGGAAAAACAAAAGTTGGACATAAAAGCCTCTCAGGGATGGTGATGGGGCAGAAGGGGGTGGCTCAGTGATGGCTTGCCTGGCATGCACCAGGCTCTGGGTTCAATCCCTAGCACTGGCAATAAGTAAGAGGAGAGGAGGGAGGGGAGGAAAGGGAGGGGGGAGGGGAAAAAAGAGAGAGGAGGGAGGGGAGAGGGAGGAAGGAAGCGAGGAAGGGAGGAAGGGAGGAAGGGAGAAAACCTTAACAACGATGCCCTGGCAGGTAGATGGAAAGATGACACAATTAGGTCTTTGGCAGCTCAATGTCTGCCATCCTTTCCCTGAGCCTCGGTTCGTTCCCAACCTACCGACCTCCTCAGGGACTGCAGAGATTCTACAAGGTCAGGAGGCAAAAGGAAGTGTAAAGTCTAATGCAAAAATCTAAGAACCAGTTGCCAAACAACAGATACCATATAAGTGTACTTTTCCACCACTGCCCAAGATCTGACATGACTAGAGAGGAGGAGACTGATGCTTCATTAAGTTAAAAATATTAAACTTATGATTCAGCAACAAAAGGAACTATGTCAGGGTTAATAAAAAATATAATTGGGCTTATTAAGTATGTGGCAACTTCAGTGGATCCCCTTAATCATTCCTGGTGAGATTAGGAATTTTAATTTGTATTTGAAATGAAGAGTAACTTAAGATGCTTGCTTCTAAGCATGGGAAATCACAGGAAGAACAAGGCACCTGTCCAGTCGTTACCTCAATGCAGCTCCCGTGAACTGGATGCGTCCCCGACAGTGTGAGAGGACAGGATGCTCTACTCCAAGGGGACAGCTGTACTTAGGTGCCCTCTTGCTGTTCAGTCCTCTTTCACTTGCCTTCCAATGCTAACTTTACTAAGAAACCTGGCTGCAGGGCAAAATTTAAATAGCTCTTCTGCAGGGAAGGTACTCAGTGACTCCTGAATAGCTTATTAAGTAGACATTTAAGCAACTGACTTTCCTCCAAGGTATCTCACAATTGCTTTCTTGGTAAGAGAATCTTGCCTTTGTGACAGCTAGTCTGGCTGACTAGGTGGTGAAAGGTTTGAAATAAGCCCCGGAAACCATGAAATTAAGGAGTATCTAATTGCTTAGCTGAAAATGTCAAGATCTACTGGTTCCATGGCTTCATTTTCCTGTTTGTAAGAGCAGAGGCCACAGTGATCTGAGAAGGTGAGAATGGAATGGAGAGAAGAGAAAAGCGCAGAGTTGTTTAAGGTTTTGGTTTTGGAGCTGAATACAGACTCTATCACTTACTGGCTGGCTAAGTAACAACCTCTGTGTCTTGATCCCTTTGTCTGAAAAAACATGGAGATAAAAATACTGATTCTCATAGGGCTGTGCTGAGGAGTAAACGAAGTAACTTATGTCTGATAAGGGTGTATGGACTTATATATAAGTCATGACTGAAATGAAAGAAAACAAGTGATCACCATCAGAAAGCACAACACAGGGCCAGGCACATGGCTCAGCGGCACATGCCTGCATGGCAAGCGCAAGGTCTTAGCTCAACTTCCAGTACCAAAAAAAGCGGGATACTTTTTAAATCCAAGGAGGCTGTCACCAAGCCAGTACGGGGGGCTGGCAGCTCTCAGGCTGGCGAGAGCCCACACAGAAAGCCCGCTGTCTCCCTGCAGCGTCCCCACAGCTTCCATTGTTGCCTTTGTGTCACTTTGCCGCACTGACAACCTGGATCGCTGACCTTCTGGCTCACCCGGTCCTGTCCCAGACACTGCTGTGCCTCGGTCTTACCTCAGCCTCCCCCCTCACTGCATCTCCGCACGTCCAAACCCTGCCGCCCATGCTTCACACTCACAAGAACTCCATGAGAACTACGGTTCTGAATTTTTAAAGTTTATTTTTATAGTGATATAACTCAGCTACCGTGAGTATATTTACAAGGTTATGTAATGATTACTACTGTCTAAGTCCAAAATGTTCATCTTCTGGAAAAGAAACCTCATCTCCATTATCATGCACCATCCCCATTCCTCATCCTCTAGCAACCACTACGTTTTTTTCCTGGAGTTATGGTCTACCTACATAGCCTAGGCTGACCTTGAGCTCTTGATCCTCCTGCCTCAGCCTCCTGAGTGCTAGAATTACTAGTGTGTGCCACCACACCCAGCTCAAATTTTGATCTATAGATTTGCCTATTCTGGACATTTTATATAAACAGAAAGCATACAATGTGTGGCCTTTTGTGCTTGGCTTCTTTTATTACATTTTCAAGGTTCATCTATATTGTAATATGAATTAGTAGTACCATTCTTTTCATTGCCAAATAAGATTCCATTATTTTTTTTTTTTTTTTGGCGGTACTGGGGATCGAACTCAGGACCCTACGCTTGCTAGGCAGGCGCTTATTCCATTGAGCTATATCCCCAGTGACAAGATTCCATTATATAAATGTGCCAGATTTGATTTATCCACTCAGTTAGGTGATATTTTAATTTTTCTACTTTTGGGCTATTATGAATAATACTCATATATAATATTTTGTGTGGACTTATGTTCTCGTTTCTCCTGAAGTGGAGTATGAATGGAATTGGTCATATGATAATTATGTTTACCCTTCTGGCAATTGCCAGTCTGTTAGCCAAAGAAAATGTACAATTTTACATTTCTTTTTTTGGTTTTTTGAGACAAGATTTGCTATGTAGTTCAGGTTGGTCTTTAACTCATCATGTAGCCCAGGCTAGCCTTGAACTTATGGTGATCCCCCTGCCTCAGCCTCCCAAATGTTGAGGTTACAGGTTTGTGTCACCACACCCAGCTTCAATGTTACATTTCTACCAATAATGCATGAAAGTTCTGATTTTTTCCACAGCCTCATAATTTGTATCATTTTAAAGTAAGTTTTTAAAAACAGCATTTATTAGCACCAGAACTACGACAAATCTCAAAAGTTCTATACAGAAAGCTACATGTTTCCCTAACCCACAGTCTCAGCATTATGGTTTGAATGTGTTCCCCAAAGTTGGAAACAATCACCAGTGCAACTTTGTTGAGAGGCGGGACTGTTGAGAGGTTTTTTGATCACGAGGATTCTGCCCTTACAAATGGAGCGATGCCATTATCATGGGAGTGCGGGGTGGCTTCCTAAAGAGGATATGTTCAGCCCTCCCCTCTGCCCTCTGTGTCTTTATCTCTCTCCTCTCCCAAACCCTCTCTTTGTGCCCCACCTTCTGCCTTGGCATGATGCAGCAAGAAAGCCTTGGCCAAATGTGGGCCCCTCAGCTTTGAACTTCTCCGCCTCCAGAAGTGTAAAAGAAAGGAGTCTTTGTCTTATAAATTTCCCAGGCTCAGCTATTCTGATATAGCAGCATAAAACACACTCACATACTCAGTAAACTGAATAAATGCCAGAATTGATTACAGAAGCTCTTCCAGATCCTCCTAAAACAATGCTGATACCTTCAGTGCTGAAACACTGACTGACATCAGCAGGAAGAAAGGGCAGGCAGTGTGAGGTAGGATGATGAATTTAAAAGATGCACATAGAGACTGCTTAGATTTATACTGTACACATTGCCAAATGAGCAAAACAAAACAAAACAAAAATCAAGTAGGCATGAGATCAGCATATTATTAAGTTATATAAAGGGCTGATTTGCAGCAAAACCATTTCCCATACGCAGGCTTGGTTCCCTTATACTAAGACCACAAGGAAACTTAGCGCTTCCACTTGGGAACAGACAACTTAGACATCATCTTTCCTCTGGCAAGGACGTAGTTTTCAGACCCAGAAAGACTTTGACTCAAATCCTGATGCTGTTACTTTCTATGTTACTGATATAACTTTGCACCAGGTACTTAACCTCTTTAAGCCTCAGTTCCCTCCTCTACAAAATTTGGGTAATCATTCCTAACTGCAAGGTTGCTATGGCTGGCATGCAGTAGACACTCAGTGCTAACTTCTAGTACATTACTTATTGCCATTTCCAGCAATTATTTAGAGCAATCTGATCAAATAAAAATAACTGTGAAGTAGCCAGTTGATCTACTTATGGATAAAACATACTAAACTGCTAAATACTCTGGTATAAATCTGAGTGTATCAATCTTTGATAGAGGAAACCACTGGACAGATATTCCAAAACTGAAAGTAGTACAAAACTCAAGTGTTCTGGGCTTTGAAATGCAGCCTCTGACTTGGGAGTGGACAAGGAGGCATCACAAAGAGCCCTGGACTGTAGGGAGACACATGCAAGAGAATGGGAATCCCTGCAAGATGGGTTGGTCCCAGCTTTTGTGAATACTGGCAAGTTGATTCTTTATTTAAAAAATATTACAGTACCTATTCTTACTACATTCCAGTATTGCTGACAGAATCAAGTAGTCTAGTGGTGACCCATGCCTATAATCTCGGCATTCTAGGATGCTAAGGCAGGAGGATAGCGAGTTCAAGCCCAGCCTGGGCTATTTAGTGAGATCCTGTCTAAAAATAAGAACAAAAGATTGAGGACATAGCTCAGTGTGAAGGCCCTGAATTCAATCCCTCCAAATAAATAAACTGTATAATGCTTCATCATCTACAAAATTTTGACTCTGTGTGTGTGTGTGTGTGTGTGTGTGTGTGTGTGTAGTACTAAGTCACTAAGTTGCCCAGGCTGGGCTCAAACTTGCAATCTGCCTGCCTCAGCCGCCCAGAATACTGGAATTATAGGTGTGCACCAACACATCCAGCTTATTTTAATAAATAGTATAAATAATCATAATACAGTATCTGTTTTTATTTTATTATACTGGGGTCTGGAATTGGGACATCACCCATGCTGGGCAAAAACTTTACCATTAAATTACATCCTTTCCCTTCTATTTTAAGACAAGTTCTTGTAAACTTGCTCGGGTTGGCCTTGAACTTGCAACTGATCACTGAGTAAGTAAATAGGGGTTGATGGATGTGGCTTAGTAGGGAAGGTCCTGGGTTCCATCCCTAGGTTTGTTTCCCCTCCACCATAAAAAAAGGAAATAGCATTCAGCTGTAAGAAAGAATTTAGTACTGGCCCACACTATAACATGAATGAACCTCCAAAACATTATGCTAAAGTGAAGGGAGCCAGAGAGAAAAAGACTGTTTCTGACTGCACTGGATAGTATTCCATTTACCTGAATGCGCAGAGTAGGCAGATTCCCGTTAGGGCTGAAATCTGCAATGTCCTCGAAAGCCTCCTGTGTTTGGAAGGTGATCTGACCACGGGGGCGCTATACTAATCGTGGATTCACCCCACCCCCAGGAGCTCAGCAGCCAAAGGTGCTGTTCAGAGGCGGGGCCTGACTGGGTGCTGTTCAGAGGCGGGGCCTGACTGGAGGCGGCTCCCCGGGCCAAGCCAGCGATGTGTCCTTGTGCCTAGCTCCTCCCCGTTCTCTCTGCTTCCTGGCTGCCAAGAAGTGAGCATCATTTCCTCGACCAGGCCTCTCTGCCATTTGGTTTCTGCGTATTTTAATTTGGTGAATTTTAGCTATGTAAATTGTATCTCAAATAAGAAACTTTGAAAATGAGGATAATGTCTACTCCCAGAACCACTTCATGAATTTACTGAGACAGAATATATGAGAGGCATTCAATTAATGCTCATTTGTTAATTAGGTACTACAGAAAATCAGGTCAGGACATAAAAGGTATCTTCCCATTTCAAGGACATAAATGGAGATGATAAACTTCACAGGCCTGCATTCCGAACTTCTGTGCCAGTTCCAATTAGATGATCCTTCAAGGGATAGAATTATTTTCGGTTAACGGCTTGCCAACTTACTTTATTTGAGGTAGAAATCTGAGAATAAGAGTTCAGTGGTTGGCAAGTTAAGGCTTGTAACCTGCTGAGTTTGAAACTCTAAAAATCATGTCATCTTGGTCTCACAGTCCCCCTTTTGGCCTTTTGCTTTCCCTCCCTCTTGGCTCTTTTGACAGAAATGAAGAATCTTTTCTAAAAGGACAAGGGTGGAAGAGTGTGATCTGTCCAGGCATGCCGACACAGCCAGACTCCCTTCACTGTATGCAGTGTAATACTTTCACCTCCCACCTTTGCTCAGGGCATAGCTGTTTTTTCTGTTTTTAGTTTTTGATAGTTTTATCCAAAGATCCTTTGCGGGCTGGGCTGTAGCTCAGTGGTAGAGCGACTGCTTAGCATGCATGAGCCCCTGGGTTCAATACCCGGCACTTCCCAATAAAACAATAAATAACAAAACTAAAGATCCTTGTGGCATGAGATGGATCACCTGGATCCCTGAAATGCATCTGCTGCTTTCAAAATGTCTTTCAATTAAAAATGACCGAAAGAACATGTGAACAAAATCCATAGTGTGCTTTTAAAAATCTGACAGTAATCCTATTGAAAAATATCATTTATCATATTTATGACTAAACAATTATTTCAAAACTTAAATGTGAAACATGCCCCCAAACTTACAATATAGTACTGGACTATGAATAATATATTTCAAGTCCTACTTTGGGAAAGGGAAGGAATTCTGCTTTTTACCTTATATACTTGTTACTTAAATTGACAATGAGAATGTACTACTTGTATAGTAATAATGATGATTAAAAACATCGTTATTAAAGACAGAACATACAAAGAGTATAAAAAAGGAGAGATACTTTAAGTCAGCAGGTGTAAGATGTCATCCCCATCTTACACCTGGATGACACCTGGAACTTGGCAATTTTGTATCTAATTCTCTATGGGTTCATACATTTTTCATATATGGAAGCAGTGTGGAGTCTCTCTTGGTGCTCATACTAGTAGTTTAGGGTGAGTCCTGAAGCCCATTGACTCAGCCTGTTGTCAGGCTCACATGGTGCCTGCTCGGGCCGCCAGGACTCACGGTGCTCAGAGAGGGAGTTCAGGGTGTGAGCTGAAGCTCAGTAACTCAGCTCATGCTTCCTGCTTGGGTGTTAGAGTGAGAAGGGCGTGGGGCTGTGTAGCCTGCCTCAGCCTGTAGCTCACTCTTTCTGTTGTGCTCCAGCTCCCTTTTGTTTTTTGACTGGATTGTATCTAATTCTCCGCCTGCAGAAGCAGCTCTGAATACTTGGGAGAAGCTTCTAGGTAAACTCAACCAGCACGGAGTTGCCTAATTAAATAAGATACAGACGATGTAGACAGTCTTTCATAAAACCCAAATTTAACTCATTGGAAATTTAGCTGAATTCTGATAGATAATACATATACCAGAAATTGCTACATCAGATATAATAAATGCTTGTTGAATGAATTTACTTAATTCCCCTTTGCTCTCTACTTAGACTCCAAAGTTGGTGAGAAATTGTAAAACATCCAAAATATCAATAAATTAAGTAAAAGATACTCTGTAACTCACAAAGAGCCATTTAAGCAGCCTAAAAAAGGAAAACTTTAACCATACACACAAATATTCTCCAAAACTAAACACCACTCAAAGGACAACGAAGCACTTTTCATAGGCAGGACTTGTCTGACTGGAGTCAAGGATGGGTTTGTTGCTGGAGTGATTTAGGCCTGGGCAAACTACACTGGCAGCACAGGTGGGAAAATTCAGTTCTTTCCTTTCTTAATGGGAAATTCACCTAAGGCCTTGGCTTTTAAGTGCATACTACAAACACCAAAAACATCAATTAGTTCAATCTTGTCCATCTTGGGGAACTGAGAACAGAAATTATACCTCCCCCTCCCATGTTCTTCATCATCGAATTAGCTACTGATTAGCACACCAATTAAAATTGCTCAAAACAAACACAACACCAACAGTTGCGATTTTTACAGCAGATCTTAGAGGCTAATGAGCTCACTGGGTTAATCAGCTAAGAAGCCTATTCCAGGCATCAGTGTTACCATATGAGAATGACATGCCACCACTTCCCAAAAACCCAGGCCTAAAAAAAAAAATTAATGAAAAACATCACCTTACCAGTACTACAGTTTCTTGGGGAAAGTGCTGGATGACTTGTTTTGTGCGTCTTAATAATTAGAGGCAATTTAGGTTCTCGCTTCTTTGATTTATCTGATTTCCATAAATACCATTCCCTGTCATGTAGCCTCATGTGGCCTCCTGAGTACTACTGAGCCCCTAGGGCTCTGGACCTCTCAGCTGTAGGTTTATTATCTCTACTCGTTAGGTTTCCACTTTTACCTGGTGTCCTTTTCCTCCTTTGGGTGGTCTTTCTTCTCCTTTGAAGCATTCTTTTTGCCTTTTAGCCTAGTCACAGCTCATGGTTAATCGAAAATGGTTTATACATAATAGATGTACAATATATGTTGAACAAATTAAGAATCCCAGGCTCATGTCCCTCTGCATTCTCTCTTAAACTTTAAATATGAAGTCTTTCCGGGCATGTGCACTCTTTGTATATTCTTTCTTTAGCCCTCCCCTTTTACTCAGCTTTGTTTGATAGCAGTACACAGTTCACCCCTTTGAAGTGTACAATTCACTGGTTCCTTACATACTCAGAGATACATGACCATCTCCCAAACACTTTTTGAATGTCTTCATTACCCTCAAAAGAAATCCTAGACCCTTTAGCTGCCATTCCCCCTCAGGGAGCTGAGGTAGGAGTGCTGTGAGTTCGAGGCCAGCCTGGGCTACACAGTAAGTTCAAGCCAGCCCAAACTACATAGTGAGTCCCTGTCTCAAAAAACCGAAAGCCAAAATTAAATAAATAAATAAGGAATCTCTATAGAGCAAACCTAGATTACATGAAGAAACCAGACAGTAGGGGCCCAGATGTGCCTTTGTGCTCACTGTGAGCCTGGCTTTTGCAAGGTAAACATTAATGTGAACAACTACATTACTGGCACCAATTCTGCACCCCTCCCTGCATCTGTAACCTAGGCTATGTGACTTGGCAGTTTGTCTCACCCCAGGGATACAGCGTATTTTTTCACTCCTGTCTTTTGGGTTGGGCCACATGATTTGCTTTGGCCAAAAGAAAGAGGCTCCAGTGATAGGGTGTCTGTTTCAAGCTGAGACCTGAAAAGGCCGCTTACATGTATGCTTCCTCTCTAAAACTTCTGCTGTCACCACGGAACATGTCTTGGCAGACCACAGGTCCAGGGATAACCAGTAATCCATGCACAGGGATGCTGAAGCTGGCCCCAGACCTGCAAGCAGAAGCAAAGCTGCCCAGCCAGGCCCAGCCCAGATACGCCGAGCCTCAGTTGCAATGCATGAAGGATAATGAAGGACAGATCATTTTCAGACACTGAGTGTGGAGGTAGTTTGTTAAGCAACAATAACCGACAGAACAAGCCTACTCAGGATTTAGATCTGAGGAGTCACCCAGGTCCCCACATCATTACCCAGTGGTCTAACAGCAGTAACAGTGATGACGACGACACTAGTGACAGCAGCTAACACATACGGAACACTATGTGCTGAGCACTTTCCAGCACTAACTCATTTAACTTAGTGTTAGCTCCCCTGTAGAAATAAATGTTTTATGAAAGAATAGTTTCAGATTATAGAATTAATGAGAATATAGTGTAGTTTCCATATATTTATGCCCATTTACCTCTGCTATTATTGTTTTAATACAACAGGGTCTTGCTATATTGCACAGGCAAGTCTCAAACTCCAGAGTGAGAGCTATCCTCATGCCTCAGCCTCCTGAATAGAGGAGACTATGAGCATAAGTGACCTTGCCAGGCTTGCCCTATTATTAACACCTTACATAGTATGTAAGTATGACACAAGTATATTTATCCGCTGGGCATGATGGCACATGCTTGTGATCCAGCACTCTGGAAGGCTGAGGCACTGGAATCAAAAGTTTAAGCCCAGCCCGGAAAACTCAGTGACTTAGGAAGAATCTGTCTCAAAAATGAAAAAATACATACATTAAAAATAAAAAGAGGACTGGGGTATAGCTCAGGGTGAAAGCCTTGAGTTCATTCCCCAATTCTCTCTCACACACACACACACACGCCACAATGAGCTAATACAATAATCAATACTTTACTATCAGATAAAGCCTACAACTTACTTAGATTTCTTTAGTGTTTCCTGAAGATCATACTCAGATTCCAGGGCACCATCCACCCCAGTAGATTTAGTTGCCTTACTTATCTAGGTGCTGAGTCTCAGCCCTCCCCTTTTACTGAGTTTTGTTTGACAGCAGTACACAGTTCACCCATTTGAAGTGTACAATTCACTGCTTCCTTTCATACTCAGAGATACATGACCATCCCCCAAACACTTTTTGAATGTTTTCATTACCCTCAAAAGAAATCCTAGACCCTTTAGCTGCCATTCCCAACCATATCCCTGGACTCTAGGCCTAGGCAATCACGGATATACTTTCTGTATCTATAAATTGTCTATTTTGTGCATTTCATATAAATAGATTCATAGAGTATATCATCCTTTATAACCAGCTTCTCTCACTCAATATGTTTTCGAAGTTTATCCATGTTGTAATGAGTGCTTAATTAACTATTATAACTAAAAAGTAAAACTCCCTTGTATGTATATACCTCCTGTTTATTTACTCATTAACTGATGGATAGTGGGTCTGCTTTCTGGCTACTGTGCTTAATGCTACTATAAACACTCACATGTTTGCATTTCTCTTTGGTATATACCTGGGAATGGAAAGGTTATGTCAAGTCTAGGTTTATATTCTGAAGGAACTGCCAGACTATTTTCCAAAGTAATTGTACCATTTTATATTCTCACTTAGTCCCATTTTAACTGATAAGAAATTGCAGTCCAGGCGCCTCTCTTGAGGGCCTGTGCTCTGTTTTTTCTGAGTGTGTACTTTAAATTCTGCCTTATCAAACCTCTTTATGCCTCTTTAAAAAAAAAAGAAAAAAATTGCAGCCAAGTGGGATTAAGCCAAACCAGACAGCTAAGAAATAAGGGGGTGGGGTGGTGCATCCCGGTGAGCTGCCTCCAGAGCCCCGGCTCACTGCACTAACAGCACCAAGGGAAACTGAGTTCATTCTAACCTCACCATCTCTTGCTTCTCATCTTTTGCGAAAGGATGCCCTATATACTCTCTTCAGAATTAGAAGAATGGGACTTAACTTTGTTTAGTTTATTTTTTGTGGTACTGGGGTTGAACCCAGAGTCTTCACACTAAGCTACATCAGTCCTTTCTGATTTTTTATTTTGAGACAAGATCTCATTAAGTTGCCCCAGCTGGGCTTGAACTTAGGATCTTCCTGCCTCTGCTTCTCAGAATGCTGGTGTTACAGTGGTATACCACCATGCCTGGTTTAATCTATAAATTGTTAAGTGAACATAAATAAAAACTTTATTATGAGACACTAAAACTCTACAGGGATTCTTTGGAAATCCTCCAGCAATATTATTACTTAAAATGTCCTAGGGAGGAGGCAGGAAGATGGACAAAATGTGACATTAAGAGTTTTGTGCAAATAAAAATAATATAATCTTTGATCCACAGACTTCAAGTCCTTTAACCAGAACAAACTTACCTTGAATTGCAGAGAGATACACAAAAGTGTCTTCATGTTCCAAGTTCTCCAAGAATATCTGGAACCACAAAGGACAGTGACATGATTCACAAAGAGCAAGAAAGACTTGAGCCCCTCCTTATCTGCAGCCCTAAGAAAGTAAGTACTTTTCTTCTTTTTCTTAGCTAGAAACTGGTCTGAGGATCTTGTGAGGAAAACGGTATAACATGTTTCAAGTCTCATTTTTATAACAGCTAAAACAGGGAGGAGCTGGTTGTGGGAGCACCTCTTTAGTTTGAGGACACGGGGCTACAAAGCAAATTCCAGGCCAGCCAGAGCTACACGGGGAGACCTTCTTTCAAAAAACCAAAAGGGAGTGGAGCAGGGGGTAGGTATTTCTTGAAGTACTAGCCATAGAAACCAAAACAGGGAAGATAAAGCCTCAACATTCTTACAGACGACATGACAGACTACAGGCCGTGCCCCACAGGAGGCCAGGTGTGGGGTTCTGTGCATTTCCACAGTACGCTCCTTTTTCTTATGCTCACAGAACGTGGACATGCAAGTGAGACTGAGATGTTACTACTGCAACAACTTCAACTCCCCTCTACTTTATTCTTAAAAATCTGGCAAACTGAGAGGGGGTACAGCTTAGCAGTACAGTGCTCACTAAGCATGTGCAATGGCCTGAGTTTGAGCTCTAGTGTTACAAAAATAAAAAATGAAAAAAAACCTGGCAAATGTGTACACTTCAATTGGCATTAAGAACAAAGTACTGTTAATACCTCCCTCAATGTAGAAGTTCACCAGGTGTGTTAAGTGCAGCAGCTATGGCTTCTCTAGAAGATATGACAGTGACATGTGGGGCTTGGGCCATGTGCTGTGGAAAAATAATAATGGGAAAAATAATAATGGCCACATGCCCATGTTCCTCCTGCTTGGAATCTAGAACAAGGTGGGGAGTCTGCTTTCTATACCGTGCCCTGTCCTTTGCCAACACACTTACCACCAAAATAGGTGTGCCAAGGGATATTTTAAATGATTACTCAAAGAAGATAATATTCCAGTGACAGCAAATCATTGGGGTACATATGTCTTGGTTTTATCATCTATAAAATAGGGATAATACTGCAGTTTTGAGAATTAGAAAAAGTATTTGCAAAATATATGGTTTGTGATGCTAAGTCCAAAAAAATAAAGAAAAACTGGGTATGGCAGCATATGCCTGTGATCCCATCACTTGAGAGGCTGAGACAGGAGGAATGCTGTGAGTCGGACACCAGTCTGGGCTACATAAGGCCAGCTTGGACTCTATAGCCAGGCCCTGTCTCAAAAAAGCAAAAAGAAAGGAAGATGGAAGGGTATATAGCATGGCTCAATAAACAGCAGTTCATATTTATATAAATGGTTTCAATACTTACGAAGCTAAAATGTTTTCAATCAGAATTATAAGTCTTAGTTTAATAGCTAGAGCATATAGAAGAGATCACCATTGTCATCACAATTAAGGCCTAGAAAGTTTAAGTGAACTGTCTAAGAAACTGCTCTGGGATTTGGTCTAGGCAGGAGTATCATGACCCTTTATTTTTCATCTCTAACTCATACTAAAGTGAGGACAATTTCCACAACAGGGAAAAGATTCCCAACTAAGTATATCTATCCTGCCATATAAATCTAAGAACTGAAAGAACAGTTTTTTCCCCACTGTGATGGAGGGAGAAGGGAAGAGACTCAGCCCTGTCCAAGGTTCCTCTAAAAGGAGCCCAGAAAGACAAGTGGTTACCCAGGCTGGGGCAATCCCGTCACAGGGCTGCTCATGCTGCTCCACATCCTCCCCCATTGGCTCAGACTTTACCCATCTGTCAAGCCAGGCTAAGATCTACCTACTCTAGAAGATTTCGATTCTTTTTCCTGACTAAGCACAGCCTATTTTGCATATAAGTTGCAGAACTCTGTTCATGCTCAATTTAGCAGTCCTGTGTGGTCATTTAAGCTTCCTACGCCAGGCACGGCGGTGCACTCCTGTAACCCCAGCACTCAGGAGGCTGAGGAAGGAGGATCGCCATGAGTTCAAGGCTATCATAAGTCTTGCTTCCTCAGAACAATTACAAGATCCTGGAAGAATAGCTATGGCAGAGCTTAATATATAGTCAATGCTCTAAAAATACTCAAGTTGAATGCATGTCCCTGAACAGTTGCCCACTCTGTGCCAGTGTATCTTTGCAATGTGTTCTACTTACCTTGAGGAGTTTCTCCTGTGTCTCAAGGGCTTTTGCTTCTCTCTGCTCTATCCATCGTGAAAGAGTACGCAGGGCAGCAGCCCGCACTGGAATCTGAGGATCGTAAGCTGATAAAAGAACTTCTTGGAGCTGTTCTGTGGTTATGCTTCCAGATTTTGTAGTAGTGTTGGGTTCACTGACCCCCTTTGGAATGAACGGAGCATCAGACTCTTGGCTCGTGTGCAGGGATTTTTCATGATTTTGCTGTTGTTCAGGACAACTCTGAGCTACCTGTGTGTCATGATTGGCTTGTTGCTTCTCTTCTGTTCTCCCTTCTGGGCCTTTTTTGTTCAGTGTACTCTGGGCAGCCGCACTGACAGCCTCTGTGGCAAAGGCTCCGTGGGTAGAGATGGTGATACGGAGATCAACAGCGAGTTCTTGGATGACAGGGTCAGGGTATGTGTTGGAGACCTTCTCCAACAGAGGCAGCAACTGCTTCATGATTGCAAAATCACTGGACTTCAACTATAGAATGGAAACAAAAATGACAAAATGAAATGAATGTGGCAAATGTTAATATACCCTGAGCCCATGATATGAGTCATGTCTTATTCATGGTGTCATCAGCCTCAATCACACACTCAGTAAGCGTGAAGCGGGAATGTTTACGTATTCTCTACAGTCTATATGACCACTTTTTCATTACTACTATATACAATGATTTCACCTAATGAAAAAAAAAACCAAGATAAAAGATCAATAAAACAGGGCTGGGGATATAGCTCAGTGGAATAAGCGCCTGCCTAGCAAGTGCAGGGTCCTGAGTTCGATCCCCAGTACCACCACCAAAAAAAAAAGATCAATAAAACAGAACAAAGAGCCCAGAAATAGACCCACAGACATATAATGAACTAATCTTTGACAAAGAAGCACAGATAATGCAACGAACAAATGGTCTTTTCAACAAATGGTGCTACAACAACTGAATAACTATACACAAAAAATGCATCTGGACCACACACCTTTTCTAAACATTAATTCAAAATGGATCATAAACCTAAATGTAAAATACAAAACTATAAATTCTCATAAGATAACATCATAATACATCTATATGACCTTGGATATGGTAACAACTTCATTTTTTCAGCACTGGGGACTGAACCCAGGGCCTTCACATAACCCCAGCCCACCACCCCCCTTTTTTGAGAGAGGGTCTCACTAAGTTGCTAAATTTCCCAGGCTGGGCTTGAACTTGCAGTCTTTCTGCCTCAGCCTCACAAGAGTGCTAGGATTACAGGCATGCACCATCACATTTGGCAACTTTTAAAATATAACAAAAAAGACATAATCTGTGAAAGAAATAATTGATAAGCTGAACTTTATTAAAATTAAAAGTGTTTGCTCTGCAAAAGATACCATCAAACAATGTGAAATAAGCCACCGCCTGTGAGAAAATATCTGTAAAAGCCCTATCTGTAAAAGGACAGTTAACCAAACACAGTGAACATGCACAGCGACGGGCTATTCACTGTAGCAGACACATTGGCAGTTTTCTCTTAGTTTATATTTTTTGTAAAACTAAACATGTTCTTACTAATAATCTAATAATCTTGCTCCATGGTATTAGCCCACATAAACTAAAACTTTCATCCACATAAAAACTGTACATGGACATTTATAGCAGCTTTAGCTATAACTGGCAAAATTTGTTTCATAAGATGAATGGATAAACAAACAGCCAAACAACAGAATACAATTCCTCAGTTAAAAAAAAAATCTATCAAGCCATGAAAATACACAGAGGCCTAAATGCATACACCAAGTGAAATAATCCAATGTGAAGGAACTATATGTTATGTAATTCCAACTACATGACATTTTAGAAAAGGCGAAACTACGGAAGCAGTAAGATCTATGGTTTCCAGGTGCTAGAGGGAAGTGAGGGATGTAGTGGTAGAGAACCGAGGACTTTTATAAGTGAAATTATTCTGAATGATACTAAAATGGTAGATACATGGTATTATATAATTGTCAAGATCCAGACCTGGGCTAGAGTGTCGCACCATGGGACAGTGCTTGCCTAGTACGTGTGATGACCTGGGTTCCACACCTAGCCCTGGAAAAACCAAAAGTAATAACAACAACAACAATAAAATGTGGGGCTGGGGATATAGCTCAGTGGAATAAGCGCCTGCCTAGCAAACACAGGGTCCTGAGTTTGACCCCCAGTACCGCCAAAAAATAAATAAATAAATAAAATAAAATGTTTCTCCCTGTTTGCAAATTTACTAGTCACTGTGGGATTCATTTCATTCAACTGGTGAACACTTCTAATCACCAGGCAGGGAGGTGAATTCTGAATTAAATGGTTTACAAGGCAATTAGTTATATATTCTTTCAGCTTTATAAGCCCACAAATACTCCACTATGAAAATAATCAGGGAAATCTAAGACTACAGGTGCCAACTATTTATCCATAAATACTTGAAAAAATTTTTGAAGTATAAAGTAATATTCACGTAATTGGTAGAGGAAAAAACTGAATTACTAAGTAGTTAGTTCTCCAGGATCACCAAGGGCCACTATTAAAATTGAAGATTAACCATGAAGTCTTTGTTTCTACCTGTCACTACTTTTCAGTGTGGACCTCATAACTCTGTGTAAAACCCCTACGGACGGAAGGAGCAGCCCACAAGTGACAGATTCCTTTATCTGGCTGAAGTTTCCTCCCAGACAGATGCCTCTCTCCTGGAGCCCCTGGAATGGTTCAGGAATGAAATGAGGACAGCTGCACCAGCCCACATCTAAGATTTCTTTCTGAGCTGAACCAGTTAGATGGTGAGTTGTTCTGAATTTCACCAAGTTCTCAAATTTTCTAGAAGCTGAGGGTGAGACTGGCAGGACATGGACTGAGGAGGGTGTGAAGGAGCGCACCTTCCAAGAGAGTGTGTCAGAGCTGCACGACAGCCAGAAGGCATGCAGAGACCAAAAAAGCCCCACAAGGCTTGAAAAAAAACGTATCCGTATAAGCATTTCATAAAAACATGCAATTTACCAATGTTGCAGAAAAACAAATCTGAGTGAATTCAGTCCACTGAAACAAAACATAAAACAACGCTAAGCTGTGTACGGTGCCTTAACCTCCCCCACCCCACCCCAAAACCAAACCCCTCCCTGCTCCCCTCTCCTCCTCAGTTTCCACCACCTACTCCGGGAAGCACCCAAAGGACAGGGCAACAACCCAGCTGGTCATGGTTTCTAGCACACCGGTCCATTAAGGCTCACAGCAAGGACAATCCTTGGGAATATTTGCCTCTACTGCAGTCAGGAAACTGACCCTCAATTTCAAGGCCAGATTTCTAGAAAAATAGAAAACACCCTCAAGGTTCCACTGGGGCAAGAGGTCCGGGGCTCCTTGAAAGATGGAGGGGGAGGTTCTAAGAAAAACACAGAACATTAAAAGCACAGACAGTGGAGTCTAACCTATCAGGTAAAAATAAGTAGCAGCAGGTACCAATCCATGGGAGGAGGTATCAAAAAGGTGCTTATCTCTCCCTTTAACCACAACACTAATGGAGGTGAAGAGAACCAGAGGAGCATTTGACCTCAGCTGTCATTTTTGACCAAGCCACCTTTGCCTTAGTTGGGGCCCTCATTTTATCTTGCCTGGTAGATTCTAATGCACAGAAGTGGCCAAAGGGGTATCTTTGCTACTTCTGGCTGGATAAAGCTACCATCCCTGGGCAGCCTGGTTCTTGGTTGCTTTATGGAGGGCTTCTTTCCTTAGTAAGCTGGGTGCTTAACAATACAAAACATTTTCAGTGACTTCCTAACTGACAGATCTTCAGCAGCAGCTCTTCAAAACTCACACGTGGAGACAGACCACCACTCTGTGGTCACAACTCCTTCCAGTCAAAAGGCTCCTCGCCAGATTGCTGCAGCAGCTCTTTGGTTTTAGAAAAATGTCTATAGCCAAACGATCCTCTATATGCCGAGGATGGGGAGGGATAAGCAGTGTTCAGAACATAGTGCCACTTCCTGTTGAAGGCACTGACCTTCTTTTGCACAAAAACATCCCAGAACAAGAAGACAAGGCCATTTAATTCTGATTGAACCAGGGCCTGACCATATCAGTGAATTGCTCTCATCCTCTATTGCTATATGAATTGGCTTGGAGGGCCTGGACCATAAGAACCTTGTTGTGCCCAGCATTTAGGAGGCTGAGGCAAGAAGATCACTGTGAGTTCAAGGCCAGCATGAACCACAGAGGAGGACTTTGTCTCAACAAAACAAAACAAAACAACAGTGTTCAAGAAGACACCTTGTTTGGCCCACACAGATAAATCTCTATGGCCAAGATGAACAAAATCACCTATATCTGTTGATAGCTCTTTATAGATGTTTTCCAAACTGGGTCAGGGTAGAACAGATATCTGAAGGCCAAAGCAGAGTTTATGAGCTTGACTGGGTGCATGATGAGGATTCTGTCCAAGGGTGACAACTTTCACATCTTGTATGTCACACAGTTGGGTCCATGTGAAGAGTTGGTGTGGGGACAGATTAACTGTGTAATGTTTTCTTTCTTCTACAGCAAATCCCATGAGCTTTATAAAAGTTTCCTAAACTCTCCATTGAGGTGCTTCTTCCAGCTGTCCCCAAAGCCCACAGGGACATTGCAGGAGCATCTGAGCAGCACCACAGCCTTGTTCCTCTGCATGCAGATCAGTTGCCCAGGGCTCAGCAGCAAGGAGGGCAGCGTGCTGGGCTCATCCTGTCTAGCCGAGGCCTTCTTGGCAGGGCTGGCCACCACATCCCCCTTCTCCTCAGCTACAGCTACCATGCCAGCCCTCAGGTCTGCGGGCTTGAGGCAACAGGCTGTCATTTCTTGGTGGGGCTCAAGGATCATCTTGAATAGTGGGTCTTCTGGGTGATCATCCTGGAGCCAAGGAGGGAGTAAACATGCATTGATGCAGGAGACCAGCACAAGCCAGGCCATCAGCTCTTGAGTTCTATTTTCTAGATGTCTGTCCTCTGTCTGAGGAATAGCTGGTAAAATTTTTTCCCATTCAGTAGGTTGTCTCTGTACTCGGTTGTTTCCTTTGATGTGCAGAAGCTTCTACATTTGATCTGATCCTGTTATGGCTTGTATCTAAAATGTCCCCCAAAAGCCTCCTGCCCTCATGGGTGGGAGGTGGCTGCGTCATGGGTGTGTGATGCTGGGTTAAGGTGTGTGATAATGGGATTAAGGGCATGCCAATAACTACATTAGCTTAGCACAGATCTGGTATAGATAATTGAAGCCCCACCCTGGGTGTAAGTGGTATCACCCAAGAGGCTTGTGGTTTATAGGGATAAGAGGGAAAGGGAGATTTGTATTACTGCCTACTGCCTCCTGCCTGCTCTGCTATGGACTGCTTTCCCTTTGTGATGCCCCTCTGCCTCGGAACCAGCAGACTATGGACTGAAACCTTTACAAAATATGAGCCAGACTAAACCTTTCCTCCTTTAATTTGTGGGCTTTGGGTATTTTGTCCCAGCAATGAGAAAAATAACCAAAATAGATTTCATCTGTTGATTTTCAGTATTATTTCTTATGTCACTGGAGTGGTATTCAGAAAGTCCTTACCTACGCCCATATCTTCAAGAGTTTTACCTATTTTATTTTCCATCAGATAAAAGTGTTTCTGTTTTAACATTTGGATTTTTCATCCATCTTAAGAGTACGTGATGAAAGCTGGGCCTGGTGGTGCATACGTGTAATCCCAGCACTCGCAAGGCTGAGACAGGAGAATCATTGCAAGTTCGAGACCAGCCTGTCTACAAAGTGAGCTCAAAGCCAGCCTGAATTGCATAGTGAGACCCTCTCTCAAAAAGACAAAAAAAAAAAAAAAAAAAAACGATAAAAAAGAGTATATCATGAAATATATGGATCTAGACTTAACCTTCTGCATGAAGATATCCAATTTTTTCAGCATCATTTATTAAAAAGGCTATTTTTCTACCAGTGTGTGTTTTTGGCCCCTTTGCCAAAGATCAAATAGTTGAATGTGTCCAGAGTTGTTTGTGCTTCCTCTGTTCTGTTCCACTGATCCACATATCTGTTATTGTGCCAGGACTATGCTGTTTTTTAATCACTGTAGGTCTGTAGTATAACTCCAAGTCTGGGATTGTGATGCCTTCTGCTTTGCTATAGTTACCCAGAAGTGCTTTTGTTATTCTGAGTCTGTTCTGCTTCTATATGAATTTCTGGACTGTTTTTTCTAGATCTGTGAGGAATGATATTGGTTCTCTGATTGGGACTGAGTTAAATCTATATATTATTTGGAAGTATAGCTATTTTAACTATCTTAGTTCTGCATAACCAGGAACATGGGATATCTTTCTATTTTCTGATGTACTTTTCCATCTGCTTTTTTCACTGTAAAGGTCTGATGTAATTTTCACTGTAAAGGTCTTCCACTTCCTTGGTTAATTCCTAAGTATAATTTTTCTTGATGCTATTATGAATGGTATTGTTTTCCTGATTTCTTCCTCAGTGAGTTCCTTATTTATTTATTTGAGACAGGATCTCACTATGTATTTGTTATGGTTGATACATTTTGTCAACTTGGGGAGTCTAGAGATTTGGCTGAGTGATTCAGCAGGAACCCAGGGTGCTTACTTTGTACACATCCTGAGCCTGTGTAAGAGGAGAGCATGGAGATTGTGTGAGAGCTACACACCCCCTGGGTGGGGGTAGCCTGTTTACAATGTAAGGGAAGAAAGGAGGCTGCTTGCTGCCATTCCTCCCTTTTGTTCTGGTTGTTTTTGCTGTGCTCTGCTGCCATGAACATTTGCCCTCTGCCATGTGCCACTCTGCCTCAGAACCAGCCAAATATAGACTAAAACCCCCACAAACTGTAAGCTAAAGAAATCTTTCCTTCCTTCATTTTGGGTGTTGGGTATTTTGTCTCAGCAACAAGAAAAAAGTAACCAAGACAGAATTTATTACCAGCAGAGTGGGGTCATTGCTGTTACTATACCTGACCATGTGGTTCAAGAGCCTCTGGAAATGGCTTGTGGAAAGAGTTTGGAAAGGTTCGGAGATGTTGCCTGAAAGAGATGTGCTAGAACACCTTCGACTGTTCTGTCTGGGAGATTCTGGTCAGAGTTCAGAAGACCAGAAGGACAATAGAAATCCTGCTGGTAGAGACTGGGTTTGGAAGGTTTCTGTTGGGAAGAAGGACTGCATTGGTTGTTGGACTCCAGATGATGTATGTTATGGCTTGGCAGAAAGTTTGTCTGCATTTGCTCATGTCCAGAGACTTTGCCTAAGACTGAGATTAAGGGTGGCAGTGAACTGATTAATGTGGCAAAAGAAATTTCAAGGCAGTCAAATGTTGGGGAAGTGGTATGGCTATTGTTGGGGGCTTTTAGCCAGATCTATGTTGAGAGTCAAGAGCAAAGAGCCCAGCGGGATGATTTAAAATGTGAGTTTGGCCAGAAAGGAAGCTCTAGTAAAGCTATGGACTGCAAAGATAAGGCTGAGGAGATCTCTATTGCTGAGAAGGAACAAGAGAATGGAAAAGATGGCCTGAGGGCATCACAAGAAGCAGCAAGTCTCCTCCCTTTGCAGCCTCAAAACTGTAAAGGTGAGAGACCTTGCCTTGAGAAGGAAGCCAAAGAGCGCCATGTCCCAGAATGGCGGCAGCGGCCGCACCAGGTTCCAGAATGGAGGCAGCATAGAGAATTTGTTCCTCAGCATTGGATTCAGTGTGCCTAGCAATCCAGGCACTCGACCCCTATGGCCAAGAGAGAGGAAAGTTTGACTACTAATCCAAGTGCCATTATTTAAGTCTGCCATGTGCACTCGACCCCTACGGCCAAAAGAGGAAAGTTTGGCTACTAATCCAAGTGGCAGACTTAACTCTGCCATGTGCCACTCTGCCTCTGAGCTAGCCAAGTATGGACTGAAACCTCTACAAACTGTAAGCTAAATAAACCTTTCCTTTCTTGATTTTGGGTGTTGGGTATTTTGTCCCAGCAACAAGAAAAAAGTAACCAAGACAGTAGTTCAGGCTGGTCTTGAACTCATGGCAATCCTCTTGCCTTAGCCTCCCAAGTGCTGGGATTATAGGCATGCACCACCATGCTTGGCCTATTGGGTGCATTATTGGTGTATAGGAACACTTTTTAAAATTTTTATCAGTACATGTCTGCAGTTCATGATATTGATGTTTGTGTGTTTATTTTGTATCCTGGTACACTGCTAAATTTGGTTATTAATTCTAGAATACTTTGCATGAAATTTCTTATAGACATGTGATCATGTCATCTGCAAATAATGGTTCTTTGACATTGTCCTTTCCTTTATGTATCCTTTTTATTTCTTTCTCCTTCCTGATTAATCTGGCAATGTTTCAAGGACTACGTTGAATAGGAGTGGTGAGAGTGGACATCCTTATGTTGTTCCTGAATTTAGGAGGAAAGCTTTCAATTTTTCTCCATTTAATATGATGTTGCCAATAGGCTGGTCATAAATGGCTTTTATCAGATTAAGGTAAGATCTTTCTGTACTTATTTCCTTCAAGGTTTGTATCATGAATGAATGTTGAATTTTGTCAAAGGCTTTTCCTGCATCTACTGAGATGGTCATGTGATTCTTGTCCTTGCTTCTGTTTATGTGATGAGTTACATTTATGGATTTGCATTTGTTGAACCATCCTTGCATACCTGGCATGAAGCCCTTGTGGTTATGGTGCATGATCTTTCTGATGATTTGCTGTATTCTGTTTGGCAGTATCTTGGTGAGGATTTTTGCATCTATGCTCATATCGAGAGATTGCCTGTAGTTTTGTTGTTGGCTGGATCCTTCTTTGGTTTCAGCTTCCAAGAATGATTTTGGGAGTACTCCTTTCCTCTCGATTTCATTAAATAGTTTGAAAAGTACTGGTGTTAGGACTTTCTGAAGTTGTTGTAGAATTCTGCTGTAAATCGACCAGGTCCTGGGCTTTTCTTTATTAGCTTTTTTTATTATTGTCTGTCATTGGTATATTCAAGATTTTTAAGCCCTCTTGGTTCAGTTCTGGTAGTTCATATGTACTTATGTCTCTTTTGCTATTGATTTCTAGTTTCATTGCACTATAATCTTAATTCTCCATCAATTTTGCAAGATATATCAGGGTTAGAAGTCATTTTCTTTTATAGCTTGAAACACTTCATTCTAACCTCTCCTTGCCTTCAAGATTTGTATTGAAAAGTCTATGGTAATTCTGATGGGTTTCCCTTTGTAAGTGTTCCTTTTCTGTGACAGCTTTTAAGATTCTATTTTTATGTTCGATTTCTGAAATTTTAATTATGATGTGGCATGGAGCTTTTTCTGATTATGGCTATTTAGAGTTTTATATGCCTTTCTTATCTCTATGCTAAATCATTTTCTGTCTGAAAAGTTCTGCTATTACTTCTGGGTTTTTTTAATGCTCTTTGTGCTGTCTTCTGATTTTTCATCAATTCCAATTCCTCTTAGTCTTAAACTCTTAATATTAGTCTTAAATGCAAGTCATCTAGCAGCTTCTGGATCCATCTGTCATGTTTACTCTCACTGTTTTAAAAGTATCTCTCCTTAGCTGATCGCTAACCACAGCCCTGGCTTTTAAATCTGACAGTTAGTGTTCCCACACTGGTCATTTCTGCTGCTCATACTTTCACTCGTATTTTTAATTTTCTGGATTTCTGTGTGTAACGTTCAATGGACTCCCGTTCCTTTCTACATTGGACATTTATGTTTTACATCTCTTCTTTAGCTCCACATGATTTTTACTAGTGTTTTCTCTAATCACTGATCCTTTGTCTCTTTATGGTCATTTTTGTTTAGTTTTATCTTCTTTGAGTTCACAAAGTACTTTATTTAACTATTTTGTTACCTCCCTTGATACCCCTTCTGACATTTCTGCTGTGTAGCTCATGTTTTTTCCCTCCTGGATCGGTTTTGGGGGAGTTAGAAGTTTTTGGAGGCATTTTGCTGCCTTATCTTCTCATGTTTTTCTTGTTTTTTATGTGCGTGCACTGGTATTTGTAGCTTCTTTGGCCCAGTGCCCAGTTCTTTGGGAATGGGCCACAGTATTGTTTATAACCCCCAATAAATCCAGATATTAGCATGCAGAGAAAGTCAGCTGACAGCAACAACTATGTCATCATTGCTATAATAGCAAAGTCAGTGGCAACAGCAACATCAGTAATTTTTTTTTGTCTTTTTGAGACAGGGTCTTGCTATGCAGTTCAGGCTGGCCTTGAGCTCACTTTGTAGCACAGGCTAGTCTTGAACTTGCAATGATTCTCCTGTCTCAGCCTCCTGAGTGCTGGGATTACAGGCATGCACCACAACACCCGTCAATAATTAAAAAAAAAAATTAAAAAAGCAATGATTAAATGAACAAAAAACAGTACCATCAAATGTAAACTGGATATTGACAAACTCTTTAAAAACCACTCATGAATAACCATTAACCAAGGCAAAGAAGTCTATGATGTTAGTATGGACACTTAGGCAACCCAGATATTAATCTATAGTATATCAGACCCCTAGTTTCTGCTGGGTTTAAGATAGTGGTACAAGAGCTCCAGCAGATCACTGGACTAAATGCCATCTCCTTCAGATCCACCACTTACTTCTAAAGGCTACAGCAACAAGACTTGGCCTCCTGCCACTGAATACAGGTCCCATGATCTTCCTAATCTGAGCCATAGCTTCTCAGGAAATCTCAGGAGATCTGTATCTAGCTTTCACCCTCTCTAAGCCTCTCTCCCAAGGCATCTCTCACCCGGTCTCTGCAGAAGGTAACACTTCGGTTCTCCTCCAGAAGGGGGGCCTCATCTTCAGTCAGGGCAGTCTTTTGGCTGTCACCTCTGGCAGCCTGTGCCGAGAACCAAGGCACAGACCTGGCTAGGATTTGGTAGTCTGGGTGCTCTCCTCCTCTCTCGTTCATGCAGTGGGGTGAGGTGCCTAGTGTTGGCAGGATGGACAGGGCCTTTTTGTCCTCTACTATACAGACTGTGCGGCAAGTTACCCAGTATCAGTGGCAGTGTGGCAGGCTGGAGCCTGGTTTTTCTTTTCTTTTTTTGCCAGCTAGGGAAAGTCTGAGAAAAGTCTGGGTTATCTAGAGGACAACCAAGGAAAGCCTGTGAAAACACTAAGAAACCGTGGCTCTCCTTTCCCCCTAAAGACACATGACTAACATGCATAACACACGCAAGGGCGGACCCAGACCGGAAGGTTGCTTACTACTGGAGACAGGAGTGTTTCTAAACTTTTGATACTTCTTCCCTTTGATAAATGAAACAAATCAATGCCTCCTTAGTTAAAAATATGTATTTCTTTCCCTTCCTTTTATTCTGCGTTCTATTTGTGCCTCCATCCATAACTGTTCATTAAAACTGGCAAAAATAGCTGGGCATGGTGGTACATGTCTATAATCTCAGTTCTGGGAGCACAAGGCAGGAACATTACAAACTTGAGCCCAGCTTGGGCAACTTAGCAAGATCCTGTCTTGAAATAGAAAAATTTAAAAAGGGCTGGGATGTAGCTGTGTGTGAAGGCACTGGGTTCAAACCACTGGACTGAAAAAAAAGTAGGGGAATTTGGGGGACAGAAACATCTGTGAAACAATGTTTAAGGGGCAAAATAGTAGCTAAGAATGATTGAAGTTCCATTTATAGCCTGCAATTGTGGTCCAAGTTATTCTACAGAATGTCCAGGGAAAGAACTGCTTCCCAGCAAAGAAATGATTCAATCAGTTCACCGGTTTTTCCCTGGTTGGTAGACACCCCTAGCTTGCATATCATTATTTCTACCCTGGTCTCTAGTATGATTCTGATCTGTAAGTCAAAATACCAGAGTTCTAAAACTTTTTTTTTTAGTACTGGGGATTGCACCCAGGGCCCCATGTATGCTAGGCAAGTACTCTACTGCTAACCTACATCTAGAGCCCTTTTTATTTTTCAACAGGGTCTCACTAAATTGCCTATGCTGCCCTGGAACTTGTGATCCTCCTCCCCCAGTCTATAGAGTAGGGATTACAGATGTGCACCACTAGAATCAGCTTCAGGGCAACTTTTTTACTAGAGTTTAAGTAATGGCTTCTTGTTAAAAGTAAGCTGGGTGTGGTGATGCACGCCTATAATCTTAGCTACTTGGAGCTAAAGCAGAAGGATCACAAGTTCAAGGCCAGACTAGGCAATCTAGTGAGACTTTGTCTCAAAATAAAGGTTTTTTGTGGGGGTCAAGGGGGGACTGAGGATGTAGCTCGTAGCTGTGTGCCTTCTGGGTTTAAGAAAGAAACCATCTGAGACCTAAGCAGCATAGAGTAGAATAAACCTAAAGACTCTGTCCTTTCCAGATGCACCTTCAGTCTCCCAGTAATGAACACCCTCCCATTAGATTAGGAACCCAGCCTTTCATTTGTAGACTATGCTGCCTCCCTGGAATAATATGCTTTTGGTTTTTCCTAAAGAAATATCTAAAATGCTCTCCTTAACTTCTTGTGGCAGAGCTTTAGAGGAACCATAGACTGCAACACCAACAAAAAATGCTTCCTGAGGGGACAGGGAAGTTACCAACATAATACTTTTTACTGATGACCAATCCTGAAATTTGGAAAATGAGTTTGGAATTAGAGTTGTCTTGTTAGCAGTCTGAGACGTGCACTTTCTCCAAATTAACTTCTCTTCCCAGACACGTTATTTTAATAATCATCTTAATTACATAAATTAGAAAGGAAAGAGAAAAAAGCTTAGATGCTGTTAGATTTTGTTTCATTAGCCAAAACAATGACTCCTATCAGGTGTACAGCATGATGTGCTAGACTCTGAAGCAAAGACAGCCTGCTAATGGTAAAATGAAACCATAATTCGGACTCATGACTTTTCTTAATACAAAGACAAAACTCAGCATTATAGCAGATTCAAACGGAAAAAAAAAATTAATATATCTAGGGCAAAAGCCTCAGAGGTGATGTGTGTAAGTTCACCGAACAAACAGCAAAGTCAGAGGAATCCAGGATGTTGTCAGTGAGTCAGGATAGCTCATAAGAGGGCAGGGACAGGCAAGGGCTGTACATTTACACCAGCCAGGTGAGTCTCTTTTAGAACACAACCAATGCATGCAGCACAATCCCAACAGTGGGCTTCTAGAAAGAGAAATGTACATTTGTATAATCTATTTTCCATTTGTGACATGGTCTTAAATAAGGGCTAAGTAAGGAGAAGCAAAACAAGGAGAAAACAAGCTGGGCCGGGGGTGCACCTGAAGCCGTTGGGGGGGTGCAGCCCATGGGAGGCAGAGGAGGAGCATCATCGGGAGGTCAATGCCAGCCTGGGCTACCACATGAGTTCAAGGGCATCCCGAGCTATATAGTGGGGCCCTGTCTCAAAAACTAAAGCAAAACAAAACAAAATGCTCATCCTCAGCTTACGGAAACAAAAACTATTCGAATTAATATTCCATCAGAAAAACACAAATTACTCAGGCCTGCTAATTCCAGTAACAATACAACTTAAGAAAAACTACTTTGTGGACCCTACTTAATGACTCCAATGTGGCTCTAGAAACTGAACCAAAACCTAATTTTTCCAAATGATGTGGAAAATATAAAATTAGGGTGCTGAGTAAATCTATCAAGAATTGGGCTTCACATTCACAACTGGCCCAGATGAAATTCCTTTTCGCTGTAAGGACAGGCTAGGAGGAGGCAAATTCTAGTATACCAAGAATCAAATCAAACTGGAATCCTCAAACTCAAAACTACTTCCAGAGGATTCCCTACTCACAGGTATGAGAAGGCTGCTTTCAGTTGGATTTCATATTACCTGCATTAGGACTGCTCTGGTTTTTTTATAGTATCCTAACATAGCATATGATTAACCAGTCACACCCGCATGAATGATCCAGCCCCTGCTTAGCCTTTCCCCTTGCTGGCACTAGTGTTCCCCTCGACTGCTACAACTCAGCTACACCAGACTTCTATGTGTGTCTCAAGTCCACCAAGCTCTTTCTTATTTCTGAACTTCTGTAACTCATGCTTCTTTCACTGGCAGTTTTTAGTCATGTGTATCATACACAAACATTCAAACTCCTACTCACCCTTTGAGACTTAGCTTAAATTCATACTTGTGCACTATAGACCTTCTCCGCCGAGTGTAGAGATTATGCTCTCTTGGAACTCTCCACTTCTCTTTGGAGGCACCTCATCAATTCTAACTAATTTTTCTGAATGGTGATTTTGTGTTTGACTCTCTTGCCGGACTGTGTCACAAAGGTACACACCATGTGTGCTTTGTTCATTTCTATACTTCTAGCCCTTGTGGCAGTATGCGATAAAAAATGTTTGAATGAAAATATTTAAGAACTATAAGTTAAATATATAAAAGATATATGAACTAAAAAGTGCCCGGAAGCAATATTTTAACACATTTATGTGATACGGGCTGAACAATGGATCTTGTGCTAAAATGGAGCTATTGAAAACAGACACAGTCCTAAGCAACCCAGTTACTGGGGATTTCCCACTGACTATAGTAGGAAGAACAAGGGCTGAGTTTTGGAGATTAAGGGGTAGAGAATCTAGTATTTCTAGTATTTGCTTCAGATGCAAAACACCCTGATAGATGTTTCCATGTTGGGTTTATACCAGGTAGGAAGGGCCCTGCCCTTCTGACAGTGAAGTTTACTCAGGTAACAGAGTGAAAGTAGTTCATTTTCCTTGGCTTCTACTTGGGAAATAATTCTCATTCACAGTTTAACTTGTTCATTCTTGTTCTCCTAGGTACACTATTCATTCTCGTTCTGCCAGTGAAAGGTACTTTGCTCTTCTTTCCCTCCATTCAAGTTTAGCTCGTGTCTGCAACACACCTGAACAGCTCCTCCTAGCATGACGGCCACCAGCCCCATGGACATGCTCAGTGTCTGTGACTCCACGGTGCTCTCCACCTCATGGGCCAGGCTTGCACATGCTCTCTGCAATGTTGCTGCTACAAAGTCCACTACCTACCAAAGAAATGGAAATTAGAATCAGTGAAGACTTAAGGGGAATAGAACACTCAACATTCTCCACACCTCTTATGTCTATGTTATTTTCTTCATCAGTAGCATGACAGAAAGAGCCATCCAGAACAAGGTGTGACACAACCAGAGCCCAGACTTAGGTGACATAAACCAAACAAACATCATATTGTCTCCATGGTGTAAGAAACTGAAGAGTAAACAAGAGCCAAACTGTACAACAGATACTGTAAAAGGGAAAGAAACAGCTCAAAAGGAAAGAACTGGGATGGGAGAAAGGAGAAAAGAAGGGAAAGAAAAAAAAAAAAATATATATATATACACACACACATATATATAACATAGCTAAAATAATTATACTAATTTCTATTAGTTCATTGAAAAGAATGGTTTGTGCTTACATTGTTTAATCAATTTTGCATATCTGTATCTTGTAATTTGAGCAACTACTTTGAAGATAACAATATGCAATATATTAACCATTGTTAATTTCCACTTATTTTGAAATTCTGTATCATTGTTTTTCTCTTTAAAATAAAAAAAGAACAGTGTGCTACTCTGCAGCATGTACTGTACTAAATTTTGTCAAAAATTTTTTAAACATTTACCCATTTATTAGAAAGGATATTTCAATGGCTATGGAAGACAGTCAGATGAAAGGGCAGACAGAACAAGGACAGCTCTCCCAGCTAGGAACCCCCACATGTTCAGCAATCCAGAAGCTCCTATGTGTCTTATATGCACAATCTCAGTTCTCATATCAACTCTATGATATTACAACAAACGATGCATTGCTTTCTGACAATCTCAGATCTCCTAAGAAAATTTCCTCCTCTGGGATTTTTTTACTCCCAAGTCTTCAGAGTCTAATTCCAGTAAACAAAGAACAATGGAGATGTACAATTTTATCCAGAAGCTAGTGTCCTCAAATACTCTGTACAAATAATCCAGAGTCAGTTTTTAAAATATGCAGTATTTTAAAGGCTTAAAATTTTCATATATAAGATTTTATATATTATTTGCTTAACAACTAAGCTTTACACAGAATTAATTTGGTCAGCATCTTTGATTAAGCATCTTGGATTAAGCACCTTAAGTAGAAACACCTTTGAATAAATGACAGTAGACATACATGCACACACGTACACATACACACACACACACACACACATGCATATTTAGGATTAATGGCTCAAGGGGGAGACATCATTTTAAAAATGGGAAGGCTGAGATAGGTCATAATAAGCCTCTAAATACCATGCAAGCTTACATGTTTAATTCTCTGGACAAATCACATGCTGTGCTAGAATCTTTACTGCAAGCTTAAAGTGGCCTGTTAACACTTGTCTTTCGGAGCAAAGAAGGAAACTGGAAAGATTATTTAAAAGTTCCACTTACTGAAAGAAACAATGTTGGCTTTGGCAATTTTCACCACTCTTTCCAGCCCTAAGACTGATACTAGAAATTAAGGACACTGGCCCCTGGTAGAGAAACTGCTGTCCCTACCATCTTGGGCCACTTATTTTGCTTCCAAAGAGTTTTTTAAAATACTCCTTCATTTATATTTAGTTTCTGTGTCAGCACAAGTATCACTAAATCGCTAGAACAGAACTATCCACTCTTCCACTTTTTTCTGTTTCTCTCCACAAAATTTTTTTAAAAGGTTGCAAAACAAGAAGTATGATCCTATTCAGGGCCTGTGCATTGAGTACATCCCAGCCCTTTTTAAATTTTGAGACACAGCCTTGCTAAGTCACTAAATTGTCCAGGCTGGGCCCAAACTTGTGATTTTCCTGCCTCAGCCTCCCAGACTATTGGTGTCTTAGTTACTTTTCTCTCGCTGCTGACACAAAATACCTGGCCCAGAATTAAGGAAGGAAAGGTTTATTTAGCTCAGTCTGTGGAGGTTTCAGTCCACATTCAGCTAGCTCCAAGGCAGAGTGGCACATGGCAGAGGGCAACTGTTCATGGCTGCGGAAAACAGCAAAAGCAACGAGCAAAAAAGTCAGGAGCAAGAGCAAGCCTCTCTCCCTCCCTTATATTGTATGCAGGCTGCCTGCCCCAGGGTGGGTGTAGCACTCACACGCGTAGTCCCAGCATTGGACCAGGAATCGAAGCAAAAACTTCAGAAGCCTGCCCCATGTCTGCATGAGGCTTTGGGGGACATCGAGACATAAACCATAATAATTGGGATTAGTGGTATAGACCACCACACCTGACATCATGATTCTATTTTTAAGAAACTTCCTGTTTGTATAGATGTGAAAAAAAAGAAAATGAAACAAAACATAAAACGGAGCTGTTAGGCTGGGTGTGGTGGCACACGCCTGTAATCCCAGAACTTGGGAGGCTGAGGTAGGATGATCTTTGCAAGTTCGAGACCAGCCTGGGCTACCCAGTGAGCTCAAGGCCAGCCTGAACTGCAGAGCGAGACCCTGTCTCAAAAAGACAAAAATCCCCCAAAACCCCAAAACAAAAAACAAAACTAGGAGGTGTTAAGTAGGAAATGACAGCCAGCTATTATGTACTGTCATCAGTAAAACATCTTTTCCCTCAAAATTTCTTCTTGTAACACCAAGACCACTCTACTCACTTGACTATCACTTGTTCCCCTCCAACCCATTTCCTGTGACCTTGGTAGGGCTGCTAGCCACAAGAACAGGGATGTGACTGAAGCCTATTCTAGTATCTACGTATGATGCAGAGAAGGGAGATGAGATTTTTTACAATGGCATACCATTTTAGTACATGTGCTGCCAAAGCGAGCGCAAGACATACAATTTTAGAAGCCAAAAATTCCTGTAAATTCACAGTGAAAAATGGCATGTCCCTCCTCACTTCTCCCTAGCTAATTCTGGCTCAACAGAGGCAACTACTTTTAATTATCTGGCTGTTTAATAATAACATTAAGTATTTGCTATTTACTAGGCACCACTGTGAACACATTAAAGGTATTAACTCACTTAATCCTCTTAATAACCCTATGGGGATGTGTAAACTTGGTGTCCAAATGCTGACAACCGAAAGGGAGGATGTAAACTTCAATGAGCCTCCTGGGTTTCAGTTTGCTACTCCCACCCAGACTCAGAGTCCTTTGGGTTCACTGTCTCTCAAGAATAAGCCTCTAGTTTTTCACTGGGATGGGGAAACCGTTGTACAAAGTTGGGGATGAAAGCAAAGGCCCGCTCAGTCCAGCGCAGCCTTTCACACATTAGGCTCCACTCCTAGCGCTTATCGGGCACCTCCAGGCCTGCCTGCGTTCTGCAGGGAGAAGTCTCTTGCTCCTTTTTACCTTTCAAAAAAAAAAAAAAATTCTAACAGCTTTATTGAAGTATACTGGTTTGCCTCTTGACTTCTCTCCACTTAGCTGTCCAATTTCTCAAGTTGCTCGATCTGCTTCTATGTTCCAGGTTCCAATTTTGCTATTCTCTTTTATTTGCTGTCTCTTCTCTCCTGCTCTGCTGGCCCCTGCGGTTTCCAGAGGGAGTGGGTAAGCGCATGTGTGTAAACACTTTGTCTTTAACCACTTTATATATTGTGCGCTTTGTGTGGTTTAAATGTTTTACAATGAGCACATGTTACCTTTGTCAAACATTTTTTTTAACATCTGAAAAAGGAAAAAACACCAGGTAGCGTCACTTGATTACAGTGATCCAGTTACATCAGGGAGCAAGGGCGCCAGTTTTCTAAGGGCAGAGAAAAGGGACTCTTGCTCACTTCACTGCACTGACACTGGCTCCTTGCAGTCCTGCCCCACTGGGCATGTGGGCAGGCTATGAGGCCTCTGTCCAGAGCCCTCTCCCCTAGGCATCTCAAAGGCCCCTTCTCCCCTGCCTCAGGGCTGTGCTCAGGAGTCACAGCGTCAATGTGACTCTCCTATTTACCACATTCCCCTTTGGTTTGGTTTGGTTTTGTTCAGCACGGAGGGCTGGATCTAGGGCCTTCACACTGAGCTACATCATCAGCCCTTTTTATTTTATTTAATGTATTTATTTTGTGGTGCTGGATATTGAACCTGGTGTCTTTGTATTGGGCTGTATCCCAGGTCCTTTTTTTACTTTGAGGCAGGGCCCCACTAGTCACTAGGCTGCCAAGGCTGGGCACCTGTCTCAGCCCCCCAGACTGTGGAGATTACAGGCATGTGCCACCACACCCAGCTATACTCCTCTGACCACCCTTTCTCCCTACGAATTCTCACCACCTGACACACTGTCTTTGTTCCTTGTTGTTTCTCTCTCCCTATGCGAGACAGGACACAGCATAAATGTGTCTGTTTGTTCACTGCTGTGTCTCTGCTACACAGAACGGTATGCGGCACACAGCCAGCCCTCAATACATAATTGTGGAAAGAAAGAACTCAGGCATCGGTGCAGGGTCCTGATCAGTACACAGAGCACTGGGTGCCTCACTGCTTTCTGCCACATCATGAAGATAATGTGCCAATCCCAACATACTCTGTTGAAAATTTATTCTTTAATCAAATACTTCAACATGCAGTTCTTACAGATAAAATGTTTTTTACATAACTGTATATAAAACAGTTACATAATGTTATAATTATAACATAATTATATCCCACAAGAATTCCTGAATATCATCTAATACCTGGTCCTTGACTGTTACAAAAAAATGTCTCATACAGTTGGTTTAATTATTACTTTTTAAATGCCATTTACTTGTTGAAGAAACTGCCATGTGTGATGAAGAATTTCCCGCATTTGGGATTTGGCCAAAAGCTTCTTGTGGCATAGTTTTATTGGCTCCTCTATCTGCTGTGCCTCCTTAATTAGGTTCAGGTTCAGGATTTTTATTTTTGTTTTTTGGTGCAGTGCTAGGGATTGAACCTGGGGGTGCTCTACCACTGAGCTACATCCCCTGCCCTTTTTTAAAATGTTGAGATAAGTCTCTCACTAAATTGCCCATCTGGGCTCAAACTTAAGAATCCTCCTGCCCCAGCCTTTCTGCATTACTGAAGACTGAACCCAGGGCCTTCAAACCCAAACCACCAAACCACCCAAACCACCAACCAACCCAGGGCTGCCAAACCCAGACCACTGAACCACCCAAACCAAGCCCTCCTCTTTTCTTCCGAGACAGGGTCTTGCTGAGGCACTAAGTTGCCCAGGTGGGGCTCGAACACAGGATCCTCCTGTCCTGGCCTCCTAGAATACCACGATTGTACATGTGCACCATGGTGTCCAGCTGCTTTAGCACGTTTCTGTCTATATATCTATCCCTCTTCCTTTTGGTATATTTCAGCACCAGTACAGATAACGGTGTATGTTCCCCCAATCATTTTTAGCATAGATAGATCTCACATCACTGTAGGTAGACAAGAAAATACTACGTGCCTTCTCATGTAATGCAGTAGGAAGTATGTAAGTACTCAGAAGTATTCTTACCCTAAAGCTAAAAAATAATAACTTGAGTTGTTCTTAGTGGTGTACACCTGTAATCCCAGTTCTCTGGGAGGCTGAGGCATGAGGGAGTCCAGCTGGGGGAACTTAGTTGTCTCAAAATTTTAAAAAGCCTGAGGATGTAGCTCAGTGCGAAGGCCTTCAATTCAATCCCCAGCATTACAAACAAAACAAAAACAAAACCTACTATGAGGCAAAAATAATTTAAATATTCTTTCAAATTTGAAAACTTTCCTAATAATATGTTGGAGGGGGAGTCGATCAGTAGTCCCTCTAACAGTTTTGGCAGACAGTGACAATTGTTAGTTCTAAAGCGTAATTTTCTAGTTCTCACTCTGAATTTTTTGGCTGCAATTCACCTATAAAGAAAGTTTCCTTCACTGACTATTTGATTACACTGAAATATAGCTGCTAGAGAAAAGGCAAACAAATATTCAATGCCCTCACTTCATTTTTCAGTTTATAAAATAAAGAGTTGATGTCCTAGCAATCTCCAAAGATATCCTAATGTCCTCACGGTTTTTTTTTAACTTCGTATTTTTGTATTGTTGATGTGTTTTAGTCCATTATCTGCATTGTTTCTGTTTTCCCCATGGTTTTGGGAACTGAACCCAGGACCTTCACACTGAGTTATAGTCTCAGTCCCTCCCTCCTTTTCTAAAATTTTGAGAGTGGCTCACTAAGTTGCCTGGGCTGGACTCAAACTTGTGATGCTCCTGTCTCAGCCTTCCAGAGTGCTAAAATTACAGGCATGTGTCACCATGCTTAGCTGACATTATTGTGTTTAATGCTGCAATTGTCCTATCTCTGCCCACTGGGACTTATTTCAGTTGGCTCCCAAATTCTACTTACTTAAATTAACCCCGCTAATCTCAGCTTCCTTGCATTTGGGCACAACAAGGTGCTTTTTTTTTAGTACCAGGGATCAAACTCATGACCTCAGGCTTTCCAGGCAAGCGCCTATGCCACTGAGCTACATCCCTGGCCCAACAAGATGCTTTGAAGCTTATAATAGCTGACTTTTACGTCAGATCTTAACTCAACATTTATTTCAAAGAGCTTTGAGAGGTTTTTTTTTAGTAGAAAATGATATTTAGAAACTGTAATAAGGCACAAAGGGTGCCTACTGCGTTGAGTTGTTACTGCTTCTTGGCAGTTACAGGGGTCTGTACTAGGAAATATTTATTCTTTAAAAAGAAAAATTAAATATGAGTTCATGCTAATAATTCTAATTTAGATAACATTATAGGGTTTCTATTCTAATTCTTTGATTTTTATAACTTTTTCTTGATTTCTAATAATACCAACAGAGTCACTTAAGACCTCTTCTCTTTATCGGTATGTATGTGACTCAGTATACAAACTGTCACCAGCAATAGGGTGATGAGACACAGTTTAATATTTCCCTGAGGTTCTTTCTGTTCGGATACACTGTGCTCTTAGCTAGAAGATGACAATGGGCGAATCACTCTGGCACCACCCTAGCGCCACGTTCCTTAGCTGGGAACAGAGGGAGGCAGGTGCCAAGCTCACGTCCTGTCAGTCTCTGGGCCGTCTCCCCCTTCGAATTAGCTTCCCGAGACAAAAGCATAAGGTCTGGGTGAAAAAATCTTCAGGGAATGGGTGCGAACACAGGAGAAACAAATCAGCCCACTGACAAACATGGGGTCGGTGAACTAAAGGAGTAAGAGGCCAGGAAAGGAATCAGGAACATAATTCTCATTAAACAGGCAAGATAAGTCAGAGCTGACAGGCAGCAGCAAATTTTCTCAGCAGGAGCTATAGTGAAATGCTGCTTAGCAACGCAGGAAGGCAGACGACAATGACAACCATACAAAGAGCCAGAGAATCGGATTTAAGCATGACAATCATACCATCTTACCCCAGCCGGGCAGCGGCTACTTCTGGTGAAATGGTAAAATGCGATGACTGCAGTGCCTAAGCTTTATCGCTTTCCATTCCCATTTTAAAAAAAAAGGTGGTAAAAATAATGACTGAGCCAACAAAATTCAGGTACTGACTCACATAGGTAAGCATTTTATAAAAACAGCTTAAAAAAATTTTACAAGATACTGTGGCGAACAGCTATGAGTTAGGGGGCCCATACGATTTAAAGTTACCTTTTTTTGGTACTATGAATCGAACTCACAACCTTGCACTTGTCAGGCAGGTGCTGTGCTACTGAGCTATATCCCTGACCTTAAAGTCATCTTACTAGCATTTTTTTTTCAAATCCTTCTTAACTTTTGATACATACGGAGCTTTAAAAAAATAAGGTAAGCTGGGCATGATGGTATTATGCTTATAATCCTAGTACTCAGGAGGCTGAGGCAGGAGTTATGGCAGGTTTAAAGAGGCTAACCAGGACTACACAGCAAGAACCCATCTCAGACAAACAAACAAAAGGATACCCGAGTTCTCATGCAGATAAGCTAAATCAGAATCTCTACAAGGTGGTCAGTATCAATACTTTGAAAAAGATTCCAAGCAATTATATTTGCACTCAAAGTTGAAAACCATTGTGATAGAACACATAAATGTATAAAACAGTACTCAGAGTTTTACATGCATGAGAATCACCTCAAGGGCTTGCTAAACAAGTGGATTCTCAGGACTTATGAAAGTTTTAGATTCATTTGGTCTGATGTGGGCTCAGTAATTTGCATGTTTCACCAAAATGCCAGAAAGTATAGATTCAGGTATTATCAAATCACACTCTAAGCAACATTTTTGGACATTTTTGGGGGAAAAAAATGTAAAAGAAACACTACTAATACCATCAGGTTGGATTGAGAATGTGGTGGCCACTGACCTGAGCAATGTTTGTAAATATCTGCTCCGACATTTTCTCACACAGAACAGCCACTAGCTGCAGGACCAGCAGCCTATGCTCCTGGCCTTCCACAAGGAGAGCCTGGTGTTCCAATTCCAAGAGGCTCTTGGTGGAGAGGGGCTTAGGTTTTAACTCTGCTTCACTTTCCACAGTCAGATGAGTCAACTCCTGGAAGCACGAGAGGAAAGAAAAAGTGAGCAAGCCAGTAAAACTAAGGGTTTCACCAACAGCTAGAAAACTGCCTGAAATGCATATATAAAGAAACGGTGCCGGGCACGGGGGCGCACACCCGTAATCTCAGCACTTGGGAGGGTGAGGAAGGAGGATCCTGGTGAATCGAGGCCAGCCTGGGCTGTATTGAGACACTGCCTCAGAAAAACAAACAAGCAAAAAGAGATGGTCTGCATTTGTTTAGTACTACCTATAATAGCCAAAAACTGGAGAAAAGCTAAGTGCCCAGAATAAGAGAACAAAGAATGATGTATTTATTATAGCAACGCAGTTAAAATAAATGAACTGATCTATTTAGATATCAATATAGAATTCAAAGACGTTGAGTAAAAAATGTAAGTTGTAGGATAATATGCTCATTATGATACCATGTACATTAACATTGCATAATAAAAAACATACCACACACAAAGAACTGGTTTGACAGAATTCTTACTTTATCAGTCTTTTTATGATCTCCACCATTGGCCTTCCTTGAACGGAACCCTTAGGCCATATAACTTTCCCAAAGCCCTTTTAGAGATCATTAGATGCCCTTCCTTTACAATACTCAGAACTAAACTTCCACTAATGAACAATTGGTTATTGTGGGTTTTATAGGCTTTCACCTACCCTTTGCAAATTTCCTTGGGAAGGGAAAGCCTTTCGTTCCCTCACAATTAGTGCTTTACCACAGTAATTGACAGCTCAGAGCAGTGATGCTTAACTGTGCCTGGCAATTTTGCTCCCCAGGGGACATTTTGCAATGTCTGTGGGACATTTCTGGTTATCATAATTGGGGGTAATATTGGCATTTAGTGGATAGAGGTCAGGGATGCTGCTAAATATCTTATACTGCACAACTCCCTACAAGAAAAGATTTATTTAACCCAAAATGTTAATGTGCCAAGGTACAGTTAGTTATCCTGGTTTAGAACAAAGCCCTTTTGTTTTTAAATAATCATTTTAAAAAGCACACAATTATGCACACATCTCCTTGGAATGTTACTTACAATGAGTAGCTGGGTATTGGGATGAATATGAACATGGGTGTAAGCATGCACCCTAAAAATGTCGCCTAACTGGGAGTGGTGGCACATGCCTGCAGCCAGTATTCGAGACGCTGAGGTGTGAGGATTACACATTTGAGCTCAGCCTGGGCAACTTAGCAACTTAGTGAGACCCTGTCTCAAAATAAAAATAAAATAAAAAGGGCTGGAGATGTAGCTCAGTATGAAGGTTCTGGGCTTAATTCCCAGTACTGAAAAAAAAAAGTCCTTACTTCAAGTTCTAGAAATGTTCGCTAGCCAGCATGGTGGCACATGTCTATAATCCCAGCACCTGGGAGGCTGAGGCAGAGGACTGTCATGAGTTTGAGGCCAGCCTGGGATATATAGTGAGTTGAAGACCAGCCCAGACTACACAGTAAGACACTGTCTCAAAAAACTAAAAAAAAAGAAAGAAAAATTCAGTTTCTTCTTTGGATCCTTACTTACCCTCCCCAACTTAAACGTCACAGACACTGTTTTAGGATGAAGGCTCTCTTTAGGGGAAAGAGTGGACAGGCAAAGCTGCAGGTCACTGGCTAATAACATCTGACAGGTATAACGTCGGGTACAAACTATTACTGGAGATTAGGACAAAAGAAAAGCACAAGCACTGGCGCTAAGAAACAAACTCAAAAAAGACTTCAAGTGGCTACAGACTGAAATGAAGGAAGCAGAACACTAGATCTCTGTTCCAAATACCTGACAAAACAACTACCAGAAAGGATAGGGGATTACTCTGTAGCTGTAAAACCCACTATTAACTTCAAAAGAGTTCTTAACTGTCAACATGGAGCACAGATTAACCCCTTCATAGATTAATAACTGCTTTGTCTCAAACATTTCGGGGCAGATTACCCTCAAAGGTAGTTAGAGTACATCACTCTGACTAAAGATAAATTTCTTCTTTTTACCAACCCAAAGGCTAAGAAAAATTAAATTATCCTTTTGTCTTCTGCTCACTTTCCTAAATTGGCACCTAAATTTTAAGGTCTAAAATCACAAAATGCCTTGAGAATTCAAAGGGACTCCAGGGACCACCCCACAATAGAGATGATCATGAACAACTATATGGACTTCTTACTTGCAAACAGAAGATGAAGAAGTCTCCTGCCACCCCACACTCCTGACAACGGGTGAGCAGGTCCCCGAGGTGCTCCACCTGGCTCTGCTCTGAGGACAGCTTCTGGTACAAGGCTTCATCTTCATCTTCATCGCTGCAACACAGGGTAAGATTTATCTTGGCAGCGTCACCAGCAGATAGTTTTTTGAAAACCCGTAATAATCTTCTAAATCTAATAATCTATATCTAATAATCTCTTTTGAAACTCCATAATAATCTTCTAAAATAATCTTTATGGGTCTTGGCTGTCATTCAAAGGAATTTTTACTTTTTCAAATGCACCACTGAGGAGATATGGATAGTAAAAAACAAAACAATCAACATAGGAGAAGATGCAGTTAATCTCAACTCGTATGAATCAACTAGTTGAGATAGCAAAGTATATACAGGTCCAGAAAAATGAGTAGAATGAATATGATCACTGAACAATAAAATCTGTCTAAGTTTCTGAAAAGAACACTATGATTACTTCAGAAAATTTTCAGAAACTGCTCCCAGCAACTTCTGCTGGGCCAATGGCAGAGTGAAGTAATGATACAAAGCAAGGTCCCTGACCCAGCCGCTGGGAGACTGACATCAAGAGTAGGCTTTTGAGAGCACATGACAAAATGACCAATCTCTCTCTCTCTCCTCCCCTCTATCTCTTACTTGGTACCGTGGTTGTCAACCTTTTGGAAACAGACTAGCTTTTTGTTTTGTTTTGCAATGCTGGTGATACTGTTTTTAGTATCTAATGAAAACTATGGACTGTATTTTCAGAAAAAGAACCATGTTTGTATATTTTTAAAAGTTCATATGTATAATTATAGATTGTAATCCCTAAAAGCCAATGCAGAGAACTCAGTTAAAGAGCTACTGCTTCAGGCAGTGGATGGAGGGTCATTCAATCATTGCCTATTAATTTTTTTCCTAGCAGGAAGAGAAACTATAGTTTCAATAATGACTGTGGATTTTGATCTACATGTACTAAGAAATATACTAAAGACTATTAAGATAGCAGTAAGTTATAATTACTAAACTAGCTGGGCCTGGTGGCACATGCCTGTAATCCCAGTACTCGGGAGGCTGAGGCAGAAGGATGCTGTGAATTTGAGATCAGCCTGAGCTACAAAGTGAGCTCAAGGCCAGCCTGAACTGCACAGCGAGATCCTGCCTCAAAAAGACCAAAAAAAATTACTAAGCTAAATGTTATAACATTTTCTATACTATCACTAAAGTTGTCCCAGGTAATAAGAGTTCCCAAATGTTTTTCAAATAAACATGCCAAATAATTTTAAATTCTTTCAGTTTATAAGCATGGTTATAATCATAAACCTGCTAATGGCCAACAACTCTCACATAATTAGTAGCTTTAGTTTGTTCTGACAATTCTGTTTGAAATCTATAGATATATTTTATTTTCCTCAAGTCCATCATATTGAGTGCATTTTTAAAATTATTACAAAGTTAATAATGAATATAAAATTAAATTTATAGCTAGGTGTGGTGGTGCACACCTGTAATCCCAACACTCGTGAGGCTGGAGAGCATTGTGAGTTCAAGGCCAGCCTTGGCAAAAAGCTCAAGGCCTGAGTGAACTACAGAGCTAGACTGCAGCATAAACAAAAACAAAATTAAATTTAAACATGTCAACAGAGCCAGGGATGTAGCTCAGCAGCACAGCTCCTGCCTGGCAAGCATGAGGCTGTGAGTCCAATTCCCAGTACAAAAAAACAAAAACAAAAACAAAAAAACCAAAAATTTCAACAAACAACATATTATGAATGTGATGTGAAATCCAATAGGGCGGCTGGATCAGTTAAAATCTATGACCAACAGGAATTTATGTTCTTTAGTAATATCATCTTCCACAGAGCACCCAAAAATAGAAATAACTTAAAATATGTACTGCGGTGCTAGGGACATAGCCCAGGAGTAGAGCACTTGCCGAGCATGCACAAGGCTCACTCCCCAGCTCTAAAAAAAATAAAATGCTTGAGAGATGTTGGAGAAATCAATCCTCACTCATATTTAAATATTCAAATATTTTCTAATCAATTCTTACGAAAAAATGAACCCTCATTATAAAACTACCATAAAATATAGCTATGAGACAATTTCCTTTAGGAATAAACCCGACTACACACACATAAACCATTTCGTGAGTCAGAAATAGAACTGGATTATTCTGGTGTTAAGGGTGAACATGTGCTGCCCTTTACTCTGATTCTGGCAAAGGCTCTGAGAAGTAAGTGGGCTTGTTTGTGATGCAGAACTTGAGGCTCCAGTAAATTGCACCTCCTATTAGCTGGCATCTTGGAAAAAACCTGGAGGATCATTTAAGGCTCACATTTCATTTAGAGACTATAAATAGAAAGCGCCTCAGCTGCTGGAGTGTCTGGTTTCCTTTCCATCAGTGCCCCTTAGTGGCTGAGTTACAGAATAGCCTGATGGTTAGAATGAAATCTGGACAGACAGTAAAGGATGGGTAAACTCACCTAATGGCCTCTCTGATAGTAATCATAATGCCACCCTGGATGGCAGCTCTAAACTGACACAGAGGATGGAGAGAGGGCACAGCTTTGTCCAATCCTGCAAATCCTTTCAGGTTGGCAATTGCTAGCCTCCTTTCCAGCTTCTCCAGGATCCATAATAAGATCTCTTGGCAAAATGACCTGGCAGATAAAGCAGTTATGAATGAGCTTGTCATCTTTCTCTATGCATCTAACAAGCTAACATAAGAAGAAAAAGAAAGAAAGAAAGAAAGAAAGAAAGAAAGAAAGAAAGACAGACAGACGGTCAGGTTTCACTGTGTTCTAAATGCTGGCACAATCACCTACGACTAACTCAAACACAGGAGTGGAAAGCATGCATCTTGTGACTCAAAATGCAAATATCCTGAAATTCCATGAGTGACTCACAAATCCTTGGCCCTAGAAGCAACCCTGATATGTCACATGAGTCCCATGTCATTTGCCCTTGTAATTCCAAGCATACAGCTTACTTTTGGATCAGACACTGCAAATGAAAGCATCTACTGATCAAAATCCACCTACTTTCCATGGGACAAACAGCTGGTAACAAAGGAACAGCATACTGACAAAACATTACGGACCCCTCACTTCCTTCGATCTGTGCCATCTGCACCTCCCTTGTCAGTCCTTGATGATGACATAACAGTGCCATGAAGACTCGGGTTTTGAAACTAAAACAAGTTATATGGCTAGCCCTTTGCAATCAAATTCCCTGTTTACAGCCTCCATCATTCTCTGTGTTCTTGCTTGTCATTTAGGCTACAATGACAGGCTAACTGAAAGCTGAAAAGTCAAAGGCATATGTAAGCTTCGAATAAGGTAAGGTATCTTCCTTCACCACCTAGCAACCATGCTAATGATACCTACCATTTATTGAGTTAATATTTGCCAGACACTATGTCAAACATTCTACTTAGTCTTCATAGTAACCCCGCAAAGAACTACTATTATTCCATATCAGATTATACTGGGGCAACATCAAATATTGGAATTCTACTGGATTTTAGAAAGGATGTAGGGCCACACATGGTGGCGCATGCCTGAAATCCCAGCACTCGGGAGGCAGAGGCAGGAGGATTGTTGCGAGTTCGAGACCAGCCTGTGCTACAAAGTGAGCTCAGCACTAGCCTGAACTACATAGTGAGACCCTGTCTCAGAAAGAAAGAAAGAAAGAAAGAAAGAAAGAAAGAAAGAAAGAAAGAAAGGACATAAACTTTTACCAAGATGAAGAAACAAGATAAATGACTATAAAAATAGAGCTATACTAAATATAAATTCTACTTAAATATATCCCGCTTAAATTCTAACACAAAACAGTATTTTTTGGATAGCAGAGAAATTCTTTTTTTCTCTCAACAACACAGTATCACTCATATCAAACCCCAAGCTAACTACAATGTGCCACAGCCATATCCAGATTTTTCAAACTTGTTTCCTAACTCCTCACAAGGTCATTATGATCCATCCTGTTTCCTCCTTCCTAGACGTGTACTTGCAATATTTTTCACTGCCATGTTTATACACAGAAACAGATTTTGTCTCTGATGTTTAGGATAGAGGCTGAGGAAATTCATCCTAAAAACTATATCCAAAGCCCTTTGATCTGCCAATCTTTCTTTTCTAGAAGAGCAGAATAAGGCTCCCCAAATGATTTCCTGACTTTCAAGTGTAATAAGTGGCCTATGTCTTCACAAACACAATTCTATAAGCAAATAAGGTAACGTGTATTATTACCTTATATGAGACACGGTCTGCTTTGTAAAGCAGTAGAGAGCGAAGAGCATCCTCAGGATGGGAAGCAAGGAATCCAGCAACACTGTGAGAGGCTCATTCCCTACCACGTACACCTAGGGGAAAAGGACATGGTGAGACACAGTGCAAGTGCAGGGCAGAGCCATGGCAATCAAACACCGGGGACTTGGCAGGACTTACAGTCTTTCCTTAGAGCAACCCTCTCCTCCTAAAGTACACAGTTTCAGCTTGAAGGGTGTGCTCAATGTGGTGACCAAATTATTTGAGATCGGCAGACAGGATCGAACTTGGAGAGACTCAGTAAGAATGTCCTTAAATGTGTGCACCCTGAACTGCCCAGTACGGTGTGTAAACTAACTCATTTTCTGACCTCCTCCTCCTAATTGTGGCCATCTCTGAGCTTCCTAGTCTGCCTATTATTCACCTATATAATTATCTTACTACTGAAAACCCTATTAGGAAGTAACAATTACCATCAAAGAGAAAAAACTTAAAAGTAGATCTTAGAAACCAGACACATAGTTCAGTGGTAGAGCATGTGCTTAGCATGTGTGAGGCCCTGGGTTGAATCCCCAGCACCAAAACAAAAGACAATTAAACACAAAATAAAAAGCCCCTAGATTTGAAATAAAATATAACTTATTCTGGATTCATCGCTCTTAGGATGTGACTGCCAATTCAATAAATGTTCAAAGAAATACACTACACACCTAGATCTATGTCAGCTTTACACAGGTAAATACATGAGAATGTTGACTTTGTGTTTTTTGGTTTGGGGGTTTTGTTCTGTTTTGTTTTGTTTTGCTTTCTTTTGCCTTTTTGAGACAAGGTTTCACTGTGCAGTTCAGGCTGGCCTTGAACTCACTTTGTAGCCCAGGTGGGCCTCAAACTCACAGCAATCTTCCTGCCTCAGCCTGCCGAGTGCTGGGATTACAGGCATGCGCCACCATGCCCAGTCTGAGAATGCTGACTCTTATTAACAATAACTATGTTACGCACTTGAGCTGTACTTTTCAATAAGCCTCACATGATGCATTCAAGTCAACAGACTTTCACTGAGTTCAAAGTACTGCCCAAGGGCCTACAAGTTGAATATAAAAATGAATAATAATTCTTATCTCCCAGTTGATTGTGACAAAATATAACAAACAGAACAAGTAAACAAATTATAATAATAGTTCAAAGCAAATAATTTAAAGTGTCTAGGAAAAGAAGTGAGATATTTCCAGCCTATAAAAATGTCTCCATGGCCTTTTGTTTCATTTGGAATATTTATTTCCTATTCTAAACAATAGGATTTCAAAATGTACTTCTGTTATAATAAATCAACTAAAACTGATAATATAGACAGTAACAATGACACAAGGAAGAGGAAGAGGCGCTGACAATTATATGTGTGTTCGAGGACCTATGCTAAGGCATTTTGAAATCTTTAAGGTACTGTGCTAGACTCTTTCAAGGTAGCTCATTAAAACTATAACCATCTCCCCAAGCCACCTTTAGCACCCCTATTTAATGAAGAAGAAAGGGAAGATTAAAGAGGCCTTTCTTACAGAAAGAGTGCTGAGGTAGGAATCAATACTGCTTATATGAAATGAAAGGTCACGGTGGCATTTTTACAGGCTGGAAAAATCTCTGCACTTTCCCAGCAAACTCTGTTCCTGTAAGTCAACCTAATTTTTCATAGTTCTTAAGCCTCCTGACTCCTATGTGGAGCCTGATAACCAAAGAGCCAGCTTCTTGTGCATGATCTAATCTCTCTAAACCCAGCTAAATGAAGTGCCTTGTAAGGCAGTGCTCAGAAGTAATACACAGGCCTAATTATGGTATCACTAATTACAGGAGGTAAAAGAAGAGATTCCCCCAGATAACGTCAAGGGCCTGTTGTTTAGCTCTGAATCTTGTGTTCTCAGAGGTAATCCCCATGGAGTCATCCTTCCTTACCAGCATCGTTAGTACAAGACAAACCAGATGGAGTGAATCTCCATTATTTCCCGGCTTGATAGTTCGTAAGCATCTCAAACTTTTAACATGAACTCAATCAAGCACATTTCTGGGCTTATAGACTGTTGATAAATTCTTTCAAATTTTAAAATTCTCTTTTCTCTTACACTTTTCTGTATTTCCTTATAAGGACCAAGTACTATTTTCATGTTTAGAAAAAACTGTGCAGCTGTTTATACATCTTTTATATATTTTTATCTAAAGGTTTAGAAAGTGTCTACTGAATGCAGTTATATGCAAAGCATGCTTGTGGGGCTGGGAATGCAGTGGTGACTAAAGTCTGTTTGAAAGAAGCTTGCATTCTAGTGGGCAGACAGGTGATAAGCAACTCACTAGACATTACCAGGCAGAAGTAAGTGCTACATGGGAAGGGCAAACAGGTTAAAGAGGTCATGATGAGGAGAAGAGCATTTAGAAGAAGAAAGAGAAAAAAATTAAGAATAACCCTTAGGAATGAACCAACTAATATTCATTAAATTCACAAACACAAATACAGAAATGGAATTTTTTTTTCAAAGTGAAAAGATTTAGAGATAAGGTCTCCTTTTGGCACAATCTAATAAATAAATTTCTTCTACAGTATCTTAAAGAATTTCAATGACTTCTGCTTGGTACATACACAACTGTCACCTCTTTTCCAACACCAATGGGAAATTCTTCCCCGTATTGAGCTCAAATCTACTTCTCTTTAAACGTCATTGAAAGCATATCTACTCTTCTTTTTTTTTTGTACCAGGAATTGAACTCAGCACCTTGCACTTGCCAGGCAGGCGCTGTGCCACTGAGCTACATCACTAGCCCAGCATACCTCTTTGTCAAAAGTTTTAGATTGGTTACCTAAAAATAAATCAAAATCTAATTTTTTTGTCCGCCTTAAGGGTTGCTGTGTATTCTGATGATCAGACTGCATTTTATAGCTGAGAGACAGGCAATGGTACTTATGAAATTAACCTAGCTTGAGTTCTACCCCTTCCATGAGCCTGTTTTGTATCTCACTATTCAATGGCTCATTCATTCAAATATTAAGCACATAAACACTATGAAATGATATGTTCTTCTTCTACAAATTCAATAGCATTTTAAAATTTGTAACATATAACAGTTCCATGAATATACAATAAGCTCTCAACTCCTCAAATGTCCTGGAGGGCAACTTACGAAAGTAATTTTTTTGGGTACTTTTTGCATACTTTTTTGTACTTTTCTGTACCTAGAGTCTTTGTACTGAGTTACATCTTAAATCCTGTTTTCCTTCCTCTGTTGTTTTGTTTGTTCTGAGACAGCATCTTGCTGAATCACTAAGTTGTCCAAGCTGGGCTCAAACTTGCAATCCTCCTGCCTCAGCCATCCAGGGTGCTGAGACTATAAGCATGCACCACCACACCAGGGTTTATTCCTTCTAACAATGTGGAATTTGAATTCCTTCCTGACATTTTTTTTATTAAATTGTATGGTACCTAATTTTTTAAATGAGTAAGCGCTTTAAACATAGTAGTATGCAATTTAAGGAAATCCCTACTGTTACTCCTTTTTCTTGGAGAATCTTGCTAAATTGCCCAGCCTGGCTTCAATCTTGTGATTCTCCTGCCTCAGCCTCCCAAGAAGCTGAAATTACAGACCTACACTACTGTACCTGACTTATTATTGCTCTTATGAAACAAATATCATGTACTGCACAAACCAGACATTTGGATAAACATATAACATATACTCAATCATCACAAGGGCCTGCACTTTGGGCATTTTTGTTCCCATGCTAAAAATGTGGAAAACTGAGGCTCAGAGAATCTACACCAGTTGAGCAAAGATACCCTAGTAATAAGAGGTAGAGCCAGCATGAGCTAAGAGCTGACATAAAATCCACTCAGAATCCACAGAGAGGAAAAGGATGGCAGTGATATCAGGGATAGGAGGAGGGAGGAAGGAGGACTCCCTGCTTAATGGATCCAGAATTTCCACTTGGGGTGATGAAAATGTTCTAAGACCAGATATTGGTGACGGTTGCACAACAATGCACATGGATGTAATGCCCCTGAATTTCACACTTTCAAGTGTTTAAAATGATAGTTTTATATATATTTTCCATAAAAAATTAAACTAATAAACAGGGATGGGGTAACTAAGTGGTAGAGCACATGCTTAGCATGCACAAGGCCCTGGGTTCAATCCCCACCACCAAAACAAAAAATCCCCAAAATCACATGCTCCTCGTTGCTCCCTCTCTGCCACCCCTGTGCATAATGATATTTTCCTTGCTTCAATCCCTGACTCATATCAACTTTATCTAAACTGTCTCCATGCTCAGAATCAGTTGATCCTAACTAAGCCTACTGATAACCCTACTCCTACAAACTCTGCAAGGCCGAGCTGAAATTCAGGAGTGGCACCATGGACAGCTGCCTCCTGCAGTCCCTTCTCCCACTCAGTCTCATTACATGGTCCCCTTCCTACCAAGTCCTCAGTAAATCTCCAGGAGCAGAACCTGGCAGGCCCTTTCCAAGGACGGCCTCTTCTTTCCCACCCCTTGCCTACCACTGACTGAACTCACAAATTTGCTCCATACTTGACATCCAATGTTTTCCTCTGTGTAGACCCCCGAAGTAAAATCCAGTCACTTCTCCTTGAATGTGGACTCGCTGGGTTATCTTGGGTTTAGTAAACTATGCAGGTACATAGGTGGCTGGACTGATCAGCCAATGCTGTACCGTGATTTCTTGGTGCCAAAAACGACAATGACCAAATAATGGTACAGGGAAACACGCACATGCACGCACACAGACACGCACACAAAGTCCTTCCCATGAGGTCACACTACATGTGAAGGAAACTGCTAGGGCCAGTTCTTCCCAGTCTCCCTCCAGGGAGGTGCCGGACTAGGCTAGTGCCAGACTGACTGAAGAAGTGGCGAAGGCATAACAGGTAGGATGTTCCTGCCCCACTGACTCTTGAGTGTGTGTGTGTGTGTGTTGTGGGGGTGACTTTTGTACCTCTGTGTCTTAACAATTGAGCATTGTGGAATTCCCTTGGTCTGTGCTTATGTCCAGTCCTCTAGCTCTCCTGAAGGCAGTGAATGGGGATTCAAGTTTTAAAACATAATATAATACATCTATTTTTTTTATTTGTGGTAAAAATATTCCTAGTAAGCATATCACCAGAAGTAATGATACACGCCTGTAATCCCACCACTCAAGAGGCTGAGGCAGGAGGATGGCTAAGAGTTTGAGGCCAGTATGGGCCACATAATGAGTTCAAGGCCAGCCTGAACTACACAGTGAGACCCTGCCTCAAAAAAAAAAAAAAAAAAAAAGAAGCACACCCTAACAAGCACATCATTGGAAATTTCCTTTTATGATGGTATAAGTCATGGGTATGTCTCATATGGAATTACTTGTTAAGTATTTCCACTGACCAACTGTGTGACTTAACACAAACCCATTAACTTCTCTAAGTCTCGGTTTCATAATCTCTAAATGAGGGGGTGGCTGCAAGGATCAAGCCTTATGGCCTTTTTCACGTCTGACCCCTCATTCTCTGACTTGAGAGCAAATTTGCTCATTTTCTTTATGCATTTTTAGCAGTGCTTCAGAACCATCCCTCCAAATAAAACTGCAACATCTGACCCCTCAACTTGACTAAGATATAACAAATTCACAGCTCTTCCTCTCATGCTTTCTGTTCTTACATCCTGCAGGCAGATAGTACTTTAAAGATGAAATCCTAATGGGAAGGTTTTGTGGTACAACTACAGACTGCCACACAAAATAGTAAGGGATAGAAAAGCTGAGGCAGGAAAGGGAGAAACTGACTCTGAAGGTAGCTATTCAATCATATGGTGTGAAAAACCCTTTCAGAGGGTGAGAGAAAGGAAGCTCTGAATGAAAAGTCAGGCACATCTACCTGTGGCTTTTCTAGTAGAAACATGTAGAAAGAGCAGAGAGACAGCGTAAGAGGCTGGGCTGCATCTATGAAACCACAGCAGATCAGAGCGGATTAGACAAGGATACAGACTGGTCCTGAAGACCCCAGTGGCAGTCCAGGGACTTCTTTGTTCCTTTCGGGGGATTTCCACATTCCTTTCCGACTGCACCTTGCTTTGTTCACAGATTTGGCCATGAGAGGAGGCGTCTGTGGTTAAGCTTTACAACCCTTCATCTAAACTCATGGACTGCTCTAAAACACAGGACAGATTCACATTTCTAGGCTTTGTTTCCCCGACTTTCCCACAGTACTGGGTACTGAACACAGGCGTACTCTATCACTGAGCTATAGTCCCCAGTGCTTTTTTATTTTGGGGGGTCAGGGTCTCACTAAATGGCCTTGGCTGCCATCAAACTTGTAATCTTCCTGCTTCAGCCTCCCAAGCAGCAGGGGTCACAAGCACGTACACCATGCCTGGCTCTGGGTATTTGTTAAGTACAGACCACACACTACTGTCACTCTTTGTGTACTTGTCTGGGAGCTCTTTGACGGCAGTTGTTGTTCATTCTTAGTCATTTCAGTATTTGTAAACTTGGCAAAGCATCTAGCATTTAGTAGGTAACTTGGTCAGTGTTCTTATGACTGACTGAATCAAAGTAGCCTGCTGTTTATTTTCTTGAAAGCTCTGTTTTCTGAGGGGAAGTTACAGTGCTCTGCGTATTTCTCTTTTCCTTTTGCAAAGCTGCAGCTACAGACTATTCAGTGAGTGCTAATTAACTGAACAGACTCAAAGAACTTCAGTCATGGAAGGGAAAGCAGACTGAACAAAAGAGGGCTGGGTTTTATATTGGGTAATTCATCTGTATTTAATATCTGGAGAAAAGAAGTTCTCTGAAAGGATATAATACAAATTAGACTAAAAAAGAAAGAAAACCTTGATCAAAGGTATTAAAAATAAACATGTGCTTCTGTTTCAGAGCAAATACAATCAAATGCAAAGGCCTCCTCACAGTCTCCCCTCAGTCTCTTCTCATTTTAGAGACCCCTATCATGGGGGTGAGCACAGCCCACTAAGCACACTGTAGTCACTGAAGGAACCCCAGGAAACCAGGAGCCAGGAAGCATGGATGTGAATTTTGTTTCTGCCACCTGTGTGAATCCCCTGAATCATATACTGAGTAAAAATGGCTAAGAAGCTTTAATGGCTCTGTCTCAGCTTTCTCATTTATAATGAAGGCATTAAGCTTTTGGCATCAGGACCAATTAAGATCATTTATGTTCAAGTATTTTGTAAAATACACAACACCATGCAAATGTTAGACTTATCCCTACATATTCTAAAATTATTTTTGATACCACAGGAAATGGAATTGTTTTTCTAATATACGTATCTGTCATTTACAGGAATGTGCATGTTTTGCATGTTTGGAATACAAACATCACAGCCCCATTCAGAGTCAAACTGACTGAATACTAACCCTAAAACGCAGTACAGGACGGAACTGATTTCTACCTCTATTAAAGATAAAACTAGTGAAATGTGGGTCTTTTACAACAGTGTGGTGATTCTTTTGATAGTAGTTTTTCAGGACTTCTAATGCACTTGCTGAGTTTTAATTAAGATAAGTGAGAAGAAAAAGAACAAGGCAAGTTACCTAATATAGCAAGTATTTTGCACTGTGCATGCTTTCAGAACATATTGCATAAAACAGCCTTTTTTTTTTTAAAAAAAAAAAAAGGTTTCCCTGAGCCAAAAAGAAGCTGACAGTTTGCAGGCACTTGTGTGTTACAGTATGCCATGAACTTCTCAAAAGTTACCGTACTTCATCCCACAGCTCCACCTTGGCGTCACATTCCAGCCCCGGTATGTCTGCTTCAAAGGCCGTGGTGCTTGCCACTACACTACACCACAGACTCTGAACCATAACACTCAGAAAACGTAACAGGTGACTCCCACAGCTTTGAAGGCTACTTCTTTTGGTTCTTTCCTTAAAATTTAAGGTCATCATTTAAATATAGGTGGACATTTCTGGAAAGAAGGACACCCTTCAGGGAGGGGCCAACGTGAGAGGGTGATCAATTTTTCATTTCAAAGGCTTTTGTACTTCTTAAATTTGTATCATGTGCAAATATTATGTTTTATAAACACACATACACACACAGAGTGACACAGAGAGAGAGGCAAGAAAGACAGACACAGACAAGAGACAGAAGAAGGACTGCTGCCACCGACTAACTGTAAGATTTAGAAAAGTCACTTTCAAATAATCTTTCAGGTTTTGTTTCTTTTACCATTCAATGAAAGACTAATTTGTCAAAACCCATGAACTTCACGATACCGAGAGTGAGCCCTACTGTAAGATAGGACTTGGGGTAATATTGATGTGTCAGCACAGGTTCACTAACTGTGAAAAATGGACCTCTCTCAGGGGGATGCTGTCTTGGGGCAGAAAGTATATGCGGACCTTTCTTACTGCACTGCTCTTAAAAATATAGAAGGCACGAGGCATGGTGGCACACACCTGTAACCCCAGCACTCTGGGAGGTTCAGGGAGGAAGATCACAAGTTCAGCTCAACCTGGGCAATTTAGGGAGAACTTGTCTCAAAAAAAAAAAGTTGCCCTTCAGAGCCACAGGTTCCATATCCTCAGTTTTACCCAACCAGACTAAAATACTTGAGAACAAAAACTGCACCTGTACCAAATATGTACAGATTTTTCTTGTCGTTATCTTCTACATAATACAGAACTGTTTACATAAGCATATGGGATGATTCTGTAGGTTCTATACAAATACAACATCATTCTACACAAAGGACTTGAGCATCATTGGAGTTTGGTGTTCTCAGAGGTCCTGGAACCAATCCCCTAGAAATATCAAGGGACAACTATAAAGTGTGTATTTGTATGTGTATGTGTGTGTGTATGGTTGGTGTGTGTGTGTGTGTGTGTGTTTGTGTGTGTTTGAGACAGGGTCTTGCTATGCAGTTCAGGCTGGCTTTGAGCTCACTTTGTAGACCAGGTTGGCCTCAAACTCGCAATGATTCTCCTGCCTCAGCCTCCCAAATGCTGGGATTACAGGTATGTGCCACCACACCTCGCAAGTCTATAATTTTTTTAAGGAAGAGTTTTACTGAATTATTTCTAAAGTTTCTTCCAGTTCTAAGATTCTATTATTCTAACTCACTCTGTAAAACGAATTAAAAAATTTAGAAAGGGTCAAATGCTCGCTCTGACAGACTAAGGGTAATTAGAAATTTATTAGATTAGATGGAGAAAAGACTTGGATAATTAAAGTCAAGATTCCCTGAATCTGGAAACAGAAAGATAAAATGGAAATGAGAATGCATAAAATAAACTAATTAAGTACTTTCTAGTCTTTCCTACTGTAACGTTTCTCCTGCTCTTAAAATGCCTTGGGAAAGCACCGTGAAGAATATTAACAGGAAACATTCCCCTCATAAGAGAGTGTGGTCAGAAAAATAAAGGCAAAAAAATGACTACAAAAAAACAGAACTGCAATTTTTTTTTTAAATCTTGTTCTACCTAGGTCTTGATCTCTGTGCAATTTAGGCCTCTTCTGCCCTCCCCACGCAAAGAAAACCCTACGACTCCCCCTCAGACAAGGGAGGACAAAAGGATGCACAGAGCCAGGGGAGAGAACTGCTGGGGGGAGGGAGGCCTGAACTGAAAGTTATTTGAATTGGGTGTTTGTTTTTTTCGGCTGACATCAGCTTATCAGATGTAATGCACAGATTACACAGAAATAAAAGTTATCCATGCAGATGAAGCACAAGTGGCTATATCAGGTTTTCAGTTAATTTAACCAGCACTTATATATTCACGGACATACTGAGAACTTTCCACTCGGTCCCCCAGACCTATCGTGACCACACTGCTCTGCTCGCTATTGCATGTGAACGATGGGGGGGTAAAAAGGCCTCCCCTGGAGTGTTCCCACCATAAAGTTTTCACCCAGAGGGCCGGGGCTGGAGCTCAGAGCTCAGAGGCAAAGTACCTGCCCAGCACGGAAGCCCCCAGTTTTCAGGCCCCAAATGGGAGGCAGAGGGATCATTCAGAGAGTGGAGGGTTTGTCCCTTTAAATACTAAAATATATTCACACTTTAATGCTTCCAGAAAGTAATACTTCTACTATATAGTTCCCTGCCTTTTAAACCAAGTATATTGACTATATCAGCTACAACATATTTTTTTTTTCAAGGTAAGCTCTTTGGGGTAGTTTTTCTACAATTTCTTTTGTTCTAATCTGTTGACATTCTCTTGTCATTGTGTCTTGTTTAGTCTAACTTCTAATTCTGCTATGGTCTTTTAAAAGATCAGATAACCAGCCAGGTGTTGTGCTGCACACCTATAATCCCAGTATTCGGAGGCTGAGGCAGAAGGACTGCTGTGAGTATGAGGCAGACTAGGCAACCTAGAGACTTTAAGGCCAGGTTGAACTACATATCGAGATCCTATTATTCCCCACTGGGGAAAAAATCAGATACCCAATCTGATTAGGATAATGTAAAGAGTAAAGACAAAGCAAACCTGTAAGCCCAGCACTCTGGGAGGCTGACACAGAAGGGTCACAAGTTCCAATCCAGCCTGGGCAACTTGGTAAGAGCCTGTCTCAAAATCTGAGGAGGACAGGGGACACAGCTCAGCGCAAAGGCCCTGGGTTCAATCCCTAGTGCCAAAAAAAGAGCCTTGGAGTTAGCACGCAGCCTGGGGATGACAGGTGGGTGGTGGCTGTGATGACACATGGGACATAGGATGTCAAGCTAGGAATGCCAAGTGAGGCCCCAAGCAAAACAGACCCCAGACTAACACCACTCAGCTACAAGAGGGCAGAGAAGGAGCAGAAGTGTGGGGACTGGGTAGACAGGACTTTGGAAGGAGCCAGGACCAACCAATTTAAAAATGGACAAAAGATCCTTATAGACATTTCTCCAAGAAATGATCAGTAAGCACACAAAAACGTGCTCCATCTCATTAGCCATTAACAAAATGTAAACCAAAACCACAACGAGACCAGGCCTGGTATCACACCGTTGCGATCCCAGCTGGGGTGGAGATACAGCTCAGTGGCACAGCACCCGCCTGGCAAGAAAGAGCAAGGTCCTGAGTCTAATTCCCAGTCCCCACCCCTGCAAAAAGAAACAAAACAAAAAAGAAAAATCATATAATCCCAGCTACTGAGGAGGTTGATGTAGGAGGGTCACTAGTTTGAGGCCAGCCAATTTACTGAGACTGGGTGAGGGAGAGAGAAACAGAACTCAGTTCAGTTCCCTGGTTCAACTCCCAGTAGTGCAAAAACAGACAAAACAAAAAACCAAATCAACAAACAAAAAAAACCCAACCCCCAAACTCAAAAAACCACAGTGAGATGCTACTTTATATCAACCAAGAGGCCTATGCTGAAAAAGACAAGTACTACCAAGTTGGCAAGCATGTGGAGACACTGGAACACTAACAGACTACTGGTGGGAACACAAAATGATGTCCCCCTTGGCCAGCGAGCCTGGCAGGTTCTCAAAGAGAGTCTCTGTATGATCCAAAAAGTACACACCTAGATATATACACTGAAGAGAAATGAAAATATATATACATACACAATAACTTGTACATAAATGTTTTACCAATATTATTCATAAGAGCCAAATGACGGAGACAATCCAACAACCTATCAACAGATGAAGGGGTAAAGAGAATACAGAGAATACAGAGAGGCACACAACGGAATACCAGTTAGAAATAAGAAATGATGTGGTGCTTTGCGCTACAATACAGATAAAACTTAAAAACATCCTGCTAAAGCCCCATGGTGTACAAGGTCTGGCTCACTTACAGCAAACGCTCAGATAGGCAACTCTACAGAGGCGGAAAACAGATGAGCGGCTGCCCAGGGCTAGGGGCAGGGAGAGAACAGCGAATGACAGCTAAAGGGTATGGGGCTCCACTTAGGGGGTACAAAAATATGTTAAAATTAGATTGTGCTCATGGCTGCACAAACATTTAATGTACACTCTAAGTGGGACTGAAGTTGTATGAATTTTGTCTCAATACATCTGTTAATAAGAAGGAAAAAAGAAGAAAAACAGATCCGGAAATGTCCCCAAATGCTTCTCTAAAACTAAACACCCTCCTGTTACCCATTGAGTGGTTGGATCACTTCACCCATCCCAGATGTTTTCCTTATTTCCTGCCTTTGAGCTCGACTCTATAATTTTGTATTAACAAAAAGCTAATAGAGACAACACATCCTTTGTTGCTAAATTTTGCATAGTGTTTATCATTTTCCTCCAGTGTACACATTTCCTCTGTTTTCCAACTGCAGCTGCACAGCCAAAACCTTGGAGAGAGAATAATTACCCCTCCACACCCCTCCTGGTCTCACAACGGAACCAACCTTTGATGCAAAATGCAGCGTCTACAGCACACCGATGGTTTGCTTGTCTCTCTAGGAGCTTTTAAACTCACCAAAGTGTCTACTGAACTAGCCCTGGTCTGGGGGGCAAGAATTAGATAAATGGTGCCCCCTCCCCCTCCCCCTCTCTCCACCTTTCTCTCTCCCCTTCCTCCCTCAGCCCTCCCCTCCTTGTAGGGGCTCATTTTCTCGCCAGAAAGAACCTCTGCTTTGCTTTCTTTCCCCTCTAAGATAATTTATTGACATACAAGGGATACTACAAGGGGTCTGCACCAAAATTTACCACAGTTTGTCCCACTCCTGCCCTGGAAATGTTTTTTAAGTGTTGGATACTCCATGCCCAACATTTAACCGTTTTCCATCACAATATCTCTCAGGATGTGCCCGAATGAGATCTTTCTGAAAATCAGTACAACCCTGAACCTCTAATTCAAAGTATTTGCTTTTTAGGCTGCCCTATACCATTTCTTAGCTCCTGCTAATCTAAAAAGTCCTTTTCTGCTAATACTTGAACAGGACATAAGGCACAAGTTTTCAGAAACGTGTAAGTGAGGCATCTATTCTCATCCACCATCACATCCTACCTCACCACTGGCCTTGAGCGATGGAGGCTTTTTTTTTTTTTTTTTTGGCGGTACTGGGGATCGAACTCAGGACCCTGCACTTGCTAGGCAAGCGCTTATTCCAATGAGCTATATCCCCAGCCCCAAAGTGAGGCATCTAAAAAACACAGCATTATATTTACTAAGACACATGTCATGTTTTATCTACAAGCAATTCACCTCCATATTTATGTGTTTGATCAATTCTGCAAAGTGTACTCCTCTTTTCTAAACAGTAAAATTAAAAGGATAGTAAACATTTCACTTTAGCTGTAAACTAAATGCTATGGAGAATGTTTTGAATTGTTAACCATGCATTTTATATACACAAATCATACAGGAAGCTTAAAACAATATGCCTATAATCCCAGCACTCGGCAGGCTGACACAGGAGGATCACCACAGTTCCCAGCCTGGTCTACATAGTGAGTCCAAGGCCAGCGTGAACAGTGAGACTCTGTCTCAAACAACAATAACAACGACAAAACAAACAAAAAATCAAAAGCATATACTTTCTCATCTGAATGAGTCTGGCTTAAGATTCACCCTATACTCCCAAATATGCTGGTGGGAATATAAAATGATGCAACCCCTCTGGAAAACAGTCTGGCAGTACCTCAAATGGCTAAACGTATGAGTTACCCTATGATCCGGCAACTCCATTCCTAGATATGTAACCAAGAGAATTGAAGATACACTGTATTAGTACATTTTCTGCAAATTCTTTTTTTTTTCCAACAGATTTTGTGGTTTACTTATTTATTTATTTTTGTCTTTTTGAGACAGGGTCTCGCTGTGCAGTTCAGGCTGGCCTTGAGCTCCCTTTGTAGCCTAGGTTGGTCTCGAACTCACAACAATCCTCCTGCCTCAGCCTCCTGAGTGCTGGGATTACAGGCGTACACCACCACGCCCGGCCTACATTTTCTGTTAGTATAACAAAATCTCCATGGTTGGTTATTTCATAAAGAAAAGAGGTGTATGTGGCTCGCAATGTTCAAAGCTGAATGTCTATATAGCACAATGCTGACTCTATCATATGGCAGAGGCCTATCACTTGGTAGATGGCATCAGGGCAGGAACAGCCACAAGAGGAGAGGAGGGGCCAGGTTTGTTCTTTTGTAATGACCCTCTAGAGGACTAACCAGGGTCCCTCAAAAACTATATCAATTCTTTCCAAGTGTAGTGTCCAATGACTCTTTCCTAAAGCCTAATCTCTAGAAGGTTCCATACCCCCTCTCAGGTGTCACCACACTGGAGACATGAACCACTGGGGCACACACTCAAATCATACCCATAGGACATACACATACAGAATAATATGTACATGAGTATCCATGGCAACATCATTCATAATAACTAAAATATGGAAACAACCCTCATGGCCATCAGCTGATGAGTGGGTACTAAAGGTGGTATGGTAATACAACAGAATATTACTGCCTGGCAATAACAAGGAAAAAAGTACAGATTCATGCTAAAATAGGGATAAAACTTAAAATGTCATCCTAAGTGAAAAACGTCAATCACAAAGACCCCATATTGTGTGATTCTGTTTATATGCAATGTTCAGAATAGGCAAATCTATAGAGAAAGAAAATATGTTAGTCGTTGCCTAGGGCTTGGAGAATCTGGATGGTGGTAGAGTGATTTCAGAGTAACAGCTATGTGGTAGAGAGAATCTCTCTTTGAGGGTAGGGCAATTTTCTAATATGGATTGTGATGATGACTGTACAAACCTAAGGACAGAAAAAAAGCTATTGATTTGTTCACTTTTCAGTGAGTGATTGCTATGGTATATGAATTATATTGCAATAAAACTGTTTTTTTTTGTTTTTGGAGAGTTTTTTTTGGTCTTTTTGAGACAGGGTCTCATTGTGCAGTTTACACTAGCCTTGAACTCACTATATGGCCCAGTCTGGCCTCGAACTCAGCAATCCTCCTGCCTCAGCATCCTGAGTGCTGGGATTACAGGCGTGCGCCACCGTGCACGGGCTCAATTAAACTGTGAAAGATTCATTCTGCATCTAAATATCCATCAAGTGACAGATGGATGGATAAACAAAGGTGGTATATTCACATAATGGAATATTACTTAGCAATTAAAAGGAACAAAATACTGATATATCCAACAACTTGAATGAACCTCACAAACATTAAGTGACAAAAGCTAGACACAATAGAACACGTATTACATGATTCCACTGTATGAAATATCCATAAAAAGGCAAATCCATAGAGGCAAAGAACAGATCAATGTTTGCCTAGAGCCAGGGGCAGAAACAGGGAACAACTATAAATGGCAGAGGAGGTCTCCGGGGGATGCAGGAGATGTGGTAACGTTTTAAAAATATGTAAATGTACTAAAAAAAAAAATCACTGAACTGCGTATCTATAACAGATGATTTTTATGATGGAAAGTGTACCTTAACAGTTGTTTTTTTTTTTTTTTGGCGGTACTGGAGATCGAACTCAGGACCCTGCACTTGCTAGGCAGGCACTTATTCCACTGAGCTATATCCCCAGCCCATCAGTTGTTTATTTTTTAAAAAGGATAATCTAAAAAAGTTTCAAAGAGCCAGTTAGGCCAGTTTTTTATTAAATGAACCAAACACGTGAAAAGACTATTTATTTTTGAGAAACTAGGTACTGAATCCAGGGTCTTCACACTGAGCTACATCCCTAGCCCTTTCTTTTAATTTTTTGATAGGATCTTGTTATACTGGTTGAACTCAAACTTGCAATTCTTCTGCCTCAGCCTTCCAGGGTGCTGGTATCATAGGCATGTGTCACTGCACCTGACTTGAATAGGCAATTTATGGAAAAGACAATATGACAAACAAATAAATAACCAAAAGAAACACAATAAAATGTTCAATCTTTTTTTTTTTTTTCAACTGAGAATCAAACTCAGGGCCTTGCGCTTGCCAGGTAGGCTCTTTGCCACTGAGTTATATTCCCGGCCCCTACAATGTTCAATTTTACCAAAAATGAGAAATACTTATTAAAGCCAAGACATGCTGGACATGGTGGCGCACATCTATAACTTCAATTCCCTGAGAGGCTAAGGCAGGAGGACGGCAAGTCTGAACCCAACCTGCGCAACTTAGCAATTCAGCCAGACGCTGTCTAAAAATATAAAAGAGGTAGGATGTGGCTCAGAGCAAAGGCTCTGGGTTCAGTCTCCACTACCACAGATACAAGCGTACGCAGAACAAAATCCCACAGTGTACTCAAAAGATTCCCCAGAAACAAATCTATGACCAGAAGAACAAACAAGTAGTGGTATGGTCATACAATGGAACAACACCTAGCAATAAAAATGGAAGAATTAATTATGTATGCCACCATGTCACTTAAACAAAATTTAAAATCATGCTGAACAATATTACAAATAGCTTAAAACATAACAACTATGACCTGGGCATAGTGGTGCATGCCTGTAAATAATCCTAGCCCTCAGGAAACTGAGGCAGAAGGATCATGAACTTGAGGGCACCTAATTTACATACAGAGGCCAAGGCCAGCCTAAAACTCATAATGAGACCTTGTCTCAAAAGAAACAAAAACAAGCAAACAAGAAGTAACAAATACAACCAGGGTCAGGGTTCCTTTAGGGTGTGTGGGGAGGAGGGTAAGGGGGACAGGAATCAAGGATGCAGATAGAGGACTTCAACTGAAGTGGTAATGCTTAATTTCTTTTCTCTTTTTGGTACTGGGGGTTGAACCCAAGGCCTTTGCCCTGAGCTACATCGCCAAGCCTTCATTTTTTATTTTTATTCCGGGCCAGGGTCTCACGAAGTTGCTTTGTTGTCCAGGTTAGACTACACTTGTATTCCTCCTGCCTCAGCCTCCCAGCATGCAGGGATTACAGATATGTACCACCACTCCTGGCCTAATGGTTTAATCTCTTAAACTGAGTGGTGGGCACAGAGGTGTATTACTCTTCATATCTTTTTTTATATTTGAGCTATTTCATACAAAAACTAAATTTAAAGCTTCCCTATAAATTTTTAAACCCCCAAACTTAATTTGCTGCCATAGAAATGAGAAACATAAATGGGACACAGCGGCATACACCTGCTATCTCAGCACTCAGAAGGCTGAGGCAGGACTGCCGCGAGTTCGAAGCCAGCTTCAGTTACATAGACAGATTTTTGTCTCAGAAAACCTCCTGTAAGTCTTAGCAGCCGTTCCCAGCCCACCACCCTCACCCCAGTCTCTGCAACCACTAATCTACTTTATCTTTATATCCGTCGCCTACACAACATTTCCTACAAATGTGATCACAATACGAGGCCTTTTGTGTTTGGCTTCTTTTATTTTGAAATTTTTAATGTTTATCTATAATATGGCACATACTCATACTACATTTCTTTTTATGGCTGAAAAATATTCTATTTATGCATACAGCATAGTTGTTTATCCATTTATCAGTTAATAGACACATGGGTTTTAACCTTTTAGTTCTTATGAATGAATACTCACATACAGTTTTTTGTGTGAATATACGTTCATGTTCCCTGGGTAAATACCTAGGAACAGAATTGCCAGGTCATGTGACAACTCTATATTTAGCTCTCTGGAACTGCCAAAGTATTTTCTAAAGCAGATGTACCTTTTTACATGGAATAAAATTTTGAACGTAAATAAACAGTAAAAAATATTAACCCTACTTCATCTGGTCCAAAGACAATAAATTTTATTTTTGTCTAAAACTATGTATCTCATAAATTTATAAGACTGCAATCATAAAGAACCTACAACTTATATATATTTTATTTTTCTTATATATTTAAGTAATCATTTGCAGGATTCATTTATGCAAAATTTCTTCTTTATGATGGTCACTACTACTGAAGAACTGGATTTGGTGTTATAGTTCACTTTTGGGAAACCTATAGTGCTAAGAATTTCCTTTGTTGATTTTCCCAAAAGATGCACTTTCAGCACTAGTATGTACCAGCTAGAGAATCCAAACTGGTTTTTTTTTTTTGGTTGTTGATGTTTGTTTGTTTGTTTGTATTTTGAAGCAGAGTCTCACTATGTAGTCCAGGCTGGTCGTAAACTCACAGTGATACTCCTGCCTCAGCCTCCCAAGTGCTGGGATCACAGGCATGCGTCACCAAGTCCGGCTTCCAAACTGTTTTTAACATTCAGAATATGTGATGAAATTAATAGGGGTTCAAATCATATCAGTTTTTTTCCACTGAAAAATGGTCAGTTTTGTTTCCAAAGTGAAGATTTTGGCTGCTTAGACTTTAAGATTAATCATTGCAGTTCTTTTGTCTTTTATTAGTACATGTTTGTAGTATACAATGCTTACATTCATCTTAGGAAGTAGGAGTATGTGTTTTAACATTCCTTAATTCTTTTCATTCCCCTTCCATTCCCCTTTCCAGTTCTTGGAGTATTTGTTAAAAGGCAAAATTATTTTAAGGGCTTAGGATATACAGCACTTCAGTGGGCAGAGCAGTTGCCCACTTGGCTTTGGGGCAAGAGGAGCTCCTCTGGGGCAGGGTTCAATCCTCAGCATCACCAAAAGTTAATTAATTAATTAATTTTAAAGAATCTTAAAAAAATATTATCTTAAAATATTAGTAACTTCAATGACTAACCTTATAGACATCTTCAATACATCTACTAAGTTCTTCTTCTGTCACCAAAATGGTCCCTGGTACCATGTTGCTTTCTGGAATCTCTAGAAGACAAAGCAACAAACAAAATTACCCACACTCAGCACCTCACTGAACAGAAGATAACTAATACAATAAAGTTTTACTAAACAGATGATACAGCCAGTCCTAGCTAAGATCAGAAGGTCAGCATAGTTACCACAGCACAATGTTATGTATATATAACATTTTGTGGAATCTATGATACTACTGATCATAAATATGTGCTATTGTTTTATTATTACTAAGAAAAAAACTAGGCCAGGCATGGTGGTGCATGGCTGTAGTCCCAGCACTGGGGAGGCTGACGTAGGAGGGCTGCTGTGAGTTTAAGGCCAGTCTGGGCTACACAGTGAGTTCAAAGCTAGCCTGAACTATATAGTGAGACCCTGTATCAAAAAAAAAAAAAAAGGAAAAGAAGGATCTGCCAATTAGCATATGACATTATCGCTTATAATATTAATGGTAAATTTATAGAATAAAAAATTGGAGATTAAATGAAATGAAAATGGCAGAGCGTTGATGGCTGTGTCCAGGTGGCAGAAACATAAGCCCTTATACAATCTCCATAGGTATATGCTTACGAATTCCCTTTTAAGAAGTTTTTTTTTTTTTTTTTTTTTTTCCCCGGGACCGGGGATCGAACTCAGGGCCTTAGTGCTCAGCGGCAAGCACTTAGCCCACTGAGCTGTACCTCCAGCCCGTTAGGAAGTTTTAAAGTAGAGGGTTTTATAAGTATTAAAAGCTCTTTAGACTTATATACAAGGTCTTATTATATATCATTCATTATACAAGCTAAAATTGAGGTATATGGACTAGAGATTTTTGTTTTGTTTTTCATTGATATCTTTTTTTTTTTGGTTCGAGACAGGGTTTCACTAGGTAGTTCAGGCTGGCCTTGAACTCACTTTGTAGACCAGGCTGGCCTCAAACTTACAGCCTCAGCCTCTTGAGTGCTAGGATCACAGGCATGCGCCACCATCCCCAGCCTAATTCATGTCCTTTATTAGTAATTACTTGTCTTGTGGTTTGTTGAAGCAGTAAGTCAGACAGCACTTGCCACAATAATGGCTGACAAAGCGGCTGGCCAGAGAAACTCCAACACCAGTCATTCTGAAGGGCTCTCCTGTGAAGGCAACTTTGCCATTTTTATCCACCATATAGTATTTCAAGACAGCCAACATAACCTTCAACCTTATCTTTTTTTTTTTTTTGAGTACTGGAAATTGAACCCAGGGCCTTGCACTTGCCAGGTAGGTGCTGGGCCACTGAGCTACATCCCTGGCCCTACCTTCTTTATCTTATGCTTGTTCTTCTTGGGCCGGTATAAAACTTCTTCCTTTTCTTAGCCCCACCACAATGTCTCAACACAAGATGAGTGGTAAATTCCTTCTGAATGTTGTACTCAGAAAGGATGTCCATCTTCCAGTTGCTTACCAACAAGTCAGTCTTTGCTGATAGGAGATATTCTTTGTCCACTGTATCACCAAAAACCCAAATCATGTGACATTTCTTACACAATCTTCCATTTTACTATTTTCTTTGTAATTTTCTTCCAAGTCACTAACTTCCATTCTGCAAATTTGTTTTGTTTTACAGTGCTGAGGATCAGATTGAGGGCTTCACACACGCTAGGTAAGCTCTCTATAACTTAGCTGTAGACTCAACCTCACAAGTGTCCTGCTTTCTCCTTTTTTTTTTTTTTTTTGCGGTACTGGGGATCAAACTCAGGACCCTGCGCTTGCTAGGCAAGCGCTTATTCCACTGAGCTATATCCCCAGCCCCCTCCTGCTTTCTCTTTCCTTTCCTTTTTCTTTTGGTACTGGACACAGAATCTACAGCTTGGGGCAAGCAAGGCAAGTGTGCCAGCACTCAGCCACATTCCTCATCCTTTTTCTTTTTTTTTGAGACACTCTGTACTATGCGATGCATGTTGACCTCAAATTCTTGATCCTTCCGCCTCAGCCTCCCAAGTGCTGGGATTATAGGCGTGCACCACCATGCCCGTGTTCAAAGTTTTTTAATGTGAAAAAAATTCTATGTATCTTGGGAATGATGAAAAGTAGTAATTCGTTATAATTGCCCAACTCCTAAACATGTAATAATATGTAAAACTAAGAGGTGCTATTCTTTACATTGGTTCTCCATGACAATGATGCAACTATTAAAGCGCAGTCATATTCTTACCCAGTCCCTCTTGTTACGAGTAGATGGTAAAAAAGTGCAAAATAAGCAGCTGGTGCTGCAAATGTGGCCCAACACAGGAAGACTGTCTGGCAGACAGATGTTAGTGAATATTCTCTGAGTGAATCAACAAAGGCTAGGACAAGTCCTGACAGAACTACATCAGTGTGAAATTTTCTGAGTGTGATCACTGCATTGTGGTCAGGTAAGAGTCTGACATTTTTCTTTGGAGATACATGCCGAGGTATTTGGGTGAAGCGTCATGATGCCTGTGATCCACTAATATTCAAATGCTCCAGAAAAACCATTTTCACGTGTGTGGAGAAAAAAGAAGCGAACATGATCAAAATGTGAAGTGCTGGCCAATCTAGGAAAAGTGTATGGATGTGTAATGCAGTCTTGGAACTTTTGCCAATTGTTCAAAAGGGGGCCAGGTTTGGTGGTGCGCACCTGTAACACTAGCGCTCGGTACACTGGAGGATCGTCAATTAGAGCCCAGTGTGGACGGCTTCGTGAAATCTTGTATAAAAATAAATAAAATTAAAAGGCCTGGAGATACAACTCAGGGCAAAAGACCTGGGCTCAATTCCTTGTACCACAAAAAAAGAAAAATACAAAGTTGGGTTGATGCTGAAGGCACTGAAATGCTGCCGGCTTAAATCATAACTCTGAAACACTGAAGATGGCTCCACAGAGGGAGAAACCCGAGCACCAGACTTCCTGCTTTACCTGCTGTGTTCAAACACCGATGAAGAGGGGCCAACAGTGGCTGAAGCAAATAATTTGCTGCCAACTGAGGGTGTTCTCTAGACATAGTGATAAACGTAGTGGTGGCAACTCTCTGAAACTGTCGCGCTGTCAATTTATCTTGAAAATGAAATAAATCCAGAATCTACAATAAAAGTTACATGAAGTAAATACCAAGTTCTTTGCAAGGAGTATAATAAATAAGGAAAAACAAATTTACAGTATTTCTTTAAGTCAAAAAATAAAATCACTGCAATAATACTGCCTGAACAGAATTATTTACAAAATCTAGTTATCAAAGAGTATAAGAGTTGAAGAGACTATGTTTTTAATAAATTCTTTATCAAGTTTGTAAAATATGTGTTCATTGTATATAATTGGAAAAACCAAGTTTCTAGAAGAAAACTAAACTCTTCCCAAATCACTATAAATACTTCTTAGTGTATTTTTTCCAGCATATTTTCTGTATATTTCTTTCTTTTTTTTTTTAACTGAGATCACACTTAACATTTAGTTTTGTGTTTTGCTGAAATCTTTTTATATAAATTCCTCAAAAAATATACTCAAGCTGGGTACAGTGTCCCACACCTATAGTCCCAGCTACTCAGAGGCTAAAGCAGGAGAATCACTTGAGCCCATCAGTTCAAGGCTAACATGGGCCGGGCACGGTGCTGCAGCCCTGTAATCCCAGCACTTGGGACGCTGAGGCAGGTGGATCACTTAAAGCTCAAGGTCAGCCTGGGTTACATAAGTGAGTCCAAGGCAGCCTAAACTATGTAGCAAAACCCTGTCTCAAAAAAAACCTAACCTGAGCAATAAAACAAGACACCAAGACACCATCTCAAAAAACAAATAAATAAAATAATAAAGAAACAAGCCAGGCATGGTGGTATACGCCTATAATCCAGCTCCATACCAGGCTCAGGCATATTCAAGGTCAGCCTGTGCAACTTAGAGGGGCGCTGTCTCAAAATAAAATTTTACAAGGGCCTGGAGATGCAGCTCAATGGGAGAACACTTACCTAGCGTATGCAAGCCCCTGAAGTTAACCACCAGTATTAAAAAAGAAAAAAATATTCAAGCTGTGAATATTTATTAAACTATTCCCCAATTCCAAATATTCAACCCCCCTCAAGGTTTGCTATTATAAGTAACAAAATGAACAGAAATTACTTGCTTGAAGTATATGAATATATTTAGGATCTAAAGAGCATGATGTGTCTGAACCATCCCAGAGAAGAATTTGATTTTATTTTTCAAAACTAAGCAACCAATAGAAAAATTCATTTGAGTTAACAGTGAGTCTACTTTTTGCAGATGAGAATTTTCTGCCTAAACATGGACTTTGGCACTGCCCAAGATGGACTCAGAGAGCCTAAAACCTGGTGCTTTTTATCATTTCTGAAGTACAGATACCTTAGTTATTAGTTTTAGAAACTATTTACTCTCTTACAAGTAACAAATTTAGCATTTTTCAAGAAAGGTCTTGGGGCTAGGCACAAAGGTACACACTTGAAATCCCAGCTACTTGGGAATCTGAGGCAGAAGGACTGCTTGAGCTCAGGAGTTCAGGGCCAGGCTGGACAACATAGTGAGGCCTTGATTTTATTTTCTAAAAAAATAAAATGTATATATTCTTTCAATCAGTCATTTCAATTCTAGAAATATTTCCTAGAACATCTGCACATATCCCAAAGATTTATGTATTTTAATGGCAGTATAGTTTGTAGTAGCAAGAAAATGGACAGAACTGAAATATTCATCAATAGCAGAGTGGTTAGATAAATTTGGGAGCGTTAACCTGCAAAATACTAAGTACACATAAGAAAGAACGAGGGGCAGGGTACAGAGAGAAGTCAGGTGTGTTTTGTACATGTACCAACCACCCATGGTGAATGTAACCATTAGGTACTACACACATGTACTAATAAAAAATGAAAAGGGCAAAAAGAAATAAAAAACAGTAAAAATAAAAAGAGTGAGGTATCTGTGAAATGACTCTAGATGAAATGACAGACAAGGAATACAAAGTGTGATCAAAATATACAGTGAGTGTTTACATTTAGTCTCTTTTTTTTTTTTTTTTTTGCAGTACTAGGGATCGAACTCAGGACCTTCTGCTTGCCAGGTAAGCACTTATTCCACTGAGCTATATCCCCAGCCCCCAGTGTTTACATTTAAAAACCTTCATTACAGTGACAGACGGACTGCCGTGAATACTCCTCAAAATATTCTTCCTCGTTTCAAACACACTTATCCCCTAGCTCTAGGCACTTGGTAAAGAAGCTCTCGAAGGCTTTTTTCATAAGGGCCTTTATGAAGTGTGATCACAATATGGTAAATGCTCCCGCCAGGTGCCATCGAATGGAAAAGCATTATAAAAATGTTACAGTGGGTCTTTATCCACTTTATTCAGTGGCTCTGGTTTCGTGTGACTTCTGGCTCACCCCAGAGTCAAAATGACTATGAAAGGTAAACATTTTAATTGGTTCAGGACCTTCGGACAGCCACAATGGCACAACCAAAGCCATGAGAGAGCAGGGCCAGAACTGCTCTGGAAAGCAGCAAGAGCAATGGGAAGTGTGTTGGAAACAAGGGGAGCATTCTGGGGAAGATTAACAGCAATGTGTCTCTCACTGTAATAAACTTTTTAAAAACATCACTGTATATTTTTCAGTCACACCTCATATCATTAAGTGGAGAAGGCAAAATGAAAAGCAATGTACTTGGCAGGTTATCACTTGAATAAAAATTAGAATTACATACACACATATACTCATATACCCACATATAACTCTACATACACCATAGATAGGCTCCCTCTGAAAAATAAAATCGGTGGCACTACCTCTGAGGAAGTGCCTCTGGCAGGCAGGCTTTTCAGTTTAATCTTTTGTGCTTTTTAAATTGTTATCATGGTGGCTTACCTACATTAGCTAACATCTACTTTAAAAACTAATTTAAAATACACACAATGAAAAGATAGAGCTGGGCATGGTGGTGCACTCCTGTAATCACAGCACTTGGGAGGCTGAGGCAGGAGGATTGTTGCAAGTTCGAGACCAGCCTGGGCTACAAAATGAGCACATGGCCAGCCTGAACTGCATAGTGAGACCCTGTCTCAAAAAAAAAAAAGAGAGAGAAAATAATGAAACTTTACAGTTTTATATGCTAGCTCTGGAGTAAGCTGGCCTAGTCATTTAAGAATGGTGAGATAGTCTTCTTTTACTTGGAGTGCTGAAACCCAGGGCCTCACACATGCTAGGCAAGTTCCGTCTCGCTGAACTCCATGCCCAACCTAACAGTTACATCCCTCTCTTCCACAGGATTTATTCCCTTGGAAAAAAGGCCTGTCCAGGAGGATTGCCACAAATTTGAAGCCAGCCTGGGCTAGAAAGTGAGTTCAAGGTCAGCCTGAAAGGCATAGCAAAACCCTGTTGCAAAATGACCAAAAAAGCCTCTCACTGAGCAATAAACATAAATATTATATTGCTCTTACTTCAATCATAGTTAATTTAGTTTATTCATTTACTTTTTGTCTTTTTGAGACAGGGTCTCACTACGCAGTTCAGGCAGGCCTTGAGCTCACTTTGGAGCCCAGGCTGGTCTCAAACTCACAAAGATCCTCCTGCCTCAGCCTCCCGAGTGCTATGATTACAGGCATGTGCCACCACACCTGGCACTTACTTCAATTTTAGAGGAACATTTAAAGTCCTCTTTCTCTAAATAAGCAGATAATCCTGGAATGGTCAAAAGAAATGAGATGATTTACCTGGGGGCAAATGTCCCTATAATAATTCTCTGGTGAAAGACACTGTTGGGGACAAGAGGCCAAGATCTTTGCAATCAAGTCACACTTCTTCCAGTCAGCAGCTGTCGCCTCAGCGTCACTCCCGCCGGCTGCCCCCCCTGTCACAACGGAGAGACAGGTCAAACACCAAAGTAGTTCCCTATTTAAAGTCTCCTGTGAAAAATGTGCCTTCATAAAAGTTGTATCACACACAGAGAAACAAAAAATGAGGACAGCAGACTTCTTAACAGAGGTCACACAACACAGAAGACAATGTAGTGACACCTTTAAAGTAATAAAAGAAAAAACTGTCCACCCATAATTTTGTACCCAGCAAAATACCACTCAAAAAGCAAGGTAAATCCCAGGCATAGAAGCACATGCCTGTGAATCCCAGAGCTCTGGAAGGCTGAGACAGGAAGATCACAAGTTTAAGCCTAACCTGGGCAATTTAGTGACTTAAGCAGGCCCTATCACAAAACTTAAAGGCTGGGGAATGTAGTTCAGTACGAAGGCTGTGCGTTCTATCCCCAACACTGTAAAAAAAAAAAAAAAAAAAAAGGGAAGATGAAGTCAAGACTTCTTCAGGGGCTGGGGATATAGCTCAGTGGAATAAGTGCCTGCCTGGCAAGCACAAGGTCCTGAGTTCAATCCCCAGTACCACCAAAAAAAAAAAACAAAAAACAAGACTTCTTCAGATAAACAAAAGCTAAAAGAAGTCACTCCCAAAAGACCTAAGAAATGTCAAAAGAAGCAGGCCTGGGTGGCTCATATCTGTAACTCAGCACTCTGGGAGGCTGAGGGAGGAAGATTCTAAGTTTGAGCCCATCCTGGAAAATTCAGTGAGACCCTGTCTCAAAAAATACAAAAGGGGTAGGGATTTCGCTCCGTGTAATTCCCGATATCATGAAGGAAATTAAAAAAAAAATTGTCAAAAAAATTTCAGGCAGAAGGAAATTTGGATCTACACAAAAACATGAAAAGCACTAGAAATAGCAAATATGAGAAAAAATATGTATATACGAGTAGGTAACAACAAATATATACATGCACAAGCAAGGGGAAAAATTCATAAAAAAACAGGGCCAAATGTTCTCACAGCAGCTCTCTAATTTGTATGCCCTGCGTACAGCCTAACCATGATTTTATTTTGCTTTTTGCAGTGCTGGGGATCAAACCAAGGGCCTCAGGCATGCTAGGGAAGCACTCTACCTGGGCTAAACGTCCAGTTCTCACTCTGGTTTTAAAAGCAAATGCTGGAGCCTGAGTGATTCACCTCAGACTCTGAAAGGAACATGGAAACCAAAGTAACAGAAACGTGCAGTCTCTTACCACCTGCTCCTTCCAAAATGCCCCGGACAACTGCCTGGACACCACTGGGTCTCATCAACCTTTCGGAGAGCAGCTGCCCACATAGTCGGCGAAGCCACGCTGGGGTCCAACCCCTGAGCTGTGTCTTCACACCTGTGTAAGACTGTGGGGAAGAGGAAGTGTGAATGATGAATGTCAACGAAACAGACTGGACGTGTAGGCGTTATTTTTTATAAAGTACTGAGTCATACTGACAACTAACACTGTATTCTATACACTTCAGAAGAGCAAAATTTTGAAGCTGGGATGTATCTCAGTGACAGAATGTGCTTAGCTCTGGTTTCAATCCAGGACTTAAAAAAGAAAAAAAAAAAAGAAGCATTTTTTTTCCTTAAAAAAACCCAACTCTTTTTATAAAACCTTCAGTATTGCTTTTTCTTTTAGCATTACTTTTAAGAAAGTAAAAACAGAGAGAAATATCAATGAAATATCAAATCCCCAAACAGACAAACACATCATGAGTATAATGCATTGGAGAACACAAAGTTAATGTGATCAGTCTCTGAATGCAGTCCTTCCAATCAAATCCGGCTTCCAGAAAGATTTTTATGACTATTGTTTTGCTGCTAAAAGAGCAGTTCACAACTGTGAGGGATGAGCTTGGATACTCTGATTCCTGTAACATTTCAGTTTCAAGAAAGCATTAGATTTCTTCAAAGGCTCCTTTTTCACAGACCGTGGAGTCCCCCCAAACCAAGCAGACTTAGCATGTTTATTTTGTGCTAGAATGTCAATGTTGGGGGCTGCAGGTACAGCTCAGTGGTAGAGTGCTTGCCTAGAACATTAATTTTATGCTAGAGTGTTGTTGTCAACCACTGTATTTTACTAAATTAGTGATAGAAATATTTAATCCTTAGTAGTCTGTCTTCTTTCCTTTCTTTTTAAGAAGGATTAATAATTACCATTTATTAAAAGAGTATGAAATACCAGGCACTATGGTAAGTATCTGCCACATGATTTCAAAAGGGACCTATAAGGAAAGCACTGTTAGAATCCCCATCTTATGGGTAAGGAAAGTGAGGAATAGACAGGTTTGCAAACCAACACGCTTGCATTCTGGGGTTGAATTGTGCTGTGCCTAACCCCAGTGTGTTTGCTTTTTTGGTTCTTATGATGATGCATTTTGTTTAATCTGGCAAACTGGGTGAATATAAGGTCAGAGATGCCTGAAGGAAGCTACAGGAATATTCTAGGGATGAGATGAAAACGCCTCACATACAATTCCTTTCGTCTCTCACTCTTTACATACCTAGGTTCGTAACACAGTACTCAAAACAAATAGCCAACAATTCTATCAGCATCATCAAAGAAAACGTCAGGTAAATAATTACATTTAAAGAAAAACAGGAACTATTTAATACCAGTAGTATACCAGTCTGTTTTTTAAACAAAAGAACTAAGAATAGAAACAATAGCGCTAATTTTAATCTCTTGACTTTAAATACTCCCTTCCAAGATGTCATCCAAGTACTTCTGCCAAATCTATACACTATCACACAGCCAAGTTCTAGTTTTAAAAAAAGACTCAGTTTTAGAACAAATAAAATAAACTTTACAGAAAACTGCTATAAGCCTTTTTAAAAAGTGATCATAATATTCTTGGGAAAGTGACTATCATTCCCTGAAAGAAAAGGCCTTTTAAATTACCCTGTGGGTCAAAATCACTTAGTTTTATAAATACCACTTTATAATCTAAAGGATGAAGTAAAGCTTACCTGGCTTGGTAAGTAGGGAACTAAAGCCACCCAATTTTCCAGAAGCAGACAACACACCACACGCTATCAGTTAATGATTCACCCGTGAGAGCCCCTGGGCCGGAATACCTGGGGAGGGCCTCCTTGGAGGATAAGTAATTCCCGGACTGCTAAGGGCTGATAAACTTGATCCAAGACATCTCTCAAGGCCCCCCTGGATAGGGTTCGCTCCTCTTCAGTTAAAGCCTAAAGGAAATATTGACTTGACTTAGCAAGATATAAACGAGGCAGGAAACAGAAGGCTTGTGAGGGGAGAAAAAGGAAGGCTGCTGTCGTCTCTTCATTCCTTTCCACACGGAGGAGGCTATGCTAGGAAAACACTCCTGCCTCTCTCCATCCATCGCGCACTACATTTATGGACAAGAGGTATGACTTATCTTGCTGGTAACCTGATATATACTCATCCGTCAGTTTGAGTGTGCACCGTTCCACCCGCTCCTCTTTTCTCATGGCTGTCCTCTGTCTCACAGAGTACGGACATACGCATGTCTTGCCACTGGGCAGAAGGCACTGCGGTGCTTCTGGAACTAATTAGTGTATCTAATTCTGGAACGCAGCTGGACTTTTCCCTATCTATAAGCTATCTCCTCCAATTTTGTGCTTACGAGCAATGGAGGTGACATTTTGATTTTCCATCTCTTTCTGTTAACTGGTCATTTCATTCATTCAGAACTTGGCCAGTAGGGGGCTGGGGATATAGCTCAGTGGAACAAGTGCTTGCCTAGCAAGCGCAGGGTCCTGAGTTTGATCCCCAGTACTGCAAAAAAAAAAAAAAAAAAAAGTTTAAAGTTTCTAAGCGCAGGGTCCTGAGTTCAATCCCCAGTACCGCCAAAAAAAAAAAAAAAAAAAGAACTTGGCCAGCAATGAGTGGTGCTATTTTGGGGCATCCTTGAGCACCAACAACACTGGTCTCCTTTGGTGATTACCACTCACCGTGACCCAAACAGCCAGGGGCCTGTCCATCTCCATTTAGCACACTGAGATTCAAGTGCTACCCAGGGCAGTAGCTATTGGTAAGATTTCATCCAGCTTCATACTGCACACTCACAGAACCCCGCCAACTCCCTCCACCAATTCCCCACCCTCCCTTCCCATTTAGTTCTGTGTGTTTCCCTTTTCTGTCCTCTCCGTTGCCTAAGACTCTGGAGAACTTCTTAGCCTCAGTAACAGTAGTAAGACCTTTGATCTAGAGTCCCCTAGCTCAGGGAAGTGCAGGGTACGCACACTACTGGAAACGTCAACACCTATCACCCTGAAGTAAGAAAGCACAGTGCTCAGGTTGGGCGTGGTGGCACATGCCTGTAATCCCAGCACTTGGGAGGCTGAGGCAGGAGGATCGGTTGTTGAGTTTCAGGCCAGCCTGAATTGCAGTGCGAGACCCTGTCTCAAAAAAGGACAAAGCACAGTGTTCTGCTCTGCAGTACTGGGGAGCTTGGAATTTTGTGCTACCCCTTGGATGATAGCAGCTTTTGGGCAAAGGCTTATGAACACACACAGGAGAGGAAACAAACACAAAAGGAACAAAGATAACCTGAGGATGACATGGGCAGGTAAAAGCGAAGTGAAGGCATGGTGAGATCTGGCTGTACAGCCAAGAACCACCCTGCACATGGGCCACAGTGACCCTCAATATGCTTATATTTTAATTTTGTGTGCTGGGCTGGAATCCAGGCCCTCATGCCCACCCTGATACAGTTATACCGTAACAGCTATTTTTGGCTAGTTCCCAGGCTGATGCCAGTGGTCCTCATGGGGGCAGTGGTGGTCCTCTCATAAGGGACATAGTGGGCCCTGCTACGTCATACCCCCCAACTAGCGTGTGAACGACTTGAAGAAGACTGTTTTACGCTGCTGCACTCTCCATAGCAACGTCAAGGGTCCAGAATGTCAGCTGGCTCACCACTGCTCACTGACAGAGTGGCAGTGCAGAACAGACTTGTACCCCAACAGCAGATAACGACAACCCCAATGACAACCACTGGACCAAGCGCTCCGCCTTCTTTCTCCTTTGATCCTCCCCAGAAATTCACAAAGAGGATAAGAATGATTTAACCCTGATATTAGCAGTAGTTACTGTCTGACAAGCACTAGCGGGAACATGGCCTAGGTACGTTATAAACAGTAACCTTCCAAGGCAGATAGTAGACACTTTTGGAAACAGAGGTTCCAAGAAATTGCCTCCAACTACTATTCCACAACATAACCAGGGACAGATGAAATGGACTCTCCAGGTGTGCAAAGGACCAGCATCCAACAAATGTGGCTTTCAACCCCACCAAAGAATTAACTTACCCACTGATGTGCTTTGACATTTGAACATAACTTCTAGATTTTTCACTGGGCCCATTTTCAAAGAGCTAAGAGTTGTGTTTAGAATGACCATAGACAAACACATACACACAATCTCTCAATGTATGTTTACCTCTTCTGCAAGCGTCGGTGGCTTTCTTTTCGTTGGGCAGAACCCCAGCTGGCAGAGACCTGCTGCAATATCCCCTAAGTGGCGGCAGAAAATCAAGCTCCCCAGAGATGCGTGTTGAGCAACCTCAAGGAGGATGCGGCAGCTGGTGTAAAGTCTCCGGGCTGCATGGGGGGCAGCATCCAGACTCACTACATCTTGAACAACAGCGCCAAACTCAGTCCTGTGTTTCAGAGGAACTCCAACACCAGCCATGAGATAGGGACAGACACCCAAGGTGACTACAAATTGCAAAGCAGACTGGACGGTTTTCTGCTGTGCGATACTAAGTGTATCAGGGCTCAGGGCAGGAGCAGCTTCTGGAGTCCTTGGGTTGGGTTTACCTGGATTGAAATCAGCTGCAAGGCGGATCATGGTTTCCTTCAAGCACAACAGCAGCAACAAGGTTTGAGAAGTAAAACTCCAAGTGATGTCCACAGAGTTTTGTGGCAACTCCGCCTGATTAACGATTTCATCCCGTAGGACTTTCAGTTTCTTCCACCGAGGATCCCTCAGAATCTTGTCCTCCAAGGCAGAGAGGTTAGATTCCAAAGTAGCCAGTAAGACATCGTGTTTTGTGATCTGTAGTGAACTTGAGCCCGATCCTTTGGAGGAAAAAAAAAGATTATACACAAGGCAAACAAATGGTACCTTTCTCTGTGTAGAATGCCTTGCCTACTTCCAGCAAGGGGACTAAGGGTAAGGGGAGCAAAACGAGGCAGAACATGGGATCTTGAAAGACAGGAAACTATTTTTCTTAAACAGTTCTATATGAAACTGTAACAGTGGAAATTTAACACTATTCATTTATCCAAACTTATACAACTATATACCACCAAGAGTGAACCAATTGTAACAAAGGCACCACACTAATGTAAGATTCTTTTAAATTTTATTTATTTATTTATTTTTGGTACCGAGAGTTGAACTCATGACCTTGTGCTTGCCTGGCAGCCGCTGTACTGCTGAGCTATACTGCCGGCCCTTAATATAACATGTTGATAACTGAGGAAACTGGAGTTGGGGTGGAGAAGGAGCTATGGGTACTCTCTGTACTTCCTATTTATTTTTTCTACATATGTAAAGACACTGTAAAAAATAAAATATATTAGGTGCCAAAAGTGGTGGTGCACACCCGTCATCTCAGCACCCAGGAACCTGAGCCAGGAGGATTACCATGTGTTTGAGGTCAGCCCCAGCTACGTAGTGAGACCTTGTCTCAAAACTAACTAACTAACTAAATACATGCATTAATAGTTTTTAAAAGCCTTAATGGGGCTGGGAAGCTAGCTCAATGGTTCAGGGTCTCTCTATCATCTATATGGCCCTGGGTTCAAACCCCAGCACCACAAAAATAATAACTCGTAACAAAATATTAATGTTATGGTTGGTGTTTGCATGTCCCCCCAGATCCTCATGCTGTCATGGGGCGGGCTTCCAGATTTTTGATTGATATAGTCTAATGCTGGGATTATGGGTATGACTGCTACACTTGCCCCTGGGGCAGGTAGTTTGCACACAATGTAAGGGACGGAAACGGGCTGCTAGCCTGCTGTTTCTCCCTTTTGCTCTTGTTGCTTCGCTGTCCCACCACCATGAACTGTTGCCCTCTGCCATGAGCCACCCAGCCTTGGAGCCAGCCAAGTCAGACTGAAACCTCCACAAACTGTAAGCGACATAAACCTTTCCTTCCTTAATTTTGGGCATCAGATATTTTGTCCCAGCAACAAAAGTAACCAAGACAATTAGTAAACCAAATCTAGCAACATATATAAAGAACAATATTTCATTACTAAGTGGCGTTTATCCCAGGAAGGCATAGTTGGCTCAACGTTTAAAACTCCGTCAACATGATTTACCCTATCAATAGTTTAAAGGAGAAAAGCTATGGGATCATTTCCAGGACCGGGGATCGAACTCAGGGCCTTAGTGCTTAGCGGCAAGCACTTACCCCACTGAGCTGTACCTCCAGCCCGGATCATTTCAATAAATGCAGAAAAAGCATTTGACAAAACTCAGAACTCATTCCAAACAATAACTCACAACAAACTTAAGAACAGAAGGGAACTTCCTCAATCTAAAGAGCATGTATGGGCCAGGCATGGTGGCACATACCAATAATCCCATCACTCGGGAAGCTGAGGCAGGAGGATCATTACGAGTTCAAGGCCAGCCTGGGCTAGAAAGTGAACTCAAGGTCAGCCTGAACTGCATAGTGAGACCTTGTCTCAAAAAGACAAAAACAAAACAAAATATAAAGAGCATCTATGGTTAGCTGAGTGTGGTGCCACATGCCTGTAATCCCAGCACTTGGGAGGCTGAGGCAGGAGCATCATTGCGAGTTTGAGGCCAGTCTGGGGTACAAAGCGAGTTCAAGGCCAGCGTGAACTGCATAGTGAAACCCTGTCTCAAATATACAAAAAACAAATAAATAAAGAGTATCTATGAAAAACTTACAGTAAATAATATATTTAATAGTGTAAAAAGAACACCCAAAATAAACATTCTTCAACTTTAGTTCAACACAGTGCTGGAAGTCTTTGCCACTGCAGAAAGGTGAGTAGAATTAAAGGCATGGAGAACAGTTGTGTAAAATAGCCTAAGAGTCAGTCTGAAGTGGCTCTGACAGACCAAAAGCCGGACAGGAACAATGAGAGCAATAACTGAAACAGATCATGTAAACAAAAATCTAACACTCAAAATAACAAAGAGGTAACTTCCTTGGGTTACCTTAGGAAGCTGCTCACTTATTATTCTGAAAACTGATCAATAAAGGAATATTCTCATCCTAACTATATTAGGGTATATACAGGTACATATGCATAGACAGGGCCTCAGCGTTGTGTTAGTTTTGTTTTGTTTTGTTGATACCAGGGACTGAATCCAGGGAGCACGGAGTTACATTCCCAGTCCTTTTCTTTTAGTTACTTGAGACAGGGTCTTGCTATATCACTGAATTCCCCAAGCTGGGCTTGAATTTGCAATCTTCCTGTCTCAGCTTGCAGACTGCTGGGATTACACACATGCACCACATGCCTGGGTGATTTTTGTTCGTTTCTGTGTGTGTGTGTTGGGGGGTGTTTTGTTTTTGGTTTTTTTGAGATAGGGTCTCACTATGTATTTCAGGCTGGCCCTGAATTCACAGTATAGCCCAGGATGGCACTGAACTTGCAGTGATCCTCCTGCCTCAGCCTTTACCACTCCCAGGTGATATGGTTTCTTAATTATATTTTTTAATTGCCTTTAGTAAATATGCATCATTTCTTTACTAAAAAGTTACTTTAAGATTATAAAATATTTCATATTACCATTTTTGTAAAAAGGAAAAATACAGGCTAGACATACAGCACCGTGGTTGGTGCTCACTTAGCATCTCAGGTGCCCAGCATTTGATCTTCCATCACTGCAAGGTGATGGTGGGCCATACCCATAATCCCAGCACACAGGAGGCTGAGATAGGAGAATTACGAGTTCAAAACCACCCTGGGCTACATAGTGAGTTTAACACCAGCCTAGACTACATAGCAAGACCTTGTGCACCTCACCAAAAAGAAAAAGGGGGAAAAAAAAGGAAAATTTATGTTTTCTAGAATGTTAGCAATTCTAGCTAATTGAAGTATTTTTTGATTTTTTTCTTTTTTTAAAACTTTTAGTGAATACAAAATGTTTACAAAAAGAAAAGGTAGCAACTTTTTTTTTTTTAATTTTTGAGACAGGGTCTTGCTATGTAGCCTCGAACTCAGAGCAATCCTCCTGCCTCAGCCTCCTGAGTGCTGGGAGTATAGACATACGCCACCATGTCCGGCCAATATTTTTTTTATTACTGAAAATGAACCTAGGACCCATACATGGTAGGCAAGATTTCTACCACTGAGCTACACCCCCAGCCCACTGTTCTTTAAAAATAATGAGAAGCTGAAGCCATGCTATGCAGCTATAATCTTAGCTACTAAGGAGGCTAAGGCAGGAGGGTCACGAGTCTGAGGCTAGCCTGGGCATCCTGGTGAGACCCTCTGTCAAAATAAAAAATATAAAAAAGGACTGGGGATATAGCTCAGTGGAAAGGTCCTGGGTTCAGTCCCAATTATAAGGGGTATGAATATAAATAAATAACTGTAGATCAAAATTGTAAGAATTTTACAGTACTTTTCTGGAACTGTCCAGGGCAACTCTTCTGACCCAGGAGCTTTTAAACTCGATTCCTTCAGTTAATCGTAAAAGGAAATGAGTGCTCGCAGAGCTTGTTGGCCCTTACCATCGCTAAGCAACCTCTACACAACTTCCTGTGACATTATGAGATCCCTGAACCCAAGCAGGAACACAAAGACAGTGATTTAACTAAAGCTCTTTGTGAAATTTTTCCAAAAGCTTCTTTATGAAGTAGTCCTCTCTGCCCTCTACTGGTGATGAAAATAAAATCTATGGTCCTTGAAAATAAATAGAGGCACAGCCTCAAAGCAGCAGTTCTTAGAACTGCACAGAGTCGTGGGTAGGGCTCCCACAACCCGTTCGGGATTCTGCAAGCTCAAAACTATTTCACAGTATGCTCAGTGTCAGAGTGCTTGGCTTGGCTAGCATATGAAAGGCCCTTGGATCAATTCTTCACCCTGGAAAATAAAAAAGCTACTTCATAATAAACACAAAGATTTTTTTTTTTTGCCTTTCTTACTCCTTCATGACCATCCAGAGCATGAAAAATTGATTGATGAGTTTGGATTCCACATTGTAACAAACTTTTCAGAAATTTCATTATTGAGTTTTAGTATGGTATAAAAGCAAGATACACAAAACCTCCCTTTCCCAACTACCTATCTATGTGTATCTAGGTTTCCTTTACCTACTTTAATCATAATGATCACACCAACTGATTCAGAGTCCAGCTGGGAGGGCCTGGAGCTGTAGCTCAGTGGTAGCGGGCTTACTTAGCAGGTGTAAGGCCCGAGGTTCAATCCTCAGCACTGCCCCCCAAAATCCAGTTGTCTTCTAACAAGCCAAACATAAAAAACTTGAGTTCATATGCAACCATACTACTCTTTCCACCAGTTACTTTACTTTGTAGTTATTTTTCTTTGAAAACATCATTTTGTGCTGGCTGTAGTAGTACACACCGGTGCTAGCCTGGGCAACTTAACCAGACCCTGTCGCAAAATAAAAAAGAACTAAAGATGTAGTTCAGCAGTCTCCATGATCAATCCCTAGTACTACCAAAAAAAAAAAAAAAAAAAAAATCATTCATTATGTTAACATGTCATGGGTTTATTATTTTTTAAATAAATATTTTAATGGTTTTATTAACTTGAAATCATTTTCTAATGTAGTAACATATAATCCACATAAAATCTCCTTGAAGACTATTATTAGACAAGATGAAGGGCATAAGGGTAGGGAACATAGAGGTGAGGGAGGTATAGGTGGGATGAATATGATCAAAAGATGGTATATGCATATATGTAAATACCTTGATATAAAATATTTTGTAAAATTAATGGGATTTATATGTATGTGTGTGTGTGTGTGTGTGTGTGTGTGTATATATATATATATATATATATATATATACATACACATATAAACTCTTTGAAGCCCTCACCAATTTCTAAGAGTGTTAAGAGTCCTGAAACCAGAAACAGTGAGAATTACTATCTTAAAATAAGGCTTTCCAAATTTTAGTCACATACTACTCCACAGTTCCTGCCATTTATATTAAGTGTGTAAGCAGCTACCCAGAAATGCTGTTGGCTGTGGTCAAATGGCTCCAGCCACAGATTAAAGAGGCTAAAGTGCCAGGCGTGGCGGTGCATGCCTGTAATCCCAGCACTCAGGAGGCTGAGGCAGGAGGATCGTTGTGAGTTCGAGACCAGCCTGAGCTACAAAGTGAGCTCAAGGCCAGCCTGAACTGCATAGTGAGACTCTGTCTCAAAAAGACACACACACACACATAGAAGAGGCTAAAGCTTTGGTTACCGCTAGTATTGGAATCAATGGGATAAGGGCTCCTTGTGGTAGAAAGTGGACTAAAGATGCTTTGGCTTGATGGCAGAAAGAGGTAGAATAGCCCCAGCTATACTATTATTCCCTTTATTCATTTCATTACTTGAAATCATTTTAAAAAATTAAAGCCAAGCATGGTGGCACACGCCTGTAATCCCAGGACTCAGGGGGCTGAGGCAGGAGGGTCATGGTCAGTTCTAGGCCAAACCTCAGCTACACGGTAAGTTTAAGCTCAGCCTGAACTGCTTATTGAGACCCTGTCTCAAAACACAAAAAGAAACAAACAAAAATAAGCTAGTTAGAACTAATACATTATGCTAAGTACTTTAATGTACATTAATCATTGCAAAATCCTGGGAGGTACGTTATATTATGCTATTACTCTTCTCATTTCTAGATGGGTAGACAGAGGTTAAGCTCGTCTCCCCCAAGCACACAACTTGTAAAGCGGCAGGGCCTGGATTCAACCACAGCAATCCAGCTCCAGAATCCAGCTTCTGATCTACTACACTGAGACTCAAAGTGTCTCCAGGACAACCCCAAACCATCCTATCACACTGAGAAATGCCACCCTGAAATGTACCCTTTGTGACAGTCAAAGTGTCATGATTTGTGTGGTACTTTTTATGAATTTCAAAGTGCAGAGTGGGGTATGGCAGGAAGTACTTACAATCCCAGCTACAATACTCTGGAGGCTGAGGGAGGACGATCACTGGAGCCAGAAGTATAAGCCAGTCTGCGCAAAATAACGAGACCCTCTCTTAGAAAAACCAATCGCCAGCACCGTGGTGCACACCTATAATCCCTGCTACGCTGGAGGCTGAGGCAGGGCTATCAAAACTTGAGATCAGTCCGGGCAATTTAGCAAGGCCCCCCCCCCAACCCAAAATAAAAAGGGATGGGGATGTAGCTCGTCACTCTCAAAGCTCCAATATCTCTCATAGACACACACACACACACACGCACACACACGCACACACCCCACACAAAACATCATCAACAAAGTGCAGAACAATACGGTAAGCAAGAATACGACACAACTTTGACATTTACATATTAGTAGGATTCTCAGCTCCTGCTTCATGCCCCCAAGTGATTAAATTTTAACAACAGATCAGTGAAGCTATTTATTTATTTTTATTTTGAGAGAAGATCTCACTATATAGTTCAGACTGGCCTCAAACTCACATCAACGCTCCTGTTTCGCCTCGTAAGTGCTGGGATTACACACATGAGCCACCATGCCTGGCTGAGTGTGTGCCTTGTGCGCACAAAGCCAAAGCCCTGGGTTCAAACCCGAGCAAGGCCACTCCCCAGCAGGCAGACGCACACAGTACACAACAGACTACGTATACAAAATGATATCGTTTTACCACACTACTTATTCTTTTCCAATAGGAATTCTCGGATTCCAGGTGTTAAATGAATGTATGTAATTTCACCACACACTCTTAGAGATTAGAGAGGGCTTTTTTTTTTCTGAGACAGGGTCTCGCTATGTAGTTCAGGCTGGCCTTGAACTCATTACATGGTCCAGGCTGTTCTTGACCCCACCAAAATCCTCCTGCCTTAACTTCCCAAACGCTGGGATTACGGGCACCGCTACACCCAGCCTAGAGGGGGCTTTCCACAACTAAAGTACGAGTGCTTTGTGACGATCAGTTACTTCTGTCCTCTGTTATTTAACCTTATTCTCAGTGATGTTGCAGACAGTTGCATTGCAAAACAACTACTGTAACCTCTGTGTAAGTTAAAACTGTATTTTGTAGTTTGACTTTTAATTGACTCAACATAGTATTTATATGATGCTGTGTGTGTGTGTGTGCGTGTGTGTGTGTGTGTTACTGAGGACTGAATCCAGTGCCTTCACACTGAACTACATCTTCAGCTCTTTTTTTTCATTTTTGATTTTGAGACAGGCTCTGGCTAACTTGCTAAATTGCCCAGGCTGGTGTCCTAAAACAAGCCTGAATTTACGTCCTAGCTGTCACTCACTAGTTTTGCACAGAATTTCCAATGTACCTGAACCTTGATTCCCTCGTCTGTAAGTGTGAAATCCAAGCAGCACCAGTCTCTCAGAATGGCTGAGGATTAAGCGGTCCACCCATAAAAAGGACAGTACAGGAACTGGTACTTACTGAGCACTAATGTATTGATTTCACTTCCCATTAGTGTCATGTAATGTTTGCAGTTGCTGCAGTTCTCGGTTAAAATTTCTGCGCCTAAATTTGATTCTAGAGACATTGCCTCGTGGCTTTTCATGTGTCCTTAATTTACTAATTCTATAAATCCCTTCTCCAAAAATATATCCTACAGTTACAAGGACGGCCCTAGTTGTTATATTCTTTTAAAGCTCCAGATAACACCCAAGGTGCTATACTGAATAAATCTGCCTGCGTCGGGAAAGGGGATTGGGTAGATTTCGGTTCTAGGTCCGTGGTCTACTCCCAATTCGACTTCTTGTGCTTGGGCAGGTTATTTGATCTCGTCACCTCCTCGTTCACAGCAGAATGCTGGGCTCAACCAATCCCACGGTCCCTTTACATTCTAACTGGGCAGATCATGTCAAGTCACCACAAAAGATTAAGGTGACTGGAAATCCCTAAGCACTCTCTCCAAATCCAGCTCAAACGTCACTGCTTCCCATTTCTGGACACCTTGGCATTCTGTGAAAATCTAAAGCGTCCCCATTAGCCCGAACGCCCTCAAGCGGTTACGACCTCACATTACATCTCTCCGAAACTGTTTCCGCAGTCCCCAGCAGAGCGGAATGCAGTAAGACCCAAGGCACAGGGCAGCGGGCAAAAGATGGTGGCTAGCATCACTATTCATTGGGTTCCCTGCTCTCTTTGAGCCTCCGTTTCCTTCAGTTTGAAGTGAGGCTAGACCATGCCCAAATGCCCCAGCAGCGGGGCAGAGGGTCCCGGGAGGGCCTGAGGGGCGCGAGCTACAGGAGACACGGGCCCCTGGAAGACTGAGGCCCTGAGAGTCCGGGGTCCAGCCCCACGCCAAGATGCGTCCTCTCACCTCCCGGGCTCAGCAGCAGCTTCAGCGCTTCCGCAATCTGGTCCAGACCGCACGTCTCCAGAGCCCTTTTACCCATGACTTGTCCCGGGGCTGCCATGACTGGAGTGAAACGTGTACTTTTGCGACCTGCTCAGACGACTTGGTGGACCAGCGCTGCCGCCATGTTGAGTGTGGAAGACCGAGCACGCAAAGCTGGAGGCGGGATGGGGGCGGAGCAAGAATAGTCGGGAACGCCCCCGTCACGTCAATCTTGTTCTGGTCTCCCTTATTCCCGAGCCAAATGGAGAATAAGCACAATTTCAAACATTCAGTGTAATTAACTGCTATAAAAAAAGACAGAAATAGTTTATCATAACTTAATATGTATTTCAGTATACTGGAAGGCAAAATGAGAGGACACCTTTATAGTGAAGTTTGGGTAAACAATGCTCAATTGAATATTGTTGATTTCTTTATAAGTGACATTTAAAATAAACGTATACATGCACCTATATGTATTGTGAATGTAGTAGCTACAAATGCTGCTACTAGTGATATAAAGTTTCCCTGTTTGCTTATGCTCGGGATTAACCCAGGGCACGAGAAACACGTGCTCTAAAGCAGAGTCAGTGAAATAGACTAAATAAAGTTAGTCTTTGTTGCATGGCTGTTGCATTCCTACAAAAGTCCAAGTATAATAAAGCCATGTCCACTTCACCCCAAATTGTGCTTATATGTAAAACTGAAGGAGTTTGAGATTCAGATAATGGGAAATCAGTTTTTACCTACATAAATCCTGGTGGGATATTCAAGAGTTTCAGGAAGAGGCTTGTGCAAACATCTTTAAGTTGGAAAAACTTTTCCTTTGGTTGTTTTTGGTTTGGTTTTGTTTTGTTTTTTGAGACAGGGTCTCTTTATGTAGTTTATGCTGGTCTTGAACTCATTAGATAATGCAGGCTCACCTCAAATTCAAGGTAATCCTCTTGCCTTAGCCTTCTGAGTGCTGGGATCATGGGTGTGTGCCACCATGTCACCCTGGAACATTTTTGAAGGGAAAAGGAATGATCTATAAAGTTACCGCAATGTTCTTTATTGTGTGTATTCTGTTCCATCCGTTGTTATTAGGTAATTTTTCCTCATTTATGGGCACAGTTTCATTTTGGAAAAAATAGTTAAGGTGATTTGGAGGTGTTAAAATATTTAGCAAAGTGAGCCAGACAAGGTGGCACACACCTGTAATCCTAGCACTCAGGAGGCTGAGGCAGGATGATCTTTGTGAGTTTCAGACCAGCCTGACTACAAAGTGACCTCAAGACCAGCCTGAATTGCATAGGGAGACCTTGTTTCAAAGACACACACACACACACACACACACACACACACACACACACACACAAAATCTAGCAAAATGAATATAATGTTACTTTTTTCCAGTCCTGGGAGTTGAGCCCAGGGTAATACTGAGCCATACGCCAGGCCTTTCAGTATTTTATATTTTAATAAAGGGTCTCTCTAATTTACTCAGGTGGGCATGAACTTTTGATCCTCCTGCCTCAGCTCCCAGAGTGCTGGGATTACATCTTGCCCAGTTCTATCTTCCTAGCTCGAAAATGGTAACATTTTGAATGTTATTCTTAATTTTGAATTAACAGTTCTCAGACCTCACCTCTGAGCTCCGCACTGAACATGGCGGCACTGAGGAAGCCAGCTCTCCCACTGTGGCCCGACCCCCTTTTCTCCTCACAGTAGAGTCTGTACTGAACTGGGAGGGCTTTGCACTCACACATGTCAACACCCCAGCCCTGCACTTTCGTTTTCTGTTTTTGTTTTTTGAGACAGGGTCTCACTATGTAGTTCAGGCTGGCCCTGAACTCACTATGTAGCCCAGGCTGGCCTCAAACTCACGGGGATCCTCCTGCCTCAGCCTCCCAAGTACTGGGATTACAGGCATGCACCACCATGCCTAGCCCTGGCCCTGCCAATTTCAAGCTGTGTCCACACATCCCCAGGTAGCTACCACTTAGCCCCGCTCCCCCGGGCCTGTGATTGTCCGTAGTGCACCTTGCCAGAGGCAGACCAAATGAAGAGGCCCACAGGCCCAGGATGGCTGGGCAGGGAGTTCCAGGAGCCTGGAACCTAGAATATGGTCTGGGAGGAGACTCAAGGTTTGGGGAGGGTATGTCTGCTAGACCTGGAAGATTTCTTGCCCAGAGGGTGGCTAAGACCTAATAAGCCTGAGTTTTAGGCCTGGAACTCTACCAAGGCAGTACTGGTATGGGATTTACAAAGGATAGGATAGCCAGAACTGAGAACCCTTTATTCCAAAGATTACAGAACTAAGGCATCACTGTTTCTAATTTTTAGGCTACATAGGCTAAAATACAAATTGAAATGGATGACTTCAAAATCAATGTCATAACGATTTCATAAATTTACACCAAAAAATAGATATATTCCATGGGGAAGAGTGAGGGCATTTTAATATCCATGATAGGATGTCAGCCTGTCAATCTGCAGTGTAAATTGGCCTTGTAGCTGAAGAAGAAAATATTCCTGGGCTTTTGCCACCCTAAAGTCATTCGAATGGGCTTCTTTTATTGTTCTTAAATTTTTTTATTCGTACATGCTTGCAGTATACACATTTTAGGTCTTTGGGAGTGGGTACACATACATGATATAGCCTGTATTTTTAAAAATCTCCATCCCTTTCCCTTCTCCCATTGTTCATTTTTTTAGACAGTCTTGCTTTGTAGCCTAGGCTGGCCCTGAACTTATTGTGCCTCCTCAGTGCCAGGAACACAGGCATGTGCCACTCTGCCTGGCTTCAAACGGGCTGAGTGCTTGCCCGCCACGAAACACTGGGTTCAATCCTCACCACTAAAAAAACAAACACAGAAACAAATTAAATGGGCTTTCAAGTATTCTGTTTCTTTACAACTCAGGGTTGTAGCTTATGGAATTTTAGTTTCTGGGAATTGAAGTCTAGTAGCTCCTTCCTCAGATTGTTCTGGGTAGCTTTGTTAACAACACAGAAGCACAGCTGGGGGACCCTGTATAATATGCTATTAAAACATCCATGC